>OY282505.1:26019487-26134487 GCA_958295605.1 Ajuga chamaepitys
ATTTTCCTTAATTATTTGTCTCTTTCCTTTAGCTTTTCTTAAATTAGCTTCTGCTACTTTAAGAGTTTGTTAAGCTTCTTGTGGATCAATATCACTATCATTTACTAAAATAGTGATCTCATTATTGCCTATTCTATCAAAACCACCCATCAAAGCCATTGTTAACCATTGGTTCTTAAGGTGTACTACAGTTGTAGCAATAGGAGCATGATTTGGTAACACGCCAATTTCACCACTATTTGTAAATAAAATCTTTCACTTCTGAATCCCAAACAATTCAATTAGGGGTCAGTAAACAAAGTTTTAAAGTCATTTCTGCAAATTGCTCTGAATTTCTATGTTCATAGCCTTCCTGGTAGCTTCATTGACATTACCTACTAAATGAAAGGCCTGCTCAGGCAGACCATCTAATTCTCCAGAAAGGATCACTTAAAACCTTCTAGTGGTTATGCTTAACCAACATATTTCCCTGGAAAACCGGTAAATATTTCGGCTATAAAGTAAATATTTCGGCTATAAGAAAGGGTTGCGATAAGCAACGTACAATTTTTCTCGCTCTTGGTACAAAGAAACATACTCTCACACAAAGAAACAGAAACATACTCTCACATTAATCTCCCTCTCTCTCTCTCTCTCTCTCTCTCTCTCACACACACACACACAACACACATACACATAAATACACACACATATACACCCACACATCTCTCTCTCTCTCTCTCTCTTTCTCTCTCTCTCTCTCCCTCTCTCTCTCTCTCACACACACACAAATACACACACTCTCACATTTATCTCTCTCTCACACACATAAAAATAAACATGCACGCATCCACACATACACATCTCGCTCTCTCTCTTACGCACACACACATACTCTGCCACTCTCTCTCTCTCTCTCTCTCTCACACACACACACACACACACACACACAAAGAAACAAAACATACTTTCACATCAATCTCTCTCTCTCTCTCTCTCTCACACACACACAAAAAAACAAACACGCACATATACACACATACACCTCTCTCTCTCTCTCTCTCACACACACACACGTACACACAATCTCACATCCATCTCCCCCCCTCTCTCTCTCGCACACACACATACACACATCCCTTCTCTCTCTCACACACACACACACTCACTCACAGCACACACACGCACTAAAGCACCTACATCTCTCTCTTCCTCTCTCTCACACACACACCCACAAATACACACACATATATACCCACACATCTCTCTCTCTCTCTCTCTCTCTCTCTCTCTGTCTTACTCACACACACACACACACACTCTTATAAATATGCAACTAGATGTCCTCCCGTGCTATGCACGGGATTAATATATTATATTATATTAATAAAATATAATGGAGTTTGTCATATACGTTAGTTGAGAGTATCAAGTGGGATACGTGCTAATGAATTAATCGATCCATATATGTATCCAATCATTTTTTTCCCTTCCATGTCACATTTTATATGTATTTATTTATTTATATATTTTACTTTTAATATTACAATAATAATAAAAAATATATTTCACATTTAAAAAATTAATATTTAAATTAAATATATACATCATGGATGTCAAATCGAAGATCGTGAAAAGAAAATTAATTTAATATAACTTTCATAGAAAACGGAGTTGAGACGAAAAAGTTATCACACTTTTAAAATTTAAGAGGAAAAGATAAAATAAAAGGTGAAACTAACGTAGGATGAAAGTTAACATCCCAAAAAAATAGGAACATTTAGGTTTTATTTTATGACATTTAAAAATTTGAAAATTTGAAAATTCAAATTCAAACTACACAATTTATGATTATAGATAATATATTTTTGTAGAATAAAATAAAAAAGGACACATGTCGCAGCTAAAAAAAATGAATTTAATTAGATGACTGACTGACACGTGTCCTGAGATTCTCCTTTAATAGTAAAGGAGGATTATGAATAATCCAGCCAATGTAATAGGAATTAGACCTAACACGTTCCAAATAGAAAAACTTCAATCATTTCAATTTTTTGAAAAGGAGAAAAAAATAGGTAATATCTAAAACTAAATATTAATCCAAATCGGCGTAAATATAGTGATCCTAATCATTTTAAACATCCGGTTATCCTAATCATTTCTTTATATTGTCTGAAATTCTAGAGCTAAGACCATTCCAAATGCTCCCTTTTTCCATGCATAAACCAAACGAACAATTAAGATAAAACCGGAACTCTATAAATACAATTACGCCTAATACATCAAAACTCATTGCCCGTGGATAGACACACTCCTATTAAGAAGTTTATATATGTATTCCTGAATCATCAAATCGACGATAAAATAATCTGCAAAAGGAATCGACAAAACACGATTTATCCAATTGCAATAAAGTTAATACTATTTTATATTACTTTACACATAAGTTTAGTCGTGTTTTTTAAATCTCTAAAATATTAATATCTCATTGTTTATATATTTTACCGTCATGTTTTAGCGAGAAAAAGGTAGGGGTACATGAATATTCTCCGGTCGGTATGAATCTAATGGTAAATTATAAAGTTGGTTTTACATTTATTCGTATATGTATTTGTTTCTCCATTTATTTGATTGAAAATTTTACTAATATAGTTTGTAACTAATAGATTATTGGGGCTTTGGGGACACAACTTTTATACTTGCCAACATTGTACTGCTATGTTCTGGTACGATGAGTGGCCGAGTTCTTTACCCCCAAATATATACCTAAAATACTCATTATGTTTTGTGCATGGAAAATTCCTATTGCACTTACTAACACCACGTCTTCAACTATTACAAGACTTATTATTTGGGAAACAAATTCTAAGAGCAAACATCATTTAGAAAATGTGAGATCCTTCAATAATATGTTATCACTGACGTCTATGAGTGGGAGGATAGATTAGGGCATGAACAATACCAAGTACATGGGAAGAATTATCATTTGATTGGAACTTTGCTTCCTACCGAAGGTTTAACTCCAAATTTGCACAACTCTACATATATGATACTGATAATGAAGTTTCAAATATAATTAGATCAATTAGGTATGATTAATCATTTCTGAAAATTTACATTTATTTTAGACCTAATAATATAAATAATAGTTTAATCATAATTAATTTGTCATGTTGTTGAAACTTCTTCAGAAGAGACTCGGATTTAAATACTCTTCATTCTATAAGTGGCAGAGTTGAAGGCAATGCTCGACCAACATAATTTGTTGGTCAAATCATTTAGAACGGCTGGCCAAAGACAATCTCCAGAAGGTGGTCTTGACGTGGGGATAAAGTTAGTTAGTGAAAGATGTAGCGCCCAGCCCACTGTGCAGTGAAAGAAATTGTCACTACTTACATGGTCTATTTTTTTTCTTTTCTTTCTTCTGCTTATCCTTTCCTATGAACTCTTTTCTTACTTTCTCACTATAATTTTCCTTCCCAACCCTTAATTTACTCTTTTCTTACTTATCGGAGTCACATAGTTGAAGAGAAACTCATAGCTCAAGTTGTACTGAACATAAACTCACACAAAAAGAATACGATAATTAAACTTAAACATAAACCTTAATTTTCATTTCACAGATTAGCTTTTCATTCCTCTAACTTAATTTTCATTTCACAAACCTTATTACTATGGTCTATGGGAAATGCTTCATGATGATTTCCCGACAGAGCCAACAAATGAAAACCACAATAATTATTCCTACAAGGCATCTAGTTAGGGTCACCACTCTATTGCAAGGCACCACCATCACCTAAAAAGTGATTCTGGGAAAACATCAGTTTTTTACTCAGTGAGATAAAGTCGGTACTTAAATAAACTCTTTAAACATGCAAGCCCGCTTGACAACGTTGTGCCTCTCTCCTTAAGTAAGGGGGGAGGGCTTCCGATGCGTCTTCCCTCTCATCATTACTTGTGCATATTATCTTTTCTTGGTCAGTAGCCATTAGCGGACACTGCCTTATCTGGGTCAGTGGCCATAATCCTCACATGAGGCCATTGTGGCTACTCGTACTTACTAAGCATAAATAAAGCGAGAATCTAAATAACAGGTGTACCTCATTTCGTAGTTTAAGCTGTGGAGATTGACGTGCGTGGAACTATCTGATTTAGTATGCAATGTTACATTTACTGCTTTAAGAACTAATATATCAAACTCATGGTACTTTGATAGTGGTTGTTCTCACCACATGACGGGAAATAAGATTTTCCTTGTTGATTATGTACAATGTGTTGGAGGTCGTGTGACCTATAGAGGAGGCTCCAGTGGACAAATAGTTGGCAGAGGAACGTTGAATGTTCTAGGTTTTGCTAAACTGCATATGTGTATCATGTGAAAGGATTTTTTGCTAATTTGATTAGTATTGATGTTCACCAAAAGTACATGTGATGTCTTTGATTGATCTAACACACGTGTTATGACTGGTCGAAGATCAGCTGACAATTACTACCTCGTTGGAGAGTTGAGGTGCAATCGAGCCCATATAGATGACACGATCTTATGGCACCAAAAATGGGACATGTGGACTTCAAAAATTTAGATAGACTACTGAAGTTTGAAGTTGTAAAAGGTATCCCTAAACTGCTGATGAAACATAATTTTGTTTGTGGTGACTGCAGAAAGGCAAACAGACTGGGGTTAGCCATGAAATTGTCCAACACCCAGGTCAACCAACTGTTACCACTCACTGTTTTGAATAACTCTACATGGATCTTACGGGTCCTATGGAAGTTGAAAGTTTAGGAGGTAAAAGGTACTCGTATGTGATAGTTTATGATTTCTCATGATTTACTTAAGTGTTTTTCTTACGTGAAAGATTTATTTAAGTGTTTTTCTTACATGAAAAATTCAATTGCTTTGATCCATTTAAAATTATGTTTTCTATAATAACGAACATGCATTGCACTACCATTGCTCGCATAAGATCAGATCATGGAAAGGAATATGAAAACAAGTCTTTCACTAAGTTTTGTGAGAGAAAATGTATCTTTCAAGAGTTTTCTTCTCCTAAAACTCCTTAGTAAAACGGAGTTGCTGAGAGGAAAAATCACGCCTTGCAAGAAATGGCTCATGTCATGCTAAGCTCAAAGAAGCTTGCAAAGCGTGTTTTAGCTGGGGCACTGAACACTGCCTGTCATATTGTAAATCGTATATATTTGAGACCTAGCACTACCATGACTCCCTATGAGATTTTAAAGGGTAGAAAGCCTAATCCTAACTATTTTCACATTTTTTGATGTGTGTGTTTTATCTTGAACGATCATGAAAACCTTTCAAATTTTGATTCTAAAAGCGACAAGGGCATTTTTCTTTGATATGCCACAAATACTCATGCATATAGAATCTATAACTTAAGAACTAGGTGCATTCAAGAATCTGTAAATGTTGTCTTCGATGACTATGCTAACTACAGGAATGATAGAGCAAAATGATAAGAAGATTTGATCGATGATCCGAAAGGGATTGAAAATGAGACTCAAATTGATGCAGCAATCAACCTATCCGCTCGGTCAACTCTTATCAACCAAATCGAATTCAGCGAAGAAAGCGATGATGATCCTGATCCAAATTTTTATGTAAAAAGTCATCGTGATCCACCTGCTCGAGGTAAGGAATGATCATCCTATGACTCAAGTGATATGACAAGTGGTAGAAGGAGTGAGAAACATGGGAAGACTGGTATGCATTTCATCCACATACAATGATGTATGTCTTTCCTGCTTTGTTTCTCTAATTGAACCTAAGAATGTTGCTGAAGCTCTTAAGATCATTTATGGACAAATTCCATGCATGAGGAACTTGAATAATACACTCGTAATGATGTTTTTTATCTTGTGCCCAGGCCCGTAGATACTAATGTCATTGGTACCAAATGAATGTTTAAGAATATATCAGAGGAATCTGGCAAAGTAATCCATAATAAGGTACACCTAGTAGCTCAAGGCTATACACAGTTGAGGGGGTGTTCTTTGATGAAACCTTCGCACTGTAGTAAGAATCAAGTCGATCGGACTACTTCTTGCAATCGTGTGTCATATTGGGATTACGTTGCATCAAATCGATGTTAAGACTGCTTTCTTAAATGAAAGGTTAAATAAAGAAGTCTATGTTGAGCAACCAAAATGATTTGGAGATCCTGCTAAATCAGACCATGGTTATAGGCTTAAAAAGGCCTTATAAGGTCTGAAACAAGCACCTCGAGCTTGGTATGGCCACTTAACAGAATTCCTCATTGAGTTTGGTTTTTTTAGAGGAAAGGTTGACAAGACCTTGCTCATCAAAAGAACCGATACATCCATTATTATGCTCAAATATATGTAGATGATATAGTGTTTGGTTCAACATCACAAAATCTCCTAGATCAATTTGTGAAAGATATGTCTTCCACATTTGAAATGAGCATAGTAGGCCAATTATTTTTTTTCCTAGGCTTACAAATAGAACAAATGTTTGGTGGAATTTTCATGTCACAAAGTAAGTATGCTAGGAATCTACTAAAATGTTTCAATTTAGATAGTGCTAATAGGTTATAGCTAAATGGTCCATAAGGAGAGTGTTGGGGAGGAGGTTGACCCAACCCTGTGTCGATCCATGATTGGGAGTTTACTTTATCTAACAACAAGTCAACCAAACATCATGTGTAGTGTGTGTTTATGTACTCGCTATCAAGCCTATCCAAAAGAGTCTCATTTGAAGGCTGTGAAGCGAATCATAAGATATGTTGCAGGTACAGTTTAATTAGGAATTTCGTACACCAAGGATATAACACACCAACCTTGTTGGCTACAGCGATGCTGACTGGGCAGGTGATTTAGATGATAGAAAAAGCACAAGTGGTGGTTGCTTCTATCTTGGTAATAACCTTATTTCACGACACAATCGTAAACAAAATTATGTATCACTTTCCACTGTTGAATCTGAATATGTAGCAGCTGCAAATTCATGTGCACAATTATTGTGGTTAAAATAAATGCTTAATGATCATGGTTATGAAAGCAATGTTTTGATCTTGTACTGTGATAATTCAAATGCCATAGACATTTCTAAGAATCCTATACAACATCTAGAACTAAGCACATTGATATAAGACATCGTTTAATTAGATTTTTAGTTGAAAAACATATTATCTGCATTAATCATATTTCCACATCAGCTTGCAAATATCTTTACTAAGGCTTTAGATCACAAAGAATTTCCAGTTTGAGGAATTCTCTCGGCATTTATTTAATCCAGTGAGGGATTTACTGGAGGTTGCCCCATCCACTGAGGCAATCTCATCTTTGCATATATGCATCTTGTTTAATTATTCATGTTTTCATGCATATAGTAGTTATTTCATCTTTGTTGTTCTTCTAAAGTCAGCAAAAGAATATGTTGTCCTACAAAGAATAATACTTCTTTGAGTAACTCGGGACATGTTAATAGCTATATCGTGATTCTCGTGCTAAAAGAAGAAGTATGGAAAAAAGTTTGAGTGGTGAAATAAACTAGGGACACGACACTCACAATGAAGTGTACTCTATGCCAAAAAATCACTCATACTAGTTCTTTTCATCTATCACCAAGTAGCTTGAGACATGGTACTGGGTATATCATGATCTCTTGTTAAAAAGTGATGGTAGATTAAAAATCCATTGAACCAAAATTATATTCCCGAGACTTGGAAAACAAAATTAAACTTCATTAGGTTTATCTTGAGTTCAAATTGATCCCTATCTTAACCCTAGTATGATTGACATATATCTTCAGATTATATTTCCCTATTTGTAGGGATGAGATCATGGTTGCGTGTTTTACTACTAGTCAGTAATTTTTTAATTATTAATTCAAATTTACAACGACTATTTGAAGGGGAAGGGTCTTTTCCTACTAAGTAGGGATATGATTCGATCATTACTCTTATTTATCTCATCTGTTATTTTTTTAACCCCAACATACTATTTTCTCTCTTCTTCTTCGCATAACAATTCATTACAGGAACTCCCAAATCCTCTCTCTCTCTCTCTCTCTCTCTCTCTCTCTCTCTCTCTCTCTCTCTCTCTCTTCATCAAAGTTTTAAAATTCGGCAATGGATCCATCCGATCTTGCGAAACTTATCAACACCATCACTACTGAAGTGGTGAACAAGATGGCATCACCATCGTCTGCATCTACTCTAACAACAACCACCCCTGTTTCTACTTCGATGGAGATATCGCCGGAGGCTGCTCGTCCGACCACCACTGGCTCATCCATTGTTGCACGGGTTAATCCACAGGCTGGTACCCAGGGACACGTCCCCTGTCCATGGAGTTGTTGATCCATCAACGAAAACTATAAGTTTTCTAACTCCTTTGCTAATCCTGACGCCGATCACTACTAAAACGATGCTACTGCTATTTAGAACAACTCTAGTTTCTACTACAGGGATTTTCCTCCATAAAATCCCGACGGCTCTTTTGTAGGGGGAGATGAAATTGCCCCTACACCCATCACTACTCTCTTCCCTGGAGATCCCAACTATCCATTCAATGTCGACGAACCAAAAGATGCGGACTTGGGATTTGTTAGCTCCTTTAAGTGTACAATTGGAGCTGAGAGTAGTGAGCAACATAGACGTTCATCAAGAAAAAAAAGAATGTTGGTTCATCCTCTCGCGCAACCCCTTCTAAAAGACAAAAGAAGTTCTAAGCAGTGAAAAAGGTTCAGTTGATCGATGAGCCCTCTGATGGTGAAGAGGATGATGTATATAAAGTAATCGACGAGACAACTGAGAAAGTGGTTGCCCAATCCTCTTCTTCGACCGAGCTTGACAATGAGAGCGACAAGGATTTTAATATTGACAAGGCCCTGAAGCACATTCGAACTCTGAGGAAGAAGAGGAACCATTCTTCCAATTATCTAGTCCTATGACGGTTTGTCAATATGTCAGCACACTGAAGACGAATAAAGGGAAAAAAAGGTTAATTCCAAGGTTGCCTCAACCTCTCGGTCAACCAGAACCCAAAAGAAGACTCCGAAACCTGATCCTGCAGAAGAGAGCTCTCCTGAAGTCAATATGATTTAGGCAGTGCCTATAGTGAAAAGTTTTATTTTTATTCCCATTCGGTTGAGTGGCACATGTTTGAATGTTTAAATATAAGATCGGAGAGACGTATCACTATAAGTCATTTTTGAAAGCACGACATCTACCAGTTGTTGGAAAAGTAGAGTTTGTTATCCACTGTGATATCTGCCTCTCCTTATCATGAGAAAACAGTTAGATATTTTTATACAAACCTGGTGAAGAATGCAGCCGACTCAGAATCCTGTTACTATGGAAAGGGATATGTAGTGGCAAGTTTTACCAGTTTACTCCTCAAATCATCAATGAGGAATTAGGCACTCGAAATGATCCCGAGAGTGGCAGTTATCATGACTTAGACAAGATTGCCACAGATATTACTGGTGGCAAAGTTACCTGACAAGCCTATTTCTAACCCTTAATTACCGCAAATATACGGGTGTATATATGTATAGGGAAAGTCAAGGTCGATCCATAGAGAAAATGTTAACGTAGTTCGATACCCTAATTATCTAGGATTATCCTAACTAGATACTAGAATTGATGGGAAGATTGATTAAACTAAATTGCATATCCTAATAAACTGAACTAATTAATAAAAATGATTCCAATCAATGAGTATTATCATAGGATTTCGATTTCAGGAATTACATTAATGATGATTAATCACTAATTTATAAACTTTTAAGCCAGTTGTATTATCTATTTGGTGACACTTAATTGACCTAACCCTTCTCTCGAAGCGACTAAGTTTTAGATTGATTAAGATAATTACTCTCTCAAGTCAATTAATCCTAACAACTCCTAACAGCCCCTTAACTTTTTACCTACACGATCGTAGACAATCGCGCTATGTGTTATTGTCTATTAACAATTCCCTTCTCTCGAAGTGGAATTGTTAAACAAGTAAATTAAACATAATTGGCAAGATTAAATTCAATTATAAGATTAAGCCAAACACATAGATAGCTAATGAAAACTGGAGTTTATAAACTAACCAATAATATCAACATTGTTGTAAAACCCTACTTTCTAATCCTAGGACACGAGTAGTTTAGCTACTCATGTCCACTAACAAATAAAAAAACAAATCAAGGAAACTAATGTCAAGAACTAGAAAATAAACAAAGAATAATTAAACCCGATAGTCGGCTTGTTGATCTTCATCTCCTCGCTCTCACGACTTCTACTCCAATGTAAAAGAATGAGAAATTATGTTGTGGTTATGATCTTCTCTAATGATTCCCCATAAAAACGAGCTCTTATGTCTTTTTATAGGCTTCGGGACGAGTCTTGGGGTCTCTAGACTTCAATTCCTATTCGAAATAGGAATTTCTTCAAAATGCGAGCTTTTGTCGCAGCCCTCGCAGGACATCTCTCGTAGCCGCATTGCTTTGAGCTTGAAACAACGTGAAAATGTCGCTTTGTGGCGCGAACGCTTTGCGTGAATTCTGTAGCAATTTTATTTCCAACCACTTTCCTTCGCGGCCGATCGCCTTTAAGTGTCGTGGTCGCGTTGGTTCATCTCCCAACTGGTTCCAAACGGATTCAGATCGGTTTAGACCGATTGAAGCCGGTTTAGACCCGGTTTTCCTTTCCTTTGACTTGTTCTTTCGTCTGATAGTCGTAAAGTACGACTTTTGACCTTTTTTTTCGGTTAACGGTCAATTACATTTTTATCTGTGGCACATTTCTCGGCTTGCTCATTTAAAAAATATATGCATTAAATAAAAAGCTATTAAACAATGTTACATACTTCCTTAGTTTACGTAATTTTTTGTTCCTGTGGAGACAATCCAAATTTTAATGCACTAATTTGCAAGGCTTCGAAGAAGCCACTAACATGCACACTATTATATAAAATTTCAATCTCACACTTTAGTTTAGTGCTCTACTTATTATTATTTTCAAGAATAGCATGCATGATTTGACTATATTAACATTCGAAAACCGAAAGATACAAGACATGTATCAAAATCACATATAAGCTTCCATTCTCCACACTAAGTGTTCTATTAAGATTGTTTATCATTTTCCTCCAAAGATAGCATGCATGCTCAAGAAAAATCAAAACTAAGAGTTCATGGATTGCAGAAGCAAGACTATCTCCCTTTACATGCCTTCATGTTTACTTTACGGCTCCCAACATCTCTCAAGAAAACTAAACAAGTTCTTACTTGTAAATGATATCTCCCTTTATGATGACAGTAGAAACAAATTAAGGCCAAGGCTAGGGTGGAAAGGCCAAGTACTCCAAAAACTCTCCTCCCTCCCTTGCTCCCAACTCCTCTAGGCTCCAACAATGATGACCTTTGAACTATATGATTGGCAAGATTACAATTTGTGGCTTTGCATGATGAGGGTTGGTAGGGATGATTTTGCAAGCTTCTTGCCAAGAGGTTTCAAGTAAGGAAGAAGGGAATTCTTATGCTTCAAAAAGAGAAATATTGCTCAAAAGTTGTAAGTATGAAATGAGGGTCTTTAGCTCCGTTTTGAAGGGGAAAAGACTTACCTTAGTAGTGTGTACTATTTAATTCTTTTGAGGTGTTAATGGGGGTGTTGTGCAAGAAGTGAGATGTAAGAGTGTGTGTGTGTGAGCTAGTGTAGGTGCCTATAGGTCACTAGGCTAGATCAATTAAAATATTGAACAAGCATATTGGTGGGGGTGTGGTTCGTTCAAGATAAGTATGCCTAGTGTGTGTGTGTGTGTGTGAGGCATGGTCCATGCGTATGTGTGGTTACACCAGAGTTGTCTAGGTGCATGTCTCTTGTGTTGTGTGAGAAATTTATGTTCATTATAAGAGAATCTTCCCTCAAAAGTGTAAAAAAAATCCCTAGTTTACATCCTCAAGTCATTTCATCCCAAAACTAATGTACACTTTATACTATAATATTTTAATTTTAAATGTTTTTCATTCTTGGACACTTCTATTTTTGATAATACTATTCGAACTTCTTGTCTTGTATATAGATGTATATTTCAAAAAAAAATAAAGAAAAAGTCTAGTCTAGTCATAACCCTAAATTGTATAAATGGTCAAATTGCCAATCACATATATATACTCTAAAATATAATTGTGGCATAATAAAGCCCTAAAAAGATAAAATTTAAATCGAATCACACTCAAGTTCAAAGTGATATAATAAATCAAATAACATGTCTAAGAAGCACTATATAATTTGTCATGAAATTTCATGAATTTATGAGTTTATATAGACGTGTGGTATTTGTCACTGTTTGCATGGAAACTTTTATTAAAAGTATAAAAAGAAATCTTAGTTTTGCATATAGTTGTCAAGTCTTGTAGATCATATGTATATGATTCTTAGATCATGTTCATAAAAATGTCATAAGTCGATCATGTTCATAAAAATGTCATAAGTCATGGTAGTATGTACATTTAGAATGCAACAAATACTAACCCCTCTTAGTGATATTTCGAAGACATATAAACATTTTATGCATAAAATCTTATTATAAGATCAAGCAATTGTCACATAAGCATATGAATCTCATTAGGCCTTTCTAAAATAATTCCCTAGCACCTTATGTTCAATCGTTTGTTACATCATCATGTATTTCGAGTTTTTACTATTATTATTCAGAATCATAATGTCTTATTAGACCAAATTGATCTTTACTAGATTTATTTATCGTTCGAGTTCCATTTCCATTGTCACATTGTTGACTAGGCTCGTCTGGATGTTCCTGCACACTAAACAATTGAATTACACGTACCAATCCGAGCATGAAATGTAAAAATTCAATTACTAAAAGCTTTTAGGTGGCGTGTGATGATAATCCATATGCTTGAAGTAAACATGAAATGCATACGTGATAATCCATATGCTTGAAGTAAACATGAAATGCATACGTGAAAGATGGGGTGTTACAGCAGCGACTCACTACTACTTAAGCGTGCTTCTCAAAAGTCTATCAAGCTGGCTCACATGAAGCTCACTCTCAATCTCAGCCTTTCTGAACAAAGCTAGCCAACACTTCAAGTTGTTCAAGAATGTTTATCGGCAGCTTCGAGTTGAAGAAACTTTAAAAAGCCAAACTCTTTGAGTGGTTTTAAGGAGATTCTTATGTTGAATCATGAATTCAGATTAGACTAAAATAATTCTGAGGAGCTGGTACAGTTAGAGGTGTAGCATTCTAAGGATAGGTGAGGACCATTGTAGGCGCCAAGTTGAGCCTTGAGCATCATGTAACTAAGTTTGCATTGTTGAACAATTTAGTGATTTTTTTCCTGTGTGAGTGAAGAGTGATTACAGAAGGATTACCTCCACTTTGAACCAATATAACTGTCGTGCGTGTTTATTTTCATATCTTTACATAATTACTGTTGTAACCTACTATTATCTACTACATTGTTGATAACTGTTTTTAACATATTCCGATGTGCATAAAACTTATAATCCATTGCTTGTTGAAAGCTTAGAAAAGAACATACTGCTGTAAGAAAACTACTCTATAGGGATCTACTGCTGTAAGCTCTACTGTACTGTAAGAACAAGTTTCTTACAGTTGACAACAACTTACTGCCTATTGTTTGAAAAGAAAAATCACTAAAGGGTAGATGTTTATCCACGCGCCTCTAAACCTCGACCACTTAGGACCAACAAGTGGTATCAGAGCGACTGGTTTCACACCCAACCTAACCAGATCCATCTAAGTTTTCAAAATCATCTTTGCATTGAATAATATTTTTCAAAAATTTACCGCAATGGAAACTTCTTCAACAAAGACTCCAACACTCTCCTTTAAGGATTTTGAGGATTGCGCTATTAGGATGCATGCACATCTTTCATCCATGAATGTGAAATGTGGGCAGTCATTACCAAATTAGGTCCACCAGTAATCATGAAGGTAACATCCCAAGAAAATACAGAAAGAAAGTAATAACCTCATAAATTATTTCCATGCATCATAATTTTAAACTTTATTTATTTAAAATGCATTTATTTCATTAAATTGCATTATCTTGCAAAATATTGTGTCTTTTTGAGATTTTGTAGGGAGAAGTGATTCGGAGCCGAGTTTGACTGCATAAACAGTACTATCATATAAGAAATTAATTAAGGATTAAAATATTATAAATAATAAGAATAATTATGTGAATTTGGATTTTGAATGATTTTTTTTCATTTTACTTGCAAATGATTTATTTTATTTAAAACTAGCAAGAAATATGCCAATTTAGTTAATATTTGTGATTTTCAATCATCTTATGTGCTAATAAATATGATTAAATATTAGATGACATAGTTGTGATGATTTATGATGAAAGTTATATTTATATATAAAATTTGAATAATTATTTAAAGTTAGGGAAAATTAATTTAAATCTCACCGTTTAAGCAAACTAAAAGTTATCTAAATACCTCCTGTGCAATTAAAATTTATTTATGGACTTCATAATTATATTTAGATTTATAAGGTCTAAAATTCAATTCGTAAATTTTATTTAGCACAAGTTGCAATAAATTATTACTTTTAATCGTAAAACCCTAAAAATAAAGAAAGGCCACATTATTTTTTCTTAATCTATATAAAGCCAATGGTTCTAGAAGCCAAAAAATTATACAAACTCATAGAGAACTAGTAAAAATATTTTTAAGACCAGCAAGGCTTTCAAAAGTGTAATTTCAATGCTAGAAAAATGCCCTAAAACTCATTTCTTGGAATTTATGTCTCAAACTTTTTCCATGATCATATTATTTAATGGTCTTAATTATAATATGCTTAGTTCACCATTTGAGTTTTTGAGCTTGAGATAAAATTTAATTATGGAAAACTACGCTAAAACTTCAAACCATGCCATGTGATTTTTGGTTATGATTTTTCCTTATATCTTGTAATGAGCTTGTTGTATACATGTTAAGGAGTGTCCTACTTGAATTTCATGAATTTACATAAAGGTTTGACACATGTTCTTCTAATTCTTGAATTTTGGTAAATAATAAGAACTTACGAAAACTATGTTGAATTTATTATTCTTGAGTATGCAAACTATGTTAGAACATCATAGTCTTACCTAGAAATGGTTTATAATTGAAAGAAAAATAAATTGGAAAGAAAAGAAGAAAAGTAGAAACCTATTGGAATTAGGGCTAAGGTTTTATAGTTTGATTTTATGATTTTATGTTGATCATGTATTCTTGATCCTTTTAAAGCATGTTATTATGATTCTACCATGAACTTAAGTATTTTAGGATTAATATGTGACTTTTCTTGAATTTTAGTATGTGAGAGTTTGTAAAATTGTTGAAGAAAATTATGAGGATTTGAAGAAATCTTCAAATCTACAAGTCTTCGAATATTCAAATTTTTAAATCTTCTTAAGTGTGTATTAGTTTGTGTAGATATTTAGTATGTGAGAATATCTGTTAGTGTGTGTAGAGATTTAGTATGTGAAAATATGTATTTATGTGTATAGAGATTTAGTGTGTGAAAATATGTATTCGTGTGTGAAAATTTGTGTTAATGTGTGTGTAGAGATTTACTATATGAAAATATATTCTAGTATGTGTGATCAATTTGAATAGTGTACATTAAACATTCAAGAATTTAATCAAATATAAATATAAATAGAATAACTACAACAAGCCTATGTGGCCTTATATAAATTAAACCTTGGAATCCATAAGAATTGAACACATCATAAAGATGTGGCACCATAAAATGTCCTTATGAAATGTAGGATGAAAATTTTACTCATCACCATGATGTGTACAAGTTTAGAACCTACTATTGTGAATAAATATTATATAATTATAATATACGAAGGTAAATATTAAATAAATATCATAATTATATAATTTAATGATGTAAATATAAAGGTGTGAGAAGATTATAATTAAAAGTAAGGAGAAGAAAAAAATAGAAAAGTACTTTAAACGTTATAGTTTCTTAAAAATTTATGAAGAAAAGAAATAAATTTCCAAGTAAACCCTAATTATTAAAATAAGCTATAAATAAATATTTTAAGCGTAAGAAAGTAAAATATAATTTTTTTTAAATAAAAATAAGGGTAAAAATAAATTACCTTATTCTTTTCCAAAGAGAAAATCAATTTTCATGATTAATCAAGTAATTCAAATAATTAAAGAATTTATGAAAATTATAATAAATATTTTAATTTTGAAAAATAAATAATTAAATTGATACAATTTTCTTAAATAAAAGAAATAATATTGTAATATTTACAGATAAATAATCTTTAAAACAAAGATAAATGTTTAATAAATTTGAGAAATAGGATAAAAAAAATTGTTAGTTAAATAAAAAAAAAAACATCAATCAAATAAAATATTCTTTCCAAAAATAAAAAAAACCATTTAATGATTGAACATATAATACATGTCAAGATAAGTTCTGGCTAGGGAAGGCAGGCATTGTAAGTGTGTCTAATGTGACTCGCCTCTCTTACCTACGAACTTACCTGATGTGTTATTCAAACTATAACAAAATAATATTTCAAAAACTAAATAAGAGAAGGAATAGATTCATCTTTTAAAGTGGAAATTAAATTTATAACTAAGTGAGAAATGATTTCTAAGTAAATATTAATTCCCAATTTACAGAATTTTAAAAAGGGTATTAATTTTAGAAGTTAATTTATTAAATAATAACGAATGTTGGACAGTTAAACAATGCAGTCGGACCAAAGATCAACGATCACCTCAAACAGGACATAAAATTAAACAAAAACTACGAATGTGGGTAATCATGATCTGTAAGCATAGTAATAAAATTCTCCGAATTTTTCAATTTATCTCAGATTCATCCCGCCTCTCTCCCTCTCTCCTCTCACGACATGACGATGATTTTTTCTTCTTTGAGCCGCTTTAGTGCCACCACTGTTTCAATCCATCTACTTCATTTTTACTATCAACTACCTCTGATGGAACTTGATTATTATCGAGATGCGATCCTATTAGATTTAATCAAACAATACCTGTGGTTATTATCCCATGCAGTCAAGAGGGTTTTCAAGAACCCTTCGCCAACAATGCCGCAGACTATGTCGCTGGTCTCTACTCCGGCACCTCATGTTAATACACAGTCGGGCCCTATTGATCCATGCCGTTCGGGGGTCTCCATGGCAGAAGATGCTCAGCGCCGCCTCCATGTTGCCCTAGGGTTTTCATCTACAAACCCTAGACTTCCACCGCCCTCATCAGCGTCTCCCTCTGTGGGTATGGAGGCTCCTCCCGTAATCAGCAATGCTCCTTCTACCATGGCCTCTCCGTCATCGTCCTCCTTGCCAATGTCTTCCAAGCCGACAACTATTATGGTGGGGTCTAATCCTATTTGCACTACAAATGAGGTTATCAGAAACATGATGCATGCTCAAACCCCTAACCCTACTATGAGCATTTCTTCAACTATGGTTTCTCAGCATGGTCGTGATATTCTTCCACGCCCCTCGTCCAGAATCGGCCATGCTGCAATCCCACCGTCTTCTAGTTCGTTTTCGTCTACACAGAAACAGGTCTTACCCACGTATGTTGATGCTTTATGAATGACTTTGGTAACTCACTCTGACAAGAATATACCTCGTACGTCCAGTGCTACTGCCAATATAGGTAATATTCCGATGCTCAATGTTAATGGAAGTGTTTATCACGACCGGGTGTTTTTCTTTAAGAATTTTTCTTTTAATGGTCGTTTGATGTATGTTAAGAAAGATAATCCATGGAAGTTGGAAGAGGTTAAATTGGCACTTGAACGTATTTGGCAGCCCTCTAGTACAGTTCTTTGCATGTGGTCTCTCTTGGACTTGGATATTATAAATTTCAGTTTGCTTATGAAAGTGATAGGGATAAGGCTTTTGCTAAAAACAGTATGCTACTGAATCCGCGCACATTGAAACTTTTACATTGGGTGCTAGATTTTGATTTGCATAAGAATAGGTCATCATATGCACAGGTTTGGGTTCGTATTTATCAGCTTTTATCTGATTCTTCGGTGATGGGTATTGCTAAACAAATTGGAACACCATTGCATCTTGATGATCATGGTATAGAAAACACCTATGTTCCCTATGCTCGCATTCTTATTGAAGTTTATCTGAAATTTGATCTGCTAGAATGCATTATGGTTGCTCGTCATGGCACGATTCGTTTGTTTCCGTCTGTTATGAAAATTGTCCAGCTTATTATTCCAATAGGCTTACGGGACATTGATCTGCCACATTGTAGGCAGCGCAAGTCGTATGTTCCAAGCTCATCTACTCCTACAGCTTCTAGTCGTTGATCCTGCTCTCGTGGTCGGTCTAAAAGTCCATGTACGTTTCGTCAAGAGTACTGTCTGAAAGCCAAAATTATGACTCCAGTTACCATAACTGAGGTTTTTCCTACTTCAGTTGCCTCTTCAGTGGTCTCAGTTGCTGATTGGTACATCATCTGTTTCGTCCCCTCCGATCCACAACTACTCTCCCCCAGCTTCTTGATGGACAACACCCCCATTGCTATGTCAAACACTTTCTCTGTTACTCTACTTTGGATGAAGAGGATCCTCCTTCTAAGGATACTACCTTGGTGGTTACGTCGGAAATAATGGAAGCACCACTCACTGTGGCTTCTTTGGCATTATTGAGCCGTTTTTCACAAAGGAGACTTTTCGAAAATTGCATAAGACACCTACTCATTCTTCCTCGATTCCTCCTCGTAGACATCTATCTGTGGAACGAGGGAACGCGAATTATAATATTCTTCCTCGTGATTATAATGAAGCCATACATTCCATGCACCTCGTTGCTAATCAGAAATGGGAAGACATACTTGATGCCGAAGATACGCTGCCTGAGCACGCCGATGGTCATTTTCCCCCATGAAGGTTATTTCCTAGAATATTCATGGGGTGGGGAATGATCTCTGACAAAGTTCCCTTTTGAATTTCTATCGGAAATATAAGCCGGATCTTATAGCTATCATTAAGCCAAAAATTCTAATCTCAGCGGTTCCTGAATGTATTTGGAGGTCTATTGGCTTGTATTTTGGTGGTGAGAATGTTAGGGTCCCCTTTCATCCTAACATTTGGTTATTCTGTCGTCTACCATTTCAAAATGAGATTACGATTATCTATCATTCCCCACAACTTCTTGTTGTGGAACATACTATTAGGGGTAAGCATGTGTTTTTACACTTTTGTTCATGCACATAATAATTACATCCGTTGTAGGGATCTTTGGGGGGATCTTCAGTTGTTTTCAGATTGCAATTTTTGTGTTATGGGAGACTTCAATGCTATTTTCGGAGCTCATGAGCGGCTATCTAATTGATCTCCTCCGACGATTTCGTGTTCGGAATTTAGTAATGTTATTGATAATGTGGGTCTACAAGAGGTGCTGGTCTCTGGCAGTCGTTATACTTGGTGTTCCCGACGTCTCTTAAATTGGTTTGTTGCTTCTAAATTAGACCGTGTTTTGACCACTACCATATTTGCGGATCTATGGACTTCAGTTTCAGCTACAACCCTTCCCGGAATAACTCAGATCATCATCCGCTTACTCTCTCTTGCTCGTCGACTTTTGTGCACAGTTCAAGGCATTTTCGATTTCAAAGTATGTGGACAACTCATGAGGGATTTATGAACTTGGTTCGTAATTCTTGGCAGGAGCCCTTAGCTGCTTGCAATCCTACGACTGTTTGTGTTACCAAATTGAAACGTCTTAAGGCTTGTCTTAAGTCTTGGAACATCCATACTTTTCAAAATATTTTCACTTCCCTAGATGAAGCTAAGGAGAAGTTGTTGGATATTCAATAACTCATCTACACGAATGGATACTCGAATGCACTTTTCAATCAGGAGGATAAGCCCAAGCAGAAGTTAATAATCTCCTTTTTACGCAGCAGTATTTTTATAAGCAGAAAAACCGAGCTTCGTGGTTGAAAGATGGGGATCGTAGCACCATTTTTTTCCATAATATGGCGACGGAAATAAAGGTTAATTCTGATATTAAATTCATGCAGATAGATTATCGTCTTTCCAAGGATATGAAGGAAATTGGCGATTATGTGGTTATGTATTACTCTAATTTGTTCTCTATTGATGGATTACAACTTGAGAACATGGATGAGATTCAGGCCCTCTTTTTGAATTATGTGACAGATGCTCATAATGAGGAGCTGACGTGTCTTCCTTCGCAGAAGTTATTAAAGACTTTCAGTTTTTCTTTGCCTGCTGACAACTCTCCTGGTTCGGACGGGTTTGGGGGTAAGTTTTTCCAAACTTGTTGGGATATTATTGCTGGTGACGTGGGGCATGCAATTAAATACTTTTTTCACAATGGTTTTATTCCACCTGGCTTGAATTCGAGTTTTGTTATGTTAATTCCTAAATCTGATGGAGTTGTTAGGGTAGAGGATTATAGGCTATTTTGAGTAATTTTTTTCTTAAAATTGTGACAAAAATTCTGCCGACTAGACTGGGTTTGATTATTGGTGATTATGTTACCCCTTTTCATTTTGGTTTTATTCCGGGGAGATGAATTCACCACTGTATTGCTCTTGCTTCGGAGTGCATGAGTTGCATTTATAGACAACGTTCAATTCCGAATGTGGCTTTGAAGATTGATATGAGGAAAGCTTTTGATACTCTACGTTGGGATTTTTTATTCGAGTGTTGCAAGTTATGGGAATTTCACCTAAATTTGTTGATTGGATTCGTGCTATCTTGTATTCTGCTCGTTTGTGTATTATGATTAATGGTAGCCCGCATGGTTATTTTGCTTGCTCGAGGGGGGTCAGGCAGGGTGATCCCCTATCACCATTGTTGTTTTGCATTACAGAAGCGGTTTTAGGGCATTTACTATCTACCGCGATCTCCAGGGGTTCCATTCAGCCTGCTTTAGCTAAGCGCGGGGTGGTCTGTCCTCCTTTTTTGTTTTATGCAGATGATATCCTTATTACCTCTGTGGCATCTTTGCGCAGTATCCGGGGTATTAAGGATGTGCTTCATTTTTATGGTTTGGTTTTGGGGCAGATCGTGAGTCCGGCTAAATGTCGTGTGTTTTATAGCAGAAAGACTTCCAATCATTTTAAGGTGGCTGTTCGTACCATCACAGATATGGCAGGGGGACTTCTTCATGTTATGTATCTCGGCGTACCACTTTTCAAGAGGGCACCTAAGGCAGCTACTTTTTGGCCTTTGGCGGATTCTATCTTGAGTCGGCTTACACGTTGGAATAAGGCCACTCTTACGATGGCAGGTCGGGTTTGTTTAGTGAATTCAGTGGTCACTAGTTCTTTAGTCTATTCGATGATGGTGTATAGGTGGCCCAGGATGCTCCTTCATGAGATTGAGAATGCCTTGCGAAACTTCATTTGGACAGGTCAAATTAACAAGACGGGGTCTTTCAATATTGCATGGAAGAGGGTGTGTTCCCCTCATTCGAAAGGGGGATTAGGTGTTCGATCCATTCGAATTGCCAATGAGGCATTTCTATTCAGGTTTGCATGGGATATGTTTACTCGAGAAGATCCGGGTATGGATTTCATAGCTTCGGTAAGAAATATCCCATTCCTTCGTCTATTTTTCTGGTTCACGTAGGCTTCTTAATAAAGTGGTTGAGGAGTCTAGATGATTAGTGGGTAATGGCTATCAAGTTAGATTTTAGCTCAATAATTGGCTTGGATATTTTCGCAGATCGGGCAGGCATTTCCAGTTGTTTCCGTCCCCTCCTCAATCATATGATTGCTAATTATTATGACAAGGAAGTGTGGACATTGCAGTTGGATTTCGTTGAGAAGTTCCCTCTTATTTTCGAAGACATCACCAATTATGTTTTTATGCTGTCACGCGATGTTCGTGTTTGGGCGTCGGATATGCATGGGAGTATTACCTCGACTTTAGCTTATGAGGATTTATGTCATCATCATCCGAGTGTCTCCTAGGGACGTTGGATTTGGGGGTCCTTTATTCCCCCCATGCAGATCTTTTATTTTTGGAGGGAAATACATGGCAGATTACCCTTCGGGGACTTATTGCATATGCATGGTTTTAGGGGACCTAGTTGGTTTCCTCTTTGTGGCTGCAATGAGGAGATGATGGATCATGTTCTTGCTTAATGCACCTTCTCTAATTCGGTTTTTAAAAAGTTATGCTAGGCTTTGGATGTTGAGGTTGACACTAATTTTGGGTTTCATAGTTTATATTTGCAGGTTATGGAGTCTCCTTTGCTTCTCAAATTATAGCTCTTTTGAGGGTGGATTTTGTCATTTTTGTGTGGGCATTATGGGCTGCTTGGAATAGAGCAGTCTTTGATGAAAGTTTATATTCGATCACAAAGGTTTTGGTTTATATTTGGATGACTGTCAAAGAGGCGTCCATTTGTAGGGTGGGTTGTATGCAGAACTCGTCTTTAGATCTGGTCTGTTTGCGTCACCCGAGAGTTCAACCGATCCCGCCTAAGCCTCTTCATACGGTATCGATCTTTTGGATACCACCTTTGCCGGGTTGGATCAAGATTAATACTGATGGTAGTGCTGAAGGAGCCCAGGTTCCATCCATGGTAGAGCTATGTTTCGTAATACTAGAGGCTTTCCGGTTGGGTGTTTTACTTATTCTTTTGGCTATGGGTATGCTTTTGAAACTGAGCTGGAAGCAACTATTTTGGTTGCAGAAGAGGCCTATTTTTGTGGATGGCATAAGATATGGCTTAAGTGTGATTCGAGTTTTGTTGTTCTCCTATTTTAGACTCACTCTGGTAGAGTTCCGTGGCGTCTCCTTCCTCACTGGAGAAGGGTCATTGATTGGCTTTTTGGCATGGAGTTTATGATCACTCATCCGTGAAGGGAATCAAACTTTTGATGCAGTTTCGAAAATGCATGTGCGATACACTTGGTTTTCGACACCTCCCCCTGAGATTGCTTCCTTGGCGTATAGGGATTCTTTTGTGGAATTCTTTCACTTTTGTTAATTTTATGCTGATACTCTTTTTCCCATGCATGGTTTTTTCCCATTGGGTTTTGCCATGCATGGGTATTAACGAGGCCAGCACAACATATACTTCCTAGCTATTCGATTGTGATAACAACTTAGGTTTTGCGCGCTTTCGTTTGTTCTGTTTTGCATGTGGTTTTTGCACTGTACCCTCTTTTACTTTGTTGCGTTTTTAATACATACCTTTATTCGCTTGTATTTATCCTGCATTTTTTAATAAAAGTGAAAAATACTATTAATACTCAAGGTTTTCAAAATATAGTCATATATACGAATATATCGCGAACAATGCCCGTATAATTCCCAAGAAATGTGAGGCTCTTTTAGTACTTTTCTTTCATTCTTGTATATTTTTTTTTTTTGCAAATTTCCAATTTAGAAGTGATATGTTCTAAAAATTCATAGAAATAAGAATACAACTTAGAATTATGAATAAATTTATTAAATAATACAAGTTTCAATAAACTTTAAGGTTAATCAATAGTATACATGTAGTTTATAAGAAAAATTTACAATTTCTGGACTCAAAATATGTTTTCTAAAATAAAGAAAATATTAGTAGTATATAATAAGAAATACAAAAACATGATATAACAAGAATACAATCCAAGGCATGCTAACAATAAATTACAATACTTATAAAGATTTTTTTATACTATTTATGTTTGAGATTATTTCATTTAATAAACTCAATATAACTAGCATAAATGATCACAACAAATAACATGTCCAATAATTGATAAAACCTGAAAATTAATAAAATCAACACCTAAGATACTTAATAAAATTAAGAAAGATATTTAAGATTACAAAAATTTTAATTTAACGTATTAAACCCGATTTATTCCCCGATAATGCACCGAATTTGGTCGATTAGATGCTAATTTCCCGATTTTATCCCTTTTTACTCACAAATGAAACCCGAACTGCGAATAATTGATAGTGTCGAATAATACCCGAATCTGAATTTTGTTACTATGTCTGTAAGTACGTAATGTTATATTATTTTTGGATATGCATGTTTTATATTTATTCAAAGCTACTTATATATTCCGCATTACATCAAAGATATTGAAATTAACAATTCGACCATCAAATTTCATCGTGAGGGTGCCCTCACGGTCATCGATCTTGGTTTGGGAAGTATTTAGAAATGGTCTTGCCAACAAGATCGGTGTGGACATTGATGGATCACCTTGCATGTTCATCACATAGAAATCAGCGGGGAACACGAGTTCATCAACTTCAACTAGCACGTCCTTGATTACCCCATCGGGATATGAAGTGCTTCGGTCGGCTAGTTGAATGACGACCCTTGTTTCCTTGAGTGGACCCAAATTTAAAGAATGAAAAATTGAACGTGGCTAACATTTATTGAAGTTCCCAAGTCGAGCATTGCATGTTTAATTTTACAGTTACCTATTTTGCACGGAATCACGAACATTCCTGGGTCTTTACACTTCGGTGGGAGACTCTTTTGAAAGATGGCGGATACATTCTCTCCTATGATCACTTTTTCATTCCCTTTGAGCTTCATTTTGTTGATGCAGAGGTCTTTCAAAAATTTCGCATATTTGTGAATTTGCTTCACTACATCTATCAGCGGAATGTTTATCTCCATTTTTTTTAACATTTCTAGCATTTCTTTATCCCTGT
Source organism: Ajuga chamaepitys (assembly GCA_958295605.1). Taxonomy (NCBI): domain Eukaryota; kingdom Viridiplantae; phylum Streptophyta; class Magnoliopsida; order Lamiales; family Lamiaceae; genus Ajuga; species Ajuga chamaepitys. Next base: position 26,044,163 of record OY282505.1, read on the forward strand.
TTTTATCCGGGACCTTCTTGATTTGGCTAGGAAATGGTAGTGGTGGAGTTGAAGGATTGATCTGTGGTTCCTGAGAATCTCGGCCGAGATTGCCTTATGTCTCAGCCGAGACAAGTGTGCAACGCTTTTCTCCTTCATACAAGGTTGCTTGATCTCAGCCGAGATGCACTTCATTCTCAGCCGAGATAGGTGGACAAGGAATTTCCTTTTCTGGACGAAGTGGGCCATCTCGGCCGAGATTTCTTTCTCAGTATTTTCCTCTTCACTTTCGATTCTCCTCTCCCCGTTAGAGTAATGCCCGGGCTTTTTAGGCTCTCCAAGCATCACCCCACTCCTTAGGGTGATTACACTAACATTCCGGGGGTTTATCTTGGGTTGTTCAGGTAGCTTTCCACTTTGAGCACTCTCCAGACGGGATACCGCTGATGCTATTTGACTGACTTGATTTTCAATACTCTGGAACCTCGAACTTGATTCCTTCTGCAGTTGAAGCATATTGGTTGCCAGGCTCTTGATTATGTCGGAAAGGGATGGATCAAAGGGTACTGGCTCGGTGGGCTGCCTTTGCTGGAACATCCCTCTAGGGTAGGAGGGTCGATTGTGCCCACCTTGATCACCCTATTGATGCATATTTGGACTCTGATTCCCATACTTGAAGTTGGGATGGTCTCTCCACCCCGGATTGTACGTCTGCGAATAGGGATCATACTTCCTACCGGCAGGGTTAGGATTGAAATTGTGAACTGCATTGGCATGAGCCTCCATCTCTTCTCCAAGAATAGGACAGGTATCAGTGGACTGCTCGGTTGTCTGACAGATTCTGCAGGGTCTTGGGGTAGGAGTGCTCCCCGAAATTACTTTCTTCACCAGGTCGGTGGGCTGATCCAACCTTTCTTCAACACTTGAATCGATAACATCTTTGACTCGTCTCACAGGCTCTCTAAAACCGAACTGTTGAGTGTTGGCGGCTATTTTAGAGATCAATGATCGGGCCTCAGTAGGGGTCTTGTCGACCAGAGCCCCTCCACTGGCTGAATCAATCATGTTCCAATAGGTTAGACACAACCCCTCGTACCGATACTGGATTAACAACTGCGGAGTGATTTGATGTGGTGGGCAGCTTCCTACAAGCTTCTTGAATCTTTCCCAGTACTCATAAAATTGTTTCCCTTGCATTGGCCTCACTCCACTAATTTCTTTTCGGATGTTGGTGGCCCGAGATGCAGGAAATACTTTTCAAGAAACTGTGTTTCCATCTGATCCCAAGTAGTAATGGAACTGAGTGACAAGTAGTACAACCAGTCTCTTGTAAGATCTTTTAGTGAGAAAGGGAATGCTCTCTGAGCTTAATCTGTTCTTCAGTCACCCTTGTCGGTTTCATGCTCGAGCAGACCACATGAAATTCTTTCAAGTGCTTGTGCGGGTCTTCCCTGGATAGCCCATGGAATGATGGCAGGAGGTGAATGAGCCACGATTTGAGCTCAAAGGTGGTATCATTCCCTATCCCCGGGAATGTAATACACAAGGGTTCATGTGCAACCCTTGTGTAGGCAAGTTCCTTCATGGTTCTTTCCTGATTCTGCTCACCAGCCATCTCTTCCAATTCAATCTCCTCACTTTCTATATTCAAGGTTTCAAATGATCCTCGGATCTCTTCAAGTAACCTTGCCCTTATCCTCAATAACCTTTCTCGTTCAACTATCTCCTGCTCAAATAGAAGTCCTTTCTCCCCTTGTGAACGCAAGAACTATCTAAAAACAAGAAAACTAGATATTATCAAATTACTAGATAAACAGAAAGTAGATAAACAACTAATAAACTAAACATAATGCTTTGAACAATAAAATAACATTATTCTTATCATCGTTCCCTGGCAACGGCGCCAAAATTTGGTCAAATATCGTCGGACGTGCCAAATTAAATAGTATATATATAGATGAATATATATTCTAAACCTTAACCTATAACTCTAACTAGTAGAGCGATAAGTAAGGGTCGATCCCACGAGGAACAGCAGTCTAGTGTTGTTTCGATAGGTTAAGCAATTTTAAATTCAAATAAGAACATATAACAAAAGCAATAAAGGTGGGGGATTTTGTTTGTCAAACTATAAACTAACAATAACTACCAAGAACAACTATTTAAATATGATCAACTAAACTTAAGATTCAATTAACAAAAGATGACAAGATAAGTCGATTGATTTTTAGGTTTTTAAAGTATGATTAAAGTATCAACCCTTGATCAAGTATCCCCTTGTTTCAAACAATCTATGTAATTAATGTCATTACTCAATTGGTTAGCTTTGGAACTCCTACTCCAAGATTGATAACAAGCTCTATCAATCTTGTTGTCTCTTAAGTATGATTAATCAAAATAAGCTCTTCAATTAATCCTACTCAAGTTATCAAATCCTAAAACAAGCTCTTTAAGAATCAATAGTCGAGTGCATTACGAATTAAGACAACGAAGTAGATTCGACATAAAACTCGTAAGTTCGGTTCTAGTGGTCGAAATCTATGTTATCCCCAATAAAATAAATCTATTATTTGCTACCCGGGAATCGAATTCATAACAATTGCGGATTATAAATCCAATTCTAGCAACACAATAACAAATATCCAAATGGGCGATCAAGCCACAATTCAATTCATAAGTATGAATCAACAATCCCAAATAACATAGAAAATTCCAAAAACATAATCCAATCAATTAACAACCGTAGAATTACGTAAACATTCTCAATCCAAGGTTCAACTAATGATCAAGAGATGAAATAAGGGTGCTAGCCACCCATTACTCCTAATACAATTAGTAAATTGAAAGAAATACAATAAGACATGATAAAATTATAGAATAAACCAAGAACTTGGGTTGAGGAATGAAAGGCCTTCAATCTCCTTCCCAATGGAGTCATTGAGGATGATGGAGGATGGAAGATGTGTTATTCAATGTCCCAAGATAGGTTAATTTTGAAAGGGAGGATATATATATAGGGGAAGAGTTGTTACTTCAGTTTAAGGCAAAATCGCGTTCAGAAATTTAAAACAGGGTAAAAGGTCTCGGCCGAGATGCAAGTGTGTCTCGACCGAGACGTGATAAAGGGGCTTTTCCAGCTTGTGAATCGAGGGCTGATTTCGGCCGAGATGCAAATGTGCCTCGGCCAAGATGTGAGAAAAGAGAATTTAAGGCTTTTTAGGGTTTGGCTTATCTCGACCGAGATTGGTTTTCATCTCGGCCGAAATCTTGATCTCTTGAATTTCTGGACTTTCCCTGGAAGGTCATTTCAGCCGAGATCTTCAGCTTCTCGAAATTTTAGGATTTCCCTGGGGAGTCATCTCGGCCGAGATTTGCATCCTTTCTCGGCCGAGATCAAACGTTTAGCCCTGTCCTTTGTTGCCTCGATCAATCCACCGACTCAACGATCATTTGATGCCCTTTTTCGATCTATTTTCACCTGTTTTAACACAAACATGAACCAAACGCATTATTTTTCCCAATGAGAATAATATGCACGAAGTACACATGAAATCGCACAAAAACAGCACTAAAATGACACTTAAAGCGTCCTAAAGTATGTGCACGAACACGTGAACCAATCCCCTATATTGTATGGTGCTATACAACATTCATCTCACAAATATTAGAAGTAAAAGAAACCCTCTAATCGAAATTTTAGACAAGGTAAAAGAACCATGTCCTAAGTAAGGGCTTTCAACTGGGTAATCAAACCCCGTCTTAAGTCAACATCCAAATTATAATGGTATAGGTAGGCATATAGGTGTACTATCTAATTGATATTAACAACTTACAGGATTATCCACTGGGTTTTTTAAAACTCACTCCTTCCATAACAAACATTTTCAGGTCATGAATCGGGACCGTTGACTAAGTTAGAAGAACTATATAGATGCATATTTAAATAAAGGAGAAATTATATCCTCATTTTTTAAAACAATATTTTCTATTCCGAGTGTTATGAAGACAATGTAAGTTATGAGAATTTTTATTTCTGCACTTTTATAGTATTTTATAACAAATGAACGAGGCTGCTTGGTAGCACACTTGGATGGGGCAACCGGGCTGAGTGTGTTATTGCAGTAGCGTCTCCAATCTAGGTAAGCTTGGTTGAGGCGCTACAGGGTGGTATTAGTGCATGGTTTTCATATACTCTGACAAAATATTTTTCAATAAGTTTCCAAAAGATATCTCAAAGAAAACCCTACAGAAAGAGTTCTGACTGAATCAATTAGCCATAGTAAATAAAATGTTCTGGCGACCACACACCGTTACTCACAAAATAACCAAGAAAAAAAAAAGAAAAAAAAAACGAAAAAAAAAATAACCTTTCCATGCCTCATGCCGACAGGTAAAGGGTAGTGAAAAAATTGAAACATAACACGTGTAACGTCCCAAGAAAATACGGGAAAAAAAATAAAATAAAGAAATGCTTATATAAAGTATTTTCATGCACCATTTTTCTCAAGCTTTATTTATTTAAAATATAAAAATGCATATATTTCATTAAATTGCATTATTTTTCAAAATATTCTATCTTTTTTTAGTTTTCTCAGGGAGACGTGATCCGGAGCCAAGTACGATTGCATAAATTGTACTATAAAATCAGAAATTAATTAATTATTATAAACAATAAGAACAGTTATATGAAATTATATTTTTCCATGAATTTATTTATTTACTTAATGAGTTATTTTACTTAAAACTAGTTAGAAGAATGTCATTTTAATTTATATTTCTGTTTTTCAACCCTCTTATGTGCCAATAAATATGATTAAATATTGTATGAAGTACTAGTGATGACATATGATGAAAATTATTTTTAGATTTGAATTTGATTAATTATGAAAATAAAGGAAAATTAGGTTAAATTTCACTATTTTAAGCAAAATAAATTATTTAGATACCCCTTGTGCAATTAAATTTATTTAAGGACTCTATAATCATACTAAAATCTTTTGAAGTGTAAAAGCGCAAAAATCTTTTACAAAATCGCAGCTTTAGTTTTTTTTTTTTTTTTTCAAAAGAATTTGCAATAAATTATTACTTTTAATCCTAAAACCCTAAATATTAAAAGAACCACATTTCCCTTCTTACTCTCTATAAAACTAACATTTCTTGCACCAAAAAACTCACAGCAACACTAAGAAAACAGTAAAAATACTTTGAAGAATAAGAAGGATTTCAAAGGTGCAATTTCAAGGTTAGAAAAATTCCGTACAATTCATTTCTTGGAATTTTACCTCAAATTTTTAAAACGGTCATATTATGTCCTACTCCTAAGTATCATCTGCTTAGATTCACCATGTGATTGATAGAACTCGAGATAAAAATTAAGTATAGGAAACAAAAGAACAAAAAGGCTGAATCTATTTGCACCCTTTTAGGCCATGATTTTTGCTTGAATCTTGTTATGAGATTGTTGTATACACATTAAGGAGTAAAATATTCAAAATTCATGAATGTATAAGAAGTTTTAAAGCATGATAATAGATTCTTGGAATATTGAAATTATGAAGAAAAAATATGGAAAAATTCTTGAACCTCTTATACTTGATCATGGAAGAAATTTTAGAACACCATAATGTTGCTAAGAAATGACTGTGAATTGAAAGAAAAATTATTAAGCAAGAAGAAGATTTTTTCCTTTTTTTTTAAAAAAATATTACAAGAAATTAGGGTTATAGTTTTGTGATGATTTTATGGTTTTTCTGTTGATTATGTGTTTTTTATTCCTATAAAATCATACTCTTGTGATTCTACCATGGATTTAAATATGTTAGGATTTTATGTTGTTCTTGAATTTTAGTGTGTGAAATTCTTCAAGAAAATCATGAAGATTGAAGAAATCTTAAATCGTTAAATCTTTAAATCTTCAAGTCTTCAAATCTTCAAATCTTCTTAAGTGTGTAAAAAATGTAACTTAGTGTGTGTAGAGATTTACTATGTGAAAAAATGTGTTAGTATGTGTGTAGATTTAGTGTGTGGAGAAAATTAAAAATAAACATGATTAGAATAGTTACTACAAGCCTATGTGGCCTTATAATAAACCTAAACTTAAGAATGCATAAGAATTAAACACATCATGGAGATGTCACCATAAGGCTTCTCCGTGAAGTGTAGGATAAAAATTGTCCAGATCACCAAGATGTGTACAACATGAAAACCTAGCATTTTTTAATGTTGATGTAGAACCTATGTGGCTTCATGTGTATTGTTCATAAAAACTGTGTTAAATTGACCACCTCATGAAGGTGTGGCAAAATGAAAAACCCTTCATGTAGTATGTAAGGAGAATTGAACACATCACCAGGATGTTTACACTTTAAAACCAAGTTTCTTAAATAATATGATATAATTATATATGATTATAATATGGGAAGGTAAATATTAAACAAATATCATAACATATAATTTAATGATATAAATTTAAAGATATGTAAGAAAGTTTTATCTAAAAGGAAATAAACAAATAGATAAATGTTTTAAATATAATGATTTTTGAAAAAAATTAAATATAGGAGAGTAAAATATACATTTTTAAAATTAAAATAAGGGTAAATAAATTACTGATTTTATTTTTAAAGAGAAAAAATAATTTTTATAACTTATTAACTAATTATTAAGTAAATAAAGAATTTTAGAAAATTATAATAAATAAATTTAGAAATAAATTAATTAATTAAATAGAAATTTCTTTAATAATTAATAAATGAATCATTTTGAAAAAAACTAAAAAGAAATTAAAAAACAATAATAAATAATATTATTACAATAATTATACTTAAAAAAATTAAAACAAAAATTGAGCAATGGAATCAAACAAGTGTTAGTCATATAACTAACACTAATCAAATAAAATACTCTTTTTAAAAATTAATAACCAATTAACGAGTGTTATAGAATGGATAATACATGTTTAGGCAAGTTCTGGCTAGGCAAGACACGCGTCTTAAGTGTGTCCAATGTGACCCGCCTCTCTTATCTGGGAACTTACTTGGTGTGTTATTCAAACTATAAGTGCTTGTGAAATGTTAAATGGACACAAGGTTATATCTAAAAAACTAAGTGAAAGAAAGAATAGAATTCAACCTAAGTTGAAATTAAATTCATATGTGTGTGGGCAATATTTTCTAAGTAGATATTAATACCCAATTTATAGAACTAAACCAAGCCTATTAATCTTAGAAGTTAATTAATAAATGATAATGAATATTGAACTATTAAAAAAAACTGTAGGATCAAAGCTCAGTGATCACCTCAACCTAGGTAGAAAATTAAGAAAGAAACTACAAAGGTGAATAATCACGATCTGAGTAAGTTAGTATTATACTATTGTTGAATATGCATGCTTTATGGTTTTTTGAAGCTACTTATATACTCAAGGATTAATGTCAAAAGAACAAAAATATGAATATGAACAAGAACAGTACATTGGGTCTCATATTGATTATCATACTTGACTCTAGGATTCTGCATGGTACGGAGCATTATTATTCTTAGGGATTTTGAGATGAAAATCAAAACTTTATACAAGGGTTTGCGAAGAAATATGTCCTAAGTCGGGGTATTATAATGATTGAGGTAGACGTAGACTTGTATTATCTAATTGATATAACAGCTTACAGGATTATCTACTGGGGTTTCCAAAAATTCATGATTTCCATAACAAATATTTCCAGGTCATGGATCTGCTGCGTGGGACCGTTGATCGAGTCACCAAATCCCCTTAGATGCATATTTAAATAAGGGAAAGTTTATCTCCTGAGCTTGTAAAATAATTTTCTATTCCGAGTGTTATGAAAACAAGTTTAACTTGTGAAATTTTATTTATGCATTTTTACAGTATTTTCATAACAAATGAAAGCTTCTTGGTAGCAAACATAGATCGGGCAACCGGACTGAGTGTGTTATCGCAGTAGCGTCTCCAATCCAGGTAAGCTGGGTCAGGGCGCTACAGGGTGGTAGCAGAGTAAGATTTTCATATACTCGGACAAAAATATTTTTTAAAAATATTTTGTAAAAGACTTTCTCAAAGAAAACCCTTGAGTAAGAGTTTTGACTGAATCAACAAGCCACGATAGATCCAAGTTATTCCTTAGAATTTAAGTTTCTAAAGAGATGTTATATAAGATTCATTATTTGAAAAGAATGTATAAAGAACTTTAATCTTATAGCTTCACTTGGATAAACTAAGTGGCCATTATTATATGTAAAACAAGAAAACGTTTACATAAGACTATATAAGTAAGCAGAGAAAATGTTTACTTATAAAAAGGGAGATAGCCAAGAAGGCAATTATCTCAAAGTATGACGAGAAGTCATAATGAGAAAATAAGTCAAGAAGGCAATTATCTCAAAGCATGACAAGAACTCATGATGAGGTCGTAACTTAGTTTATCAAAAAAAAAAAAAAAATGGCTAGTAATAATACCCATACCCCCTTAGAAGCTAGTTTTGCTTAAATATCATAAAATAAATGTTAAATGAGTTACGTCCTCGAAATTTTACTTACTTAAGAAGAAAAAAGATTTCCTAAAACATACTTAGGCAGTTGCCTAGAAGCGTCAAACATATAACTTATTTATGTCATAAGAATGGCTACCTTATGGTAATATCAAGGATGTGAACATATACGTTCGCATATCACTTACATTAGATAGAAGGATATGTTACAGCAAAAAGATTTTTTTGAGGCGGTACCTGAATATATGTAAAGGGTAAGCATTTATGTGGTCATATAAATGACTTTTTGTGTAAAACACTACTTGGGTAATTACTCAGGGAAGTTTAGCCACTTGGACCTGTTTGATGCTTAAATCTTGGAACCTATCTATATTGCTTATAGAACTTGCTCATCAAACTTTTCCCTATCATTGAATTGTAGGATGGAACCTGATATTCGCCTTTATGGAACGATGGATACCCAATATGTATGAATATTTGGTACCTTTCATGTATCCTAGAGTAGAACAAATCCATTAGGAATTTCTTTAGGTCGACTTTGCTTTATGTCATAGAGTCTCTGCATATGAGAGACATTTCTACAGTGACCTAAATATTGCACCAAATTTACGTGATAATATATCATCAGGCAGAGGATGAAGTAAGAAAAACGACGCTACGAGAATCTTTCTGAGTTCCACTTCGAGCAGTGGAAATATTTCAAACAGGATGTTGGAGATGAAGCCAAGAAGATGCCAAGCATATTTAGAGGGGCTTAGTAGCTTAGAAAAGAGGCTAGAATCTAGTGGGTAGGATCCTGGAGAAAAGACACCGATGCAAGGACAAGGAGTTCAAGATCCTACAAGAAGGATAATATATACGATGAATTTAGCAGACAAACCACTTGTTAGGAACATTGTCAAATCACCTTGGTGAATGTCTCACTAGAAAATTTGTAAGCTATAGGTGCCATCGTCAAGGCCACAATACCTACTGAGTGATCTATAAAACCTCATATAAGGATCCGACAACATAGGGTCAAGTAAGAATTCATTACAATTAAGGTAAGTAGTGATTAAGCATGACGAATTGTGTTGATTAGAATGAACAGATGCGTAATATACCTAGTAAGATTTGTAGAGCTGTAAGCCTAACCATTTTGCTCTTGTACAAATAAGATAAATCGAGAAGTTATATTCTCATTTCTTCCGAGAGAATAATACGATATAAGAGAACTTCAAGTTAGATAGAATTCAACTTTATTTTGAATATCAATAAAATAAACGTAATGTTACTTATTAATATGTGTAGCGCCCTAGCTCACTTTGTAGTGAATCGAGTTGCCACTACTTACCTGGTCTATTTTTCTCTTTACTTTCTTCTACTTATCCTTTACTATTCACTCTTTTATTACTTTCTCACTTTACTTTTCCTTCCCAACCTTTAAATTACTATTTTCTCACTCATCGGAGTCATGTAGCAGAAGAGAAACTCGTAGCCCAAACTGTAGAGAATGGAAACTCACACAAAAAGAAATACGATAATTAAACTTAAACATAAACCTTAAATTTCATTTCACAAACTTGTTTTTCATTCCATCAACTTAATTTCCATTCCATACACATTATTACTCTGGTCTACGGAAAATGCTTCAAGAAGATTTTCCGACAGAGCCAGCAAATGAAGTACACAATAATTATTCCTACAAGGCATCTAGGCAGCATCACCGTTCTGTTGCAAGGCACCACCATCACCTGAAAAATGATTTTGGAAAAACATGAGCTTTTAACTTAGTGGGATAAAGCTGGTACTTGCATAAACTCTTTATATATGCAACCCTGCATGACAACGTTGTGCCTCTCCCCTTAAGTAGGGGCGGACTTCCGACACGTCTGTCCTCTCATCATTACTTATGCATAGTGTCTTTTCTCTGTCAGTAGCCATAATGCATACTGCCTTATCTGGGTCAGTGCCATAATCCTCACATTCAGCCCTTGTGGCGGCCCATACTTACTAAACATAAATAAAGCGAGATCTTAAATAATAGGTTTACCCACTTCCGTAGTTTAAGCTGTGGAGATTAACTTGCGTGGACTGTGACGTATCCTCGCCTCAAGTATGGAAACCTATTTGTTATTAAAACTTTAAACCATTTCTTGTTTAGCTGTGTTTACATTATTTACCTATTACAAGGGTTATCTAAATATCCTAACTCAATTCTGAATTACGTATTACTTATTCAACCTTAATCTCATCTTTCTTCTCATTAACCTTTAATCACCCTCGATCAACATCGTAACATCATTAACATTATTATCCTGATACTTTTTATTCTCATTTATTTTCTAACATTTAAACCTTAGTTTTTCATTTTACTTATTTCTAAGTCAAATTTATACCTAAATCATTATTCTCTAAATCAACCTATAGGCATATATGTAGTCATTAAGAGCGAATATAAATGAGTCCTATAAAGAACATTGAATGTATAAGAAACCACTTAAGTGGTCTTTAAGAAGGTTTAACTATCGGAACACGATTGCTGGAACTTGTCTGTATTGCTTATAAATTCTTATTTATGAATTTTTGTGGAGTTATTTCCACTATTTACTCAATAAACTTGTGGATTTATTGGACTTGATATTTTTTCTTTAGGAAATCATAGGTGGCCAATATGTACAAATATTTAGTACATGACGTGTATCTGGAAATGGAACGAATCTATTAGGATTACATAGCTCGACTCTGCTTATGACGTTGGTCACTCTAATCTCTACCAGCTAAACCGCAAGTGTACAATGTAGTTAATAACAAGTGGCAAGCAATGTTGTATCCTAGAGAGTTTAGGGAAGATGAAACCTAATTAAATTATCATAGTGTTCTTAATAATTAAATCTCTAGGCGGATTGATTATATTATTTATTGATTGGTTTGTTATCCTACTTACTAAATGTCAAGACCCTAAGACAATAATAAGAGAATAATTGATTAACTAATTGTCGTGATTAGCTAAACAAATATTATCAAATATTAAGAGGCTATCTTAGGACGCCGATTTCAAAATTAATTATTGTGTAATCATAGAGAATCGCACATGTAGACATTATATGGACTACTATACTTATTATGCCTATTTGTCATGGGGCTCCGTGAGTGCGCATTCTTAAACCTTAAAATAGAGAGTGATCATTAATCCCCTAAAGTTACCTATTGGGGCAACAACTGGAAAAAAAAAATTAAAACTAGAACAGGCACATGCTTTATTATGGATCAATGGCGACGAATAATGCTTCATGCCTTTTTTGCTTTTGAAAATTATATACAACACAATATTATGGACATATGGCAACAAACACACATCAACTACTCTTAAGAGCTAAGTCCTCATAATAGTTAATCCTCAATGGGTGTGTGTATCTCTCATTGCTCAAGTGTATTGTAAGGACAATTTCCCTCAGCCAAATCGTATCATGCATTATACCTGCCATACGCTTGAATATTGTCTAGCCCTTCATCGCACTTAAATGTATATAGCTTGGAATCAAAAGGTCTTTATTCTTTGTTGTAATGTATCTCTTTGGTAAAGATAGGATAAATATTCTGATGAAGTGACTCAACTCGGAATAATTGAGTTACTTACTCTCAACTAACCTCAAGATCACATTCCTCTCTCTTTCATTCCCTCAGTAAAGATAATTTATTTATAGCTTCCTTTACCCTCTTCTAGTACTACACTACCCAACATTAGGACTAATCTTGTTAGCACTTTCTTTTGCTAACCAAATTTCTATCTTAAAGCAGTCCTTTGTTAGACTCATTTGATTGCCTTGGATTTTTTATTTTTTATTTTTGGTACGAAAATTATAGTGTAGGGGGGGGAGGGGGGGCATACATGTACTATTATATATCCCTACCTACACATCAATTTTGTTTTTTTAGGCAACCAACATCGTCTTACTTTTTATTCTAACCTCTTCTAGTTATTGGTTTACCACAACCCCTTCCCCCCAATCATTCTCCCTTAATCATACAACCCTATTCTCATTCATTCATATTTTCCCTCTCTCCCCTACTTAAATAGTCCAAGTACTAGGAATAAGGCTAGAATCGGTTTTGAGCTAGTATTAAAGTTACTAAGAAAATCTAAGGCTCAAAATTGTGACTAAGGAAATTTTTTAATTTTTGGGTAAGGAAAATTTGGTTAAGTAGGATGGAATATTTTTCAAAGAATAGATAAGATCATTTTCCTAGCTAATATACACAAGAAAAATCTAGATTCTCTCAACATAAGTTCTAGAGATGCAATATGTTATGATCAACAAAACACACACAAGAAAAAAGAAAATAACACTCCAAAATTTGGAGTTCAAATTGTGGCTCAAATTCTCACGGCTTTTTGATCAATGCCTAAAGAAACTAGCTTTAGTTTCATATCCCTATGTCCGTATATGTCCTACCATGTGCATATTTTCAATTTTAATAGAATTCAACTCATCACGAGCTCATCATTATGATCCTCTTATTATGCCGACGGAGTTACTAGCTTTATGCCACTTTCGACTAGCCTATAATATGAAAATTGAATGTGTAAACAATAAAATAATCCTAACTGTAGTATAATTGTAACAATGCAAAAAAATAAAAAATAAATTACTAACCATTACAAGCCCAACAATAAAATAATTTAAATTTTAAATACAGACTATCTTTTACTGGCCGAATAATTGATTAGTAAAATTGCATCCCTAAATAAAGAAAAAATACAAAGAAAAAAGACACTTAAAAATGACCACGAGTGTACAACTCATCCCCCTTCCCCAAATTTGTTTGCGAACAAGTTTGTGGGGACAAGTTGTACACTATGGGAACTTACATACGCAAAATAGGTCCTTCTGACTCATGAACTTTTCTCCAATTGGATGAAGCCCTTGATTTCTTCATGAATATGTGCATCCCATTCATGGGAATCTTTTTAAGAGGATATCTCTTCCTTGCATTCGCTTGTAAATTTCCTAAAATTTCAAAAACAACACATAAAAGCATAAAAATAAAATGCATTAAATTAAAATAAGGGGTTTCCTCCCACTCAACGCTACTTTTTACGTTTGTTAGCTAGAAGAGTATCATGTTCCCTATTCTTTCCTTAAGGTGACACAATGTGTCTCCTCCATTTGTTTCATATTGTAGTATCTCTTGACTCGTTGGCCATTAACCATGAAGAGCCTTCCATCTGATGTTATTAGCTCAACCGCTCCATTTTGTAGCACTTTGTTAATGACATATGACCCTTCCCACTTTATTTTGAGCGTTCTAGGGAATAACTTCAATTGAGAAATAAAAAATATAAAATTGATCCCATGGCTATCGATACACGTCGTTTATTCATGCATTTTAGGTCGATTTAGGGACATATTTGATAACATTTGCATGTGTATCTAGTTGAAATATGCTTAAATTCATTCTCTTGAGCTAGATGATGTGTTTATGCTTATTTTAGTGATAATCAAGTATAAAAAGGCTCAAAAGTCCGTTTGGACGAAGCCTAGATAAAAAATGAGCAAGAAAGTTAGAAGAAACGAATAAGAATCAGAGTATGGGCAGAACTAGCTAACTCGACCGAGGCCTAAAGGCAACTCGGTCGAGGCCGAGTTGAAGGTAAAGAAGGTTTTAAGCTGAGAGCAGTAACTTGGTCGAAGCTCATGCAACTCGGACGAGTCATCGCCATTTCAGGCGAGTTCCGTAAGGCGGTGTAATTATGGATTTTACGCATTTTTGTCTATTTCAAGCCCATCTTCACCCGAATTTGTTCCCAACTGTAAAAGAAGTTCTCTAGGTCCGAAAATAGGATACAAGACACATTCGGAGAAGTTTCGGAAGCGATATCTAAGAGCCAACCATTCGGGTTTTATTTATTCCTTGTCTAGTTTTAATTCCTTACAATGTTTTCTTAGGAATATAATTTTAATTTGATAGTAGGCATGAGTAGCTAAATTATTTGTATCCAAGGGTTAGAAAGTAGGGACTTCACAAATATGTTTGATTTTATCTTTTAAGTTATAAACTCCAGCTTTTAGTATTTATCTACATGTTTGTTATTATCTTATGATTGAGCATAACCTGATCAATTAGTCTTAGTCTAATCGTATAACAATTTTGCTCCGAGAGAAGGGAATTGTTAATAGGTGTGCGATGTGTAGCGTAGTTGTCTTTGACTATGTAGACAAAGGTTAAGGGGCTTTTGGGAGTTGATAGGATTAATTGACTCAGGAGAGTAAAGTTTTCCAATTAATCTACAATTTAGTCGTTTCGAGAGAAGGGCTAGGTTAATTAAGGGCCGCCTAATAGATATTAAAACTGGTTTACAGGTTTATAATTTAGAGATTAATCGTTCATCAGTGTAATTCCTGAAATCAACACCCTAGGATACATTCTCTTTGATTGGAAATCAACTTTAGATAATTAATTCATTTAATAGGAATATATGCAATATAGTTTAGTAATAAACAATCTTTCCAAATTCCAGTGTCTAGTTCGGATAATCCTAGATAATTAGGGTATCGAACTACCTAACCTCATTCCCTGTGGATCGACCTTGACTTCCACTATATACATCTACATCCGTACACTTGCGGTAATTTTAGGATTAGAGCCTGTAAAGTTTTTGGCACCGTTGCCGGGGAATAGGTTTAGCACCTTAGTTTTTATCCTGAGTAATAGGAGGACACTAGACTAGAATTATTCTATTGTAATTTAATTTTTGTTATTTAATTTAGGTTTATTTATTTCTTGTTACGTGGTATTCTTTTGTTGGTGTTTTCAAGTTTTTGCATGCAAACTAGATCAAAAGGGAAAGAACACCTTGTTCCTTTTAACTCTGATCTTGAGGCAACTACCCGAGGATACTGAACGAGAAGAAATCCTACAATTAAGATGGAGAATGCTCCACAAAATCAGAATCAAGAGGATGTGCTTATTCGTATATTAGGGAACTTGGCCCATTTGGACGATGGAGTAACTAATCTACAGCAGCAACAACCACCACCATAGTAGCAGTAGCTGCCAGTTTAACAGAGACAAGCTCAGATTGTACAAGATGACGTAGATGAAGACATCATACCCATAAGTGATTGTCTTTGATCCATGCCAAATCAGTTGGTCGGAGGAGTGCAACCACTGCCATTAAATGCCAATAGCTTTGAGTTGAAGCCAACGCTAATAAATATTGTGCAACAGAACTAATTTGGTGGTAGCGCGCTAGAAGACTCGAAAGTACATCTGAATAAGTTCTGCAGGTTGGCTAAAATAATCAAGATGAATCATGTGCCACACGAGCAAGTAAAAATGAGGTTGTTCCCATTCTCACTGAAGGACAAAGCACTCCAGTGGTATAATTCGCTAGATGATGTCACAAAATGGGAGGACTTGAGCACAAGATTTCTTTTGAAGTACTTTCCACTGAGCAAAATGCTAGATCTACATAATAAGATAAATCAGTTCAAGCAATTGGATCAAGAACCGTTCAGTGAAGCTTGGGAAAGATTCTGGGATCTTATCCGGAGTTAACCTAACATGGGTTTTCGAAGAAACAACAAGTGTGCTAATTTTATAATGGTTTGCTTGGTCCAGTAAGGAATCATTTGGATGCTGCCGCATGTGGTTGTCTGATGGAGAAAAATGTGAGTTCTGCATTCTCTATCTTGGATGAGATGGCCAGAACCAGTTATTAGTGGCCGAATGAGAGGAATCAGCTAAGAAGAGTGGCTAGCATTGTGGAAGAGAAGCCGAGTGATACAATTACCTCTCAATTGTCTGCTTTGACGAACCAAGTAAGTCTGCTAACTATTCTGACGTTAGCATAACACACAAATATCCCATCACAATAGTTATCGGGCCAGGAAGTTGTTGAAAATGTAAATTTCGTGAATCAAGGGAATTTTAATTATTTCCAACATAATCAGCCAAGGTACAATCAGGACCAACCTAACCAGAATCACCAGAACTTCCCCTATGGTAATACAAAGAATTCACTCAATCCGCCACCAGGATTCACCATCACAAATGGTGTGATCCATGATGGACAGAAGCCGACACAAGAGGAGATAGTGTGAAAAACTAGCTCAATTGGAGAGAAAGATGGACGGAAAATTTATTGACCTAAACAAGCAAATGGCTAGTCAAGGAGCAGACATCAAGCGACTTGAGAAAAGCATCAACAAAGTTTTACCAACATGAGTCAGCTAATAAAGATTTTTGGAGCCCAGCATAAGCAAGGGCAATTCCCGAGTGACACAATGATGAATCCGAGAGAATAGTGTCAAGCGATTCGGTTGAGAAGTGGAACTAAGTATGCGGGTCCGAAGCTGCCGTTCGATAAAGAGAATGTAGTAGAGAGAGCATTTGGAGGAAGAAAGTGGAGCACAAGGAAAAGAAAAGGATAAAAAAGATGCCCTGAAACCAAGTGAGGGGCGAGACATCAAAGCCAACATACCAGCATACGTCCCTCCTATTCCATTCCCACAAGTCCTAAGGAAGAAGAAAATCGATGAACAGTTCGCAAAGTTTTTTGGATGTATAGAAGAGGATCCAAATCAACATTCCATTCGTTGAAGCACTATAGCAAAGGCCAAACTATGCGAAATTCTTGAAGGAGGTGATTGCAAAGAAGAGAAAGTGGGAGGACTATGAGACGGTGAATTTGACAGAAGAGTGCAGTGCAGTGATCCAAAGGAAACTACCCTTGAAGCGCAAGGATCCAGGTTGTTTTACTCTTGAATGAAAAATAGGTAATGAAACTTTTAATAAAGCACTGTGCGATCTAGGAGCAAGTATCAACTTAATACCTCTGTCTATATTTGAGAAATTAGGAATAGGCACGATGAAACCCGCTACAATTGCCCCACAAATAGCTAATCGCCTCTATGAGTTAGCCATGGGGCATTGTAGAGGATGTTTTGATAAAAGCTGGTAAGCATAAAATTTCCGCTGATTTTGTAGTCCTAGACATGATAGAAGATAAGGAAGTCCCCTTGATTTTAGGTCGCCCAGTTTTAGCAACGAGTAAGGCTCTTATAGATGTCCAGAAGGGCTATTAACTTTGAGGGTAGATGAGGATAAAGTCACATTTACTATATATAAAATTCAACATTAACACGGTAGTGAGAAACTTAAGCAAATTGAAACATGTAGCTCTATACAGTGTTTAGATGCCACAATATATAGGAACATAATCTCACCTAGTGATTGTGATGCCCTTGAAGTTTCCCTTGTCGATTCTATCTTTAATGTTGATCACCATGATTCTACTAACCTTGATCCTTTTGGAAAGCGTTAGTGCTCTAGATGTCTTGCAGGAAGCTCCAAAACGAAGTCCAACTAATGAGAATATAAGGAAGAAAACTGTTGATGAGGTACCAAAAGCGGGTGAAGGCTATCCGGACCTCAAGTTGTTACCAGATCATCTACAGCTTAACCCAGATGTGAGAAGTAGTTAGGAAAAAAGTGCGATTGAAGGAGCTGAATTAGAACTTAAAAGGCCATCAGGCGGAAGACGTAAAATTTAGCGCTTGTCGGGAGGCAACCCGATGTTTACAATTTTTATTTAATTTTTCGCAGTTTAATTTTATGTTATTTTTGAGTATTTTGAATTATTTAATTTCTTTGTTTGTGAGTCGTAGGATAACATGATACAGCCGAAGAAGCAATGGAAAAAATGAAAAGATGAGAGAAAAAGGAGTAAAAATAGAGTCTAGCCAGAACAGGGGAGTCCAGCGAGGAACAACTCGCCTGAAGAAAAACTAACTTGGCCGAGGCAAGTTCTAAGCCAAAAATGGCTTGGTCCAGTGAACCTTAACTTGGTCAAGGCCTTAGGTAACTTGACCGAGTCGGAGTTCAGCTGAAAACGCAAAACATCCAGTAACGAACAACTCGGCTGAGGCCAAAGGTAACTCAGCCTAGTCGTAGCCAAGAAAAAAGGCCTATTTCCAACACACATCAACTCAACCAAGGCATCTGCCAACTCGGTCGAGTCGCAAGTATATAATGACACCTAAAGGAAATAAAAGGAAAAAGAGAAAGGTTGTCGGTGAAGCGTCATCGTCTAATCCACCGGCATTTTCGCCGGATAATGCTCTCTTCTATAACATCAGATTGCAAACATGGGAAGAAGAGAGAAGATGGGCGAAAATCATAGGGAGAAATATCGTCTCCACTAAATTACCAACTACAGAGTGGAAGATCGTCTGGGCATCCATAGGAATCTATGGACGCTAATCAAGAGAGTAGGTTGGGGGACGTTGTTGGGTAAAAAGTGATACTCTAGAGTTTCTCACTACTCTAGTTCTACATCCCACCTCTGCTCAAGACAGAAAGCCGGGCAGTATGTCATTCCGGCTTCGCAACAAGACCTACACACTCACTCGGGCTGAACTAAATGATATCTACAGGCTGCCGAATACCGGAGATTGCACCCCGCTGGACGACTACAATGAGCACACATCTTGGAATCACATGGTAGAAGTCCCTGGACTTGTTCCTTAGATGAAGAGCGATCCATCGAGGAACAAGGTGTCTTAGATTCGTAATCCCGTCTTCCGATATTTGCATCACCTCATTGCCTATGCCGTGCTTACTCGACCTGAGACGGGCACTATAACTTATAATGAGATGTTTCTCTTATGGTGTGTGGCGGCGGGACGACAAATTGATCTCAGCTAAATTTTGATGGAGCAGTTTGATTGCCAAGCGGTGAAACAATCGAGAGATATTTCGATTGAGGGTCTTATTACCCCTATAGCTGACCACTTTCAAGTCATCACTGACGATGACTCAGCTGGGAGAATCCCCGAAGACATGCATATATCCGTGGAAGACGTCTGTAGGTTGAAGATGATTTTTTGGAGTAGACGTGAGGAACAATATTTCCTTTTGCAGAATAGAGGTAGATTCCTCCGCCTTCCCAACTCCCACCTGACTAAGATTGAGGGGCTCGAGGATATAGACACTTGAAAGATGAACTCACCGGCCCATGAAGCCCAAGAAGTCGACCTTACGCAAGATGAGTTTTGATTTTATCAAGTTGTGCACCAAATTGATAGTCAAGCTGACGTCCTAAGTGGATCGGGGCAAGGGAGCCACGAGAACACTCAGGTACTCTATTCATTGACCACATCATTGAACAATTTTATGGCATACCAATATCAAAAAATCGATGAAGATAAACAGTGGAGAGCACAACAAGAGGCAATGTAGGCTCAGTAGGATGAGAGATGGAATATATATGGAGACATTGTGGCGACAACAACAAGATGCAAGGTGGATGCAACATGAGCAGAGACAGGCTTATCAACAGCAGTAGTTGGATACAATGGCTCAATTCTGGTAGCCATGGGGTTTTAGCCCACCACCACCACCTCCACCTCGGTAGCACTGTGAGTAAGCACCAAAGCGTATCACTCTTTTCCCACAAACATGGTTTTCAACCACGTTTGGGCGAGGGGGGTGGATAGTGTTACGTCTTGGTCATTTTTATGTTTATTGTTATTATTTCATTTAGTGTTATTGAGTTTATTATTGTTCTTGCTTGTGTTTCGTATTCTATGTCTTGCTTGTGTTCATTGGTGAAGGGTCTGTGGGCCCTATTGAGTGTTGAAAAGTGTTGGGTCTATGTGCCCAATTGCTTTTGACTATTCGTGTTAAGTAGGTTTTATTTGCATTTGTGCATTTATTGTTTTCTTAGGTTAGTTTACATTTTGTTAAGTTGGAGTCAAAAACCCGGTCGTAAGAAGCATAAAAAGGGTTGATAGATGATGATGTGTTAATGATGAGTTGAATTTTGAATAAATAAAATGTTGACACATTATAAGAGCATGATAGGTATTTGGAGACGAAATTGAGCTTAAACTTGAACAATGATCAAAATTAGCCTGTGAGATTTGAGCGTTATATGTACTCCTATTTTGGAGTAATTATATAATTCTTTCGGTGTGAATTTATAACTTGCCTTAAATCTTTATAGGAATGAGTCAAGTGCATGTTGTGGCTTAGAAAATGATATTAGGCATTATTTTGCTAAAAAGCTTGTTTTGAGCCTTAAAAATAATCCCTTTTTACCAAAACTTGAAAAGAAATCCCTAGTTAGCCACTTTGAGCTTTAAGCCTTATTTTTCAAAGACGAACACTACAAGCCTATACCTTTCTTTTAGCATTTGGCTCGTTAATTGGACTAATTGAGGAAGAGGGAGGTGGATTGGAAGGTAGATGGGGTAAAAGTATCAAGTGGAATGGATGTTTGGGATGATTTGGTGAAGAGATACGTGAGTTAGGAAAAAGAAATGAAATAGATGATCCATCCTAGTTGTTCTTTTTATTGCATTAGAAAAAAAGAGAAAAAAATTTGAGAAAGTTGTAAATACATGTTGTGTTTTGTGATAGGAGGGGTTAATGATGAGAAAGTGCCTAAATATGCTTAAGTTGTGTGAAAGACGAGTAGTCCCAATGTGGTACTCGGTTAAAAATAAGCATTGAAGTTCTTGGTTGATAAAAGAAGTGCTTTTGTAGGGTGATGAAGCCATATTGAGTGGTTTCTAAGATTTGAAGAGTCAGGATTGAGTGAATAATGTTGAGGGGTAGTCGCGAGTTAGGAATAGCTTGATTGGTCCAATAATTAGTCACTTGTACCCAAATTTATCCCACCTTACCTTAAGCCAACATTACAACCGAAATGAAGACCTTATTGATTCTTTGTCACATATGTCAAGTACGAGGTCTAATTTATATAATAGGCAAGCATATGGTAGTCGGTGCATGTGGTTCAATTTGAGCGTAAACACTTTCAATATTATACACTTAAGAGATGAGCGATACACTTATCCGGCGAGGATCTTTGTTATTAAGTTTCTTGTCTCAAAAGTAGTTGAAAATTTGTCATGTCACCAATGGTCGAAAGTTATGTTGTCGGTTTGATGGAAAATATCTCTGAGACTAGATTTATCATCTCATCACCCTAAAAGCTTGTATTCCTTGTGTTGTCTTGTTTTGTTTTATTGTTCAGGACGAACGATGTCTAAGTTTGGGGGAGTTTGATACACGTCGTTTATGCATGCATTTTAGGTCGATTTAGGGACATATTTGATAACATTTGCATGTGTATCTAGTTGAAATATGCTTAAATTGTCTTGAGCTAGATGACTTGTTTGTGCTTGTTTTAGTGATAATCAGGTATCAAAAAGCTAAAAAGTCTATTTGGACGAAGCTCGGATAAAAAACGAATAAGAAAGTTAGGAGAAATGAAGAAGAGTCGGAGTTTGCGCAGAACTAGCTAACTCGACCGAGGAGAAACTCGGTTGAGGCCGAGTTGAAGGCAAAGAAGGTTTTAGGCCGAGAGTAGTAACTCAGTCGAGGCCCATACAACTCGGCCGAGTTGCTCAACTCGGGAAAGTTTCGTAAGGTGGTGCAATTATTGATTTTACATGTTTTTGTCTAATTCAAGCCCATTTTCACCCCAAATCGTTCCCAACTATAAAAGAAGTTCTCTAGGTCTAAAAATAGGATACAAGACACATTCGGAGAAGTTTCGGAAGCGAGATCCAAGAGCTGACCATTCGGGGTTTATTTATTCCTTGTCTAGTTTTAATTCCCTACAATGTTTTCTTTGGAATATTATTTCGATTTCATAGTAGGCATGAGTAGCTAAATTACTCGTGTCCTAGGGTTAGAAAGTAGGGAATTTACAAATATGTTTGATTTTATCTTTTGAATTATAAACTCTAGTTTTTAGTATTTATCTACATGTTTGTTATTATTTTATGATTGAGTCAATCATAACCTAATTGATTCGGCTTAGTCTAATCGTTTAATAATTCCGCTTCGGAAGGATGGAATTGTTAATAGATGTACGACGTATAGCGTAGTTGTCTATGACTGCGTAGACAAAGGTTAAAAGGATTTTGGGAGTTGCTAGGATTAATTGACTAGGGAGAGTAATTGTTCTAATTAATCTACGATTTAGACGCTTCGAGGGAATGGCTAGGTTAATTAAGTGTCACCTAATAGATATTAAAACTAGTTTAAAGGTTTATAATATAGACATTATTGTTCATTAGTGTAATTCATGAAATCAACACCCTAAGATACATTCTCTTTGATTGGAAATCAACTATAGATAATTAATCCATTTAATAGGAATATATGCAATATATTTTGTAATAAACAATCTTTCCAAATTCCAGTGTCTAGTTAGGATAATCCTAGATAATTAGGGTATCGAACTACCTAACCTCATTTCCTGTGAATCGACCTTGACTTGCACTATATACATCTACACCCATACACTTGCGGTAATTAAGGGTTAGGATTAGAGTATGTCAGTTGTAGATCGTTTTTTTCACAATTAATCGATCGCGGAATCACTTGCCCGTTGTTTGTATATCTTGGCATTTTCATACGCCTGATCGCGAAACTCCTTCCATCTCATTTAATTGTAGAACTCTTTTTTGCCTGACGGCTTAGAAACGAAAAAATAATTTATTTACGGCCCAATACGCTCTATGTTCCAATTCCATTGGTAGGTGACATGGCTTTCCAAAGACCTGGTGACATAGCTAATGGTGTTTTATATGACGTTCAATATGCCCATAATGCATCATCTAATTTCAAAGACCAATTCTTCCTATTAGCATTCATCGTTTTCTCCAAGATTTGTTTAATCTCTTGATTAGCTAACTCTGCTAGTCTAATTACTTATGGATGATAAGCAGTAGACACTTTATGGTTCACCCCATAGTTCTTTAGTAGATTCTCCAAAAGCCTATTACAATAGTGAATGCCACCATCACTGATCAATACTCATGGAGTTCCAAATCTTGCCATAATATTTTTTCTTCAAGAACCTTATTACTACTCTTAGATAATTTGTTTGAGTTGGAATGACTTCCACCCATAGAGATATATAATCAATTGCTAAAAGTATATATTGATATCCAAAGGAGGATGGGAATGGTCCTGTTGAATATATCCCCCAAACATCAAAGAGTTCAATCTCAATAATGTTGGTTCTGGGAATTTCATTCCTTTGTGAAATTCCCCCATTCTCTGGCACTTACCCCATTGAGAGACGAAGGTATGATAATATCCAAATATTGATGGCTAAATGAAACCACTTTGTAAGATTTTTTTATCGTCTTTGTTGCTGCAAAATGGCCTCCACTTTCTGCGGCATGGCATTGTTTCATTATATTATGCCATTTATCTTGGGGTACATACCTTCTAATAAGTGAATCACTGCATATTTTGTACAAATGTGGTTCATCCCACATATAAAACTTCACATTATGCAAAAACTTTTTTCTCTGGTAATATGACAAGTCGGGTGGTAGTACTCTCCCTACGAAATAGTTAACGTATTCTGCATACCATGGGAGAACAATTTGTGATACCGCTATACATTCATCTGGGAATGTCTCTGTAATGGGTAATGTGCTTAGTTCTCCATCCATAGGGTTTTCTAACCTAGACAGATGGTCTGCAACCACATTTCCATGTTCTCGTCTATCTCGAATCTTAATATAAAATTCTTGTAGCAAAAGATATATCTAATTAGACGAGGTTTTGCATCATTTTTTTCAAATAGATACCTTATAGATGCATGGTCTATGTACAATATTGTCTTTGTACCTACCAAGTATGATCGAAAATTGTCAAATGCATATAATCTTCGGCCTTAAAATAAGTTGGTGGGCCTTAGATGATCTTATTAGGCTGGAATAGATAGAATTGGGCCAGTTAGGAGTTATTGGACCGAAACAAAAGTGTTATGGGCCTATCTGGCCAAAACGGGTCGGGTCGGGCCAATCCGAAATGAGTAATTGATTAGATTAATAATTAGAGTTAAAATGGATTATTAGATGACCCATATACATGATTAGAATAGTAATTGAACTTCTAAGTTGACTAAAACGGATGTCAGGATTATTTGATAATTATATTATTAGAATATTAAATGATAATATATAGATTGAATTCAAATAGAATCATAGATGACTTAAACTTATAATGGGTTGATGAGGAATAAATAGAAGAATTAAGGTTGCACAAAATGAGTTGGAATTAGAAGTTAGAATCTGGATTCGATTCGCATTGAGGTTCGAAGGATTCAAGTTTTCAAGTTAAGGTTAGAGATTAGGGATTGATTTGCAAGTATGTGTTTAACTGTGTAGATAGACATATTGTACAATTATGATGATGTGTTTGATTTTTATAACGCGCAAGTATGATTGTAGGTTATAAAAAATATCATGATGTTGTATGATGTTATGATTGCAAATATGATTTTATATGTGTTAAGCTTAATTGATGATGATTTAAGTATTAAAAAAGTGCTATGTTGATTAGCTAATGCTACATTTTATAACCTTAATACAAGCTTGGTTATGTTGGTGAATTATGTTTGAAATGTGATAATTTTATGATAATATGACTTAGATGATATGTAACGTTATCTGCAACAAAGTTATGATTTTATGTGATCAATTATGTTTTAGATTAGTAAGATGAAATAAAGCAATCTTATATGTTCAAATAATGTTAGTTAACTTATGCACTATGATGATGTAATAAATAAAATTGATAAATGAGTGTAATGATACGAACCATAAGTATTCCGTATATGAATTAGCTAACCCTAGAATATAGTAAAATAACACAAACTTGACTTAGTAACAAAACGGGACTTAAGCATCGATATACTCAGCCTTTCTCACAATTTCTGAGAATCAGTGCGTAATCAACTCTCTACCAAACAAAAAAAATTATAGATCTTTGTCTCGCGGGTCTGTAGCATCTTGAATCTGAATTCGTATGAGAAAGTTACGGCCGAAAAGCGAAGGAGACGTGCTGAAAATGGAGAAATAGGGCTAAAATCGCGCACACTCCCGGACCGACAGCTAGTGGTAGTGGCCGGTAGTGGAAGACCCCTCGACATTCTGTTGCAGCTGCCGAACTGGCAGTCACTGGCAGGTTTCAGTACTGGCTCCGTTCGGCTCATGTTTTCCCCTTCTTTCGCGTGTCTTCTCCTTCCGTCAGCGTTTTGGATGACTTTCTCTCGTCTTTTTGACCCGACCCTCTCACTACTTTTGTTCGCGACTCAAAGATCTTCGAGTTGTGATTTTATGGGGTCTGATTCGGGCCCAATTAGGCTTCTTTTTGTGGGCACGAATAAGGAAGTACGTGCAAATGATCTTCTTTCCTTCTCGGTTTCTCCTAACCTTCAAAACATAACTCAAAAACACCCAAAAGTGCATTAAATAATATCATACAGGGAGTGAGACCCAAGGATGCATTAAAACATGAAATCGCACTAAAAAATGGTAATTAGTCACAATTCTTAATAAGAAATGAACGTGAAGATTATAAGAAAAACGGTGATTTTCACGTTCATCAAGCCTAAGAAGGTAAAAAGCGTGAAATTTGAAGAAGAGGATTTATTCCTGTGCAGAGTTGTTGCACTTAGGACCACCAGTTCCTCATCCAAGGCCCCATAACTAAGAGTTAAAGGCTTGAGGAGGAACTCGCCCGTGCTCACGTTGGATGCAAACCAAGGGCTTAAGTATGAATTCACTCAAGGCTCCCCAGTTCTTAAGAATTCTCTTCAAATGCCCTAAAGAGAACTCAAGGGGAGAACACTGTGCGTTCAAGTGCAACTCAGTTCTGAAGAATGCTCTTTAGATGCCTTAAAGAGAACTCAGGAGAGAGAATGATGCTCCAATGCAACTCAATTCTAGATAATCCTCTTTAGCTGCCCCCGAAGAGAACTCAGTGGGGAGAACGCTACAAGTTTCAGCATATTCTGAAGAATTCTCTTCAGATGTCTTGAAGAGAACTTAGGGGGAGAATAAATATAATGAAGTTATAACAGAAAAACATCCTTTTGTAATAAAATCTTAAAAGTAAAGAAATAACGTGTTCTCATTTATAGGAAGAGCCCCGTGAACTGGGGAGTTACAAAAAAGAAGAGAAGGGAAATGCTAAAAGCTATTACAAAATATGCAAGATACCCAAGGACTATTCCTTGGCCTTGGGTTGATCCAAGCTGGGTGGTAGAAGATCAAAGCTGTTTGAAGGAGGGTCGAGATCGGGGGTGGCCGTCTCTACAATTGGAGGTAGGTTAGGGGAATTCTCAGAGGAGGTAGCAGCATCTTTCTTAGAGATGATCAAATCATAGTGTAGCCCCTCCATCACTAAAAGAAAAATGCTTTTAGCTAGAGGAAAGCCTGTGGCTAAAAGTCCAAAAACCGCCACAAAAGAAATTTAGTGACGGGAAATATACTGTCACTGCCCCTGGCTACAACTTCTGCCACTAAAGGCAAATAGTGACGGGACAGTGGTCCATCACTAAAAAGTATTTGGTGACCCGTCACTAAAAAGATGTATAATGACAGTCAATTCCCGTCACTAATTGCACTAATCCCCATCACTAATATATTAATTATAGACTAACTTAATAACTAACTAACTCGTCACTAATAACACTAGTCATAGTAATATCCCGCCACTATATCTAAATCTTCACTACTACATAAAAGGTCAATGACAAGAGTTTTAACCGTTGTTGTATGATGCCCGCAACCGTTGTCATAAGTGGTATTCTTGTAGAACTCCCATCTATGACAACGGTTTCAACTGTTGTCGTGTGGTGCCCACCACCGTTGTCATAGGTGATGTTCTTGTAGAAATCCCATCTACGACAACAATTATTGTTGTTGTTTTTTCTCAATACCACAACGGGTTATTAACCGTTGTTTAGAACCTTCGGAACTATTGTCTTATAGACATAAGATTAAGAAACATCTTCATTGATTACTATGTGTTTGTTTAATCTATAATAACATGAAAAAGAGTAAAATGAGAGAACTTCATTAATTACTACATATCAAAGTTTCAATAAGTTCAAAGTCTACAAAGGAAAAATGATACAAATTTTCTCTATATTTAAATCAATATTCTAATTGCACCAAAGTCCCATCTTTCTTCTGAATTATCTTCATTTTCCTACAACAAAATCAGAAAAAGAAAACTGATTAGAAAAAATAAATTTAGTATTGTATATTGCGAAGGCTTTTTTATTAGACAGAAGTATAATGCTGACATGTCGTGGAGCAAACTCCTTTGTATTCTGACTAGTGTTCATATTCTGATCAATGTAAAAAATAGCTTTCCACTTGGTTCTTTCCACTGAAATTTTGCACAATCTAAGAGTAGAAATGCAATATCCTCTTCCTTATAATAACATGACAGCCTATATGATGTTTTTAATGCATTGAGCAGAATGTAGTTTAACATCTAAAATATAAACGGGGTAAACTGCAATAAAGGGTGAAGTAACTAAAATACATGGAGACTCATAAATACAGTCAATATATTAAAGAAATATGACAAGGATGTGTGATACTTATTGAGCGTAGTTTCGATTTCTTGTTGCCATCATATCAAGAACAATTATAGTTATATAAATAACATAGAATAGAGAATCAATAATTGAAAAAATGACTCATGAGTATTCTAATTGCAATGAAATGATTATAAGGCTGCAAACTTAGGGTAATTATGGTTGATATCATTGTAGACTTAGTGAAGATAAATATAATGGTTCATACACTACAACAAAAAACGTTTAACACTACGGTCAAAAAGCGTAGTTAAAGGCATACAGTGACCGTAGTGGTACATACCGTAGTCGTAGACCCTCTACATATAACTACGGTTCAAAACCGTAGTGGTTAATAATAAAGACTACGGTTGTGAACCGTAGTCGTACTAGTAGCTTCAACAACTACGGTATGTATGACCACGGTTGTGAACTTGCTTTAACTACGGTTTCAACCGTAGTAATTTATACTAACGACTACAATTGACAACCGTAGTGGTAGATTTGATATCTACCACCACGGTATGTATGACCACGGGTAGTAACTTTCTTTGACTACTGTGGGAACCGTAGTCATTTTATATAAAGACAATGGTTGAGAATCGTTGTTATTCATCATAAACCGTTGTCTTTACATAGTTATATTTATTTTATGATCTGTATTTTTTTATATTTTATAATTAATTTATACACATTTAATCATTTAAAATTAGTAAATCATCTATAAAAAAAAAAATTGGACAATAAAGAAAAATTGCTCCAAGTTTATTTCTCAATATCAACAGAAGTATAATTATACAAAGTGTTAAAAAAAGAATTAACTACAAAAAAAGTACTACACAACGTTGAATATCTTAATTAACTCATCTATCTATAGTCTCAACCTTAAAAGTTAAGGCTCCACTTGGTTTCGTCCTGTATTGATCCCTTGCATAACATAAAAGCTCCCCTTGAAAAAGGGATACTCATATCCTGAAAACATAAACATATGATAAAATAGACATTAGTACAAAAAAAATTAAAAAAAAAATATATTGGACTATACGTCAAATTAAGTAAATGGAACAAAAAATCCACTTATGCACATCTGAAATGCCACAAATAAAAACAATTAGATTCATTTTATATCTGTCTTGAACCAAAATCTAACAGAATAACAAAATGCATTTTTCTTAGCAGACTGTGAAAACACACATTGAAAAATGCTCGACTATCTACTAAAAAACAGAGTAGTGAAATTCTTCTCATGAGTATCACTACACATCGAATATGTGTCATCCAACTAAATATACCCATGATTAATCAATAAGTTCTCTCTATTGTTCTATTTTATAAAAAAAGAAAATAGAGAAAAGGAAAAGACAAGAATGTGATTAAAAGCCGACACCAGAATCCAAGGGATTACAACTTCCCCACTAACCATAACAGATTTTGTGGCCCATTCTCTTTTGTGACTTACCTCAAATCCTACATTATTATGCCAACACATTTTCAGAATTCCATCTTCAGTTTATATCTTTTGTTTTTTTCTTCTCTATTTTCATTACAATAATTTATTATTTATGGTATGGAATATTGAATATAGGGAGATAGTTTTTATCAAGCCAAAGTATTGTGGCTCTTGCCTCCTCTATGGCTGCAGAGACATGCACACATTCAAGAAATTTGATCAAATGGTTGAATGTTAAATTAACTTTACAGTGTATTAAAGCTATAATCAGTGAAATGTAGTTCAAAGTTATAACTAAACTAATTCTTCTAAACTGAGTCAATAATCTAATATAGATCCATAACATGCTCATGTTTCAAAATTCCATCACTCCAATTAATCATCTAATCCCATTTTTCTCAGAGATTCTAAAATTAGTGAATACTTTTTCTTCAAATCTCAAATTCTTCTCATAAATCTGCTGCCAATCCCCAGCATATCATTCTCTGAGAACTCTCATGTTTCTGAAAGTGAGCATGATATATTTTATTGACATCAAATAAAGTACTCTAGCAAAAGCATTCCTAACAATAAAAATAGGAGCCGATTTAGTAAAATGTAACATGGTACTCGAGGAAGCCCACGCGCTCCCACAAATGAAGAGACATATTTGTCATCCTCAAGTAGTCCACATGTTATATTTATACACTACTACAAAAGGTTTGGTTCTAAATTATCAGAAGGAGAGAAGGATACTGGGAGAAACTAAGTACTACCTATGAACCAATACCAAGATATTATGAGAAAATGTAATACCTGGGTTGCAATCACAGGAAGACGAGCAATTTGCAGCAATAAAGTTGAAGGCCTCTTAACGTGCAATGGAACAGGTGCATGTCCACTTGTCTGTGTCAGAACTATTCGGAAGCCCATCTGGAAAGTGTCCACAAAACAGTTTATTATAATCTTTTTTGCAGTTAATAAAATACTTGAGAATTTGATAATCGAAAGTTCAAAGAAAAATTTATCTATATATTGTTTTATTTTGATTTAGAAGTATGACAAAATCTTACTTGCAGTAAGTGCACTTTAAAAGAGTGATGGTTCCCGGTTCCCAGCTGTTTCACGATGTAGGTTGTGGTTAAGTGAACAAAATTTAAGGTTCCTAGAGCACAACAATAACTCTTGACAAGTGCTTTTGTCATCCAATATGTTTTTGGCAAGTATAAATGGTAACAAAAACAATTATTCACTATTGTATGCATGATATTCACGAGCAATAATAGTAGTGACTCTTTCCCGTAACAATTGAGTGTACAAATCTACAGTATACCCAGATAAGAATGGGTATGAAAAAATCAAATGAATTGAAAGAAGAAGAATGTACAGTGAGCGGCAATCTTCAATTACGTCAATGATTCCACACTCTTACTACTTTGAATCAATGATTAAAATATTATAATTTATTCTACTTACTACTGTTTTTTAGTCTACTTACTACTATTCTTCTTTTGGTATAATTTCTTTACCTCTAAGTTTGGGTAGGTCATGAAACATATTGTTATCGGAGTTTAGTTCTTTGTTCTATAGCAACATAATAAACTAAAATATATTGATTTCCAGCCTCCAAGTTTATGTTCTATTATTCATATAAACAAAATCAAGAAATTATCAAGTACAATGAGCCAATCCCCATGTAAATTATAACAAATATATTGGTATACCAATTAGGTAAGAGATTGTAACTTTGAGAAACATGTACCTATTGTTCTGTAGAGGAGTAAGTATCCACTTCAGCTAGGACAAGTATACACGTAATAACTTGAGCAACAAGAAATGACATATCAAATTTGGATGCCAAAAATTAAAATAAAAGGTGGAAAACATATCAAACTCAATATAGTCTGACAAAGTTAAAGAATACTTTTCATTTGTGAACATAATTACTTGCTTCATAATATCTTCTATTCTAGGTGGAGGTAGACATATTGAGCAAGAAAGTTTGGTAAATGGTAATGACAATAAAATAATCCAATTATGTACTAACCTTCAAGTTAACGTTGATCTAATCAAATAAACAAAAAAGTTAGCCATATATCAACAAAATATAAGAAAAAGACAGGAGGTGGAAAACAATTATATAGAAGCATGGATGCAAAAGGCGATCTAGGTGCCACCTTGGCGGGGCTAGGTGGGCCTATTTTTTATTTTTATTTTATTTTTTATTGAAAATGTTGTTGTTTTTTGAACTTGAAGAAATTTATTAAATTAAAAAGATAAAGCTTAAAAGTTAACACGTTCACTCTCCTCATTCTAATGGCAAAAAAAAAAATGAAACAAAAGTTAAAACCCACTCCCCCACAATTCAAGTTCCTCCGTTGCCTCTCTTATTATTCCATCTTGCATAATTGATTAACTATATGAACCTTTATAGTAAAATTTGATCTACTTTAAGTACAAACCTCTAAACTAGACATTTAAAAATTAAATTTAAAAAAGAAAAAAAGATTTCTCTAGGCGCCGCCTTGGAGCCGCCTAGGCGGTCCCAAACCGATCCGCCTCCGATTTCTATCTTCTGCAACCATGATATACAAGAACTAATTATCACCTATCTTTTAAGTGAAAATATTATACAAATTGACAAGTTTATAGGAAAAAACTTCAGTTTCCCACTTTAGGGAAAACTAATACTTCTACATTAGAATTTCAGTCACATTTAACTCTATGAATAGTTTGGTCTGTAACTAAAGAAATGAATAATATATAAATGATTATGTTCAAGAATTTAATTGCAGAACTGCAAATGCCTAAAGACTTGAGGAAGCAAGCAAAGACGTTACACATCTATAAGACCTCGGTAGGAAACTAACATTCCCAAAAACATATGCTCATATGTCTTACATTTGACAAATGCAAAAGGTTTATTCTTCTAACATAATACTCATCACTTTCAATAGCAGCTATTACCAATCTTACATCTGCGAAAAAGATCATGAAACAAAACTTAAGTTCTAGCTTTAAAAAAACGCCATTCAACCACATATAGAAGTACTTCATTTGAAAAAACAATCACTTTTGAAATCGAACCACGCAAAATTACAGAAATATATTATACCATTGTCTAATCTTTGGTCTTCTTCTATTACTCCTTAGAATAAGAAGAAGATTATCACTAAAAAAAAATCATAGAAAATTATTAGAGTATTGTGTAGCCAACTTACAAACATTCCAGAAACTGTAGATAAACAACATATAACTAAAACAAGCAAACCATAACAGTTTCTATCAGTAATTTACATACTATATAAAACACGACAGCAAATAAAATGAAGTAGATACATTGAATTAAGGACATTGGAAATGATATCTGCAACTAAACTTACATGCAATACATACAATAGATAGGGAAGAAAATTATCGTGTTTTCCAGTAGTAATTCCAGAGAGAATATAACAGGGGTAATTTCAAGAAACAACTCAAATATGAACTTACGAGATCTTCCTTTTTGTTCCTTCTCGCATTGGCTTTATTGGTTTAGGATCCGTGGTACCTCAAAATGGGTATCGCTAAAAGAAGATTCCCAGATTGGCAACCAAAAAAACGAATTTATGAGCCCTAAGTTCCTCTGCATTAATGCCTGCTTCACCAAAGGTGTGTTTCCTCCAATGAACCCACTTCCAAAACAACTCCCTATTTACCTATGTCGTGTCACCAGCGGAGATCCTGCGAAGGCCGTGGTGCACAACCAGAGATTATTTTGGATGAGGCTGAGTAAACTATCGAAGGGTAGGGTTTCAAATTGGGAATTTCAGATTGAGTTAAAAAAATACTGCTATGAGCATTTTCTTTTATTTTATTTTATTACCTTTTCTTTTCCAATTTAGTCAAGAAAACAAACGTAAAAAAAGTGATGGAACTAAAAAAAATTAAAACATTAATAAGCATATACACAACGGCGATTTAACAACAGAAGACCCAGCCGTTGTCTTATTTGCGAGAAAATATAAATCGACCACGGTTGAACTACAACAGTAAGCCAAAACCGTCGTCTTTAAGCGGAAAATTTCGCACAAAGACAACGGTCGTTAATATAACTACGGTTATTTGCTGAAAGACAGCGGTTTTTTGAAAAACCGTTGTTGTTGCAGTGTAGTCTTTTAGCATTTTTGTAGTAGTGATAATTAAAATAGAGCAGAATGATACATACCTAGTAAGCACAAGTAACATTTGACTCACAAGTAACCTATAACCTGTCTGAAAAGAGAAAAGTGTCTAGCAGACTGATAAGTAACAGGACAGTAAGCACTCCCCGGACAACCATATCGACAACATGCAAGTAGAGTTAAGAGAGAAGAACCTTCAAAGAAAATCTGACCAACTTTGAAAGTGTTACAATGGAAGCATATTTCCCTTCCTTTTCAACCTGTATATCATAAGAATGAAACAAATGGGCATATTATGTCTTGTGGATTAGGCAATTAATTTTCTGATCCTGTATGTTCAATACAGATTCTTTCTTGACCCAGAAGATATCGTTGAGAAGCTGTTTGTTCTTAATAGAGAGAAAGAGTTTAGTTTACTCAAGATTTGCAGTATGACAAGCTTACAGATTATCAAGATAACATACAATCACAGTATGACAGCTTACAGATTTTCTCAGAACATTGTAGGAAACATATTTGTGTAAAAGACAATACTGAAGTAAGATTTGGACACCCTTTTCTGGTATAGTACAGACAGGACGATGATCAGGAAATGAGGGCAATCCCTTAAATGATCAAGCTATCAGCAAGAACCTGACTTGCAGCCTGAGATGGATGCACACTGTCTTAGAACACATACTGGCTTGCATTGCTGCAAGTTCCTACCGACTTTGGATTGGCACAACAAAGATGTAGTCTCCACCATTCCTGTCCCACAGCACCCCCTTGTTGCTTCCTTGAATCCTGCAAAAGATATTAATTTGAATGTTATGTATGAGAATGCAAATGATCTTTTTGGGCCGTTTGGAATTGCCGTACATACTGTTTTTCTGAGGATTAGAAACGTGGTCGTAGAGGGGGTGAAGACATAAAAAATGACAAGCTTGAGGTCCGGATACTGATTCTTCAGTTGAGCAGCGGCTGAGTTGATCTTCTTGTTAAATTGTTAGGCGTCGGTATTGATACGAGAGACGCAACAAGTGTTCGTGGAAACCAAATATTGTTCTTGCTGCTGGAAGGCACCCTACTGGTGGAAGTGAGGTTACTCCTATTTTCCTTGCTCCTAGTCCATATATGCTCTGTTTCAAATCACAATTATTAGCCAAGGTGTAATATTGACTTCCATATCAGTTTTCTCATAGTTAATGGTATGTCCATTCGGTAAATGATGATCTTGAATTGCTAATAATAATTTATTAGAGCTCAAAGAATTCCTAGTCATTAAGGTATATGGCCAAATGAGATTTAACCACATGTACTTTGGAGATATTTTGTTTCGTTATCTTTTCTTATTTGCTTTTTCTATTTTTTAATCAGTTCTCCATTTTCATTTGTCATTTTATTAATGAAGAACTGTTCTTGTCCATTTGTTTATATTCCAGATTATTTGGTTCGTTCATATCTTTTCATAATAATCTGTTCTTCTAGGGGCTCCTCCATTTCTGGATCGGGGTCTTCTCAAAGATCGCACTTTTCTGCGATTGTTTACACACTGCAGTTTGGTTTTCTGGATCTTCGTGGTCACTAGAAGTCAAGATCCATTTTGCGATTTTGGTGCCTTATCCGCCATTGAAGAATTAAAGCGAGCCGCCATTGATGTCGACCTTACCTTTTCGGTGAGGTTTCAGTTTGTGTTCCACCATTGAAGGAGCTCTCAAGCTTCCCTGAAATGGGAGATCTAGCAATGGAATCCCATGGCGGCGTGTTTGGCTTCCCGAGTTCGCCGCCTTGCCACGAATCCCGTTTCTGAAGGTCTTGCAGCGACACCCATGGATGCGTCCTTCATGACGGCATCACTCTAACTGAGTCAGCTGCTTTCTGAGTCGACTCATTCTGGCGCAGGTAATTCCGGCGACGGTCACGCCCCCAGCAGCGATCTGTTTCAGATCTGCGCTTTCATGGCGGCTCTCGGTTTTCTGTGTTGCATTCGTCGCCGGTCGCAGGGCTCTCGGTTTGGATTCAGGATCTGGATTTCAAATCGATTTTGTTTCAGCCGGCTTGCGACGATCCCGCGTCTTCTTGCAGCACGAACAGGTGAGCCCCTACTTCCTCTTTCTCACTGAGTCAGGACGATTCAACTCAGTGAGTCGACCCAGCCGACTTCTACCTCAGTGAGTCAGGTTCATCCGGATCGGTTCACCTATGAACCGGGTCTGTTCATTACCGACGGCTGCACCGTCTTCTTTGTACTATTCCAGGCAGCTTTGTATCAACTGCTCATTCGCGTTCAAGTATACAGCAGCTTCTCCAGCTGCTTTCAGGCTGAATTTTGTTTTTGTATGTGGTTGCTTTGGTTGGATTAGGGATTACGATGCTGAATTTTGAATTACCTGTGCGCCATTTTTATCTTGGCAAAGGACTCTGGTTCGTCTGTTTTGTCAGGCAGCCATGGGCTTCATTTGTCTTTGCACTATGAACATTTCTTCAGATTTTAATGACTCGGGAATACAAGTACATATTGGCTGGACCGTTTCTGAAGATTTTGTTTTATGTTATTAGTGACCACAAAGATCAGTTACAAGAGGCCGTTTATTAGGTTGTTCTGATTCTTTATTTTGCTTCCTGCTGATTTCCTGGTTTCGACGATATGATCATGGGGCTGCTTTGTTTTCATTGGTGAGGATTTTTTTCATTTTGGAATTTGTTGTCGGGTCATACTCATAGGATTGATAGCTCTAAGCTAAGGCATTGAAATCATCAGAGGGATTTTTGGACTCACACGGATGTGAGGAGCGTTGCTAATCCCCCACGCTCTGGTTTCGTGACATAGAGCAACATGTTTGGGAGCTCGACCTATGTAGTTTGTTCGACGACAATTCTAAATCAGCTATTCTCTCCAACCGAACCGGCCAGTTCCATTTTTCTTTTGCACTAAATTGACTTTGTCTTGTAATTTCTTTATTTTCATTAGTCAATTTTAGTTTTATTCAGAATACCTTTATCTGCCATCTTGTGGCATGAAAAGGTTTTTCGTTTGACTTTTGTGAGTGATCGCCCTGTGGTCTCCACATTTCTCGTTCCTTTATTTTCTTTTCTTTATTTACAATACTACCTATTTAATAACCTGGGTGGAAAGAGACTATATTGAAACCAAACAGTAACTACAAAATTTTAAATCCAATTTATGAATTCAGAATGGCATACACAAACATTCATGGAATCATATGCATATGAATGTCATGGTAAATTTGCTAATTTCATATTCAGTTCAACAATCGGTTCAATAATTAGAGGGTTTTAAATTGGACTTTTACCTTTCCTAAATAGAGAGAATGTGATGTATTCTAATCTAACACATACAAGGAAGTAAATTTTTGACATTTTTACCATCAAACTCAACTCCCAAATCCTAAGACACATAACTCTAACAAATTAGACAGTTTTACCAATATCTATTAGATAGTTTTGCCATTATCTATGTCTCAAACTTCAGTATATTATAACCTAATTACTAAACAAGGAAAACTAACAATTGGTAAATGAAACTGATAGCTCAATTATCAAACTTATTTATATATCTTCAAAACTAAGAACCAACAGCCCAATTATCAAGATTATAACAACATAACACTATAAACAAAGCTAACCTACTATAAACATTCTTGATAAAGTCAACATCATGACCTAGCTCAGAAATGTATGCTGACAGAGAGAAAATCTTCAATTTGCATTCGTTTTTTTATAATTATTGGCTTAAAGAAAGACTAAAATTGATACCTCGAGGAAAAAACTTTGTGGGTGTTGTTTGATGGACAAAATCATGAGAGGGAGGGCTGTTGGAAATGCTTCTCGTCTTTGACATATATTGCACATCATAATTTTTTCAAGTACCAGTTAATTTAAACATAGAAGTCGCAAACTTAATATTTGACTTGCAGAAAAAAAAAAATTACAGTATTAAAAGAACAATTTAGAACCATCAAAGTCAAGTTTGTGAACCTAACATAGTCAAAATTATCAATCTAATCATATAATATGAGTAATCCTAAAAAGAGAACACAACTTTGAAGTTTGAAGTTACGAGATCATACTTGGGAACAATAGCAGCCTTTTCTCTCATCCGTTGTATGAAACTGCCATTGTGAAAGCTTCTTCCGGAGTCATCCGAGTCAAATTGCTCCAGAGGATAAGATAACTTGGTGTTTTGACCATCCTTGTAAAGGGCGTAGCCAAAAACTCGTTGAGAAACAATATTTCTCAAACAATCTGTAGTTAGGTACAACTACACATAATCAAACACCAACTTTAGGACAAAAATTTAATGAGTAAACAAAACTTTGGTTGTAGTTAGTTGTTGTGGACCTAACCCAAGCCGCCCCATAAATGCTCTAAAATCTAGTTTCAGACAATAATGCGAAGACATTGATAGAGAAAGATTGGGACACTGCAGTTATACATACAAGACCTAACTAAATCAATTTCAAATAACCGCCTGGCTGTAGAAGCTCGCCCACGATACGATTTAGCTCTGTTAAGTCTCTTTCAATCACACCGGCTCGCCGTCCCTCCTACACACGTCACACACAAAATAAGGTTGATAAATAATTTAATGTTTCATTTAGAAATCACTTCAGCTTTTTCTTGAGTTTCTTAACCTAAACGTTAAAAGCAATGGGATCAGATTTAAGTATAGAAAAATAAAAAAAGCAAAGCTAGTAGTGTCAACTAGAATCTGTCTGATAAGACACTATTTCAATTGCTAAAAATATCTAAATTAACATATAGAAGTGTGTCTTTAAAGATACGACACCTCACGTGATTCGCAGTTCGATACAACTAAAAGTATACTGCAAAAATCAACGGTGAACAGAACTTCAGAAGCTTCTAAATAAGCAGATTTCTGAAAAATGGTACTGTTATTTTCCCACAACGGAAGTTTATTGATTCTTGAATAGGGAGATGCTTAAGAGGTAGGATTTATCAGATGTGTAGCTGATGAGAACACGTTGAGTATGAAATAAATCTCAGTGTAGAACATTCAAGTGACGTCCAAATCAAGTTTCTCTACAGTAGCTTTCCCTTCATTATAACGGATGTCTTTCTTAGAGAAAAATCTTCTTCAGATACGTTATAACAATTTTGTTTTCACAATTGATTTTATGATTTCGTTCTTTGCTTAAACCTAAGAACCAGCAAATGTTGAGGATTGATTGCTAGTAACAGCGAAAATCAAGAGAAAACGCGTATCATGTGTAAATCACACAGAAAAAGCATGGAAACAAACACTAATTCATGACAAAATCAAACCAAAAAATCATTCAATCAAATTAATTTAATCGTAAGACACCACAAATTGAGGCACAAAAATCAGGATTTCATTTCACTACCTTGCCAAGGGTATACGCCAACGCCGCACCTGTAAACCATGAATAAAAATTCACTTAAAACCCAATAAGAAAGCAAACCATGAAATTCAAAATGATAAGACCATCCAATAGCAACCAAACAACTTAATCAAAGAGACCATGTCCTATGTCCTCATCAGACTCCTCAGCAGGATCTTCTTTCTCCTCTTCCTTGGCAGCAGCTATAGGAGCTACACCACCACCAGCAATCACAGCTGGAGCGACATCAACAACAATACACACGGGTCGGCCCTTTGAGGAAAGAAAATAACAGCAATAAATATGTCGGCTAATAACTTAATTTGGTGAAAGGTAATAAAAGCCCTTTGAGGAAATAAACAGGGGTCAGCCCCAATCACACGTGTAGCAGATTACCACAATGAATCTGAAATTTGTTAATTACTTTAATTTCTCACATATCATTGCAAAAGATAAGGTTCAATTGATAAGAGAAATAAGATTGAAAATAGATGGTCTCACACCTGAATTGAACTTAACCTTTTCCAATAAGAAACAAAATTAAGGCTCAAATCGTGAATACAAATAAATTCAAGGACAAAATTTATAAGAAAAGTTCAATATGAAACTTATTAAATGATAATGAAAGCATTCTTGGCTGACAATACCTGTTGTAGCTTTGGAGCTGCAAGTTTTTGCTTCCCTTAGAGCGTCACAGATGTATATAGGAATTAAAAACTGGAGAGAAATGGAACTGCATAAGAAAGACCAAAAATTGAGTTTAAGCAAGGTATAGAGACTGATTTTTTATTTCTCAAAGGTCATTACAAAATAAAATCACATGAATATGTGACCTGATCAAGAAGAATGCGCAAGAAAGCACTAGAGGCTCTTGATGCAGTGACTAGTTTACTCAAGTACGAATACCTAAATGGGTAAAATAAGTAGTTAATCCAATATTGAAAAATAAGAAATATTACTTCAACCGAATGTCAGAAAATTGTGGCTTCTATCCTCTTGAGAATTGTCTGGCGGTGCTCTAAAGTAAGCCTAGAACTGATATGTCATAGAATTTGAGTATATATAACCTTAACATTTACCGAATTGTTTCTCCGGTATGAGACGCAAACATAGTGAACTATATAGGTCACTGGAAACGAAAATCTAACAAATCACAATTATTCATGTCTTCAAATTTTGTCAACCATATTTTCTAAGTAATAAAAATATGAAAATCAGAAAATTACAATAATAGGTACCTCATTATCGCTAAGTGTACACGACGAAGACAAGTCGAACGAATCTAACAGAGTTTGACGCCCTATCCTTAGTGTAGATGGATTTCCTAGAAGAGTTTGAATACACTAACATTTTACTACAAAAAATAAGATTGATTAAACCTAGGGTTTAATTCCTATAAACAGTAAGGGGAGAAACAGATTTAAAATTTAGCCTTTCCTACTAGCCGCACAATCGACGGCGGGGGAGGGGTAGATGGAATCGACCGCGGTGGGGTGTCGCACTGGGATTTGAGAGAGACGGCGTGAAATGAACCCTAGATACAATTACATAAATAGGAAAGGGGGGAAATAAATCTGAAGTTTTCCCTTACCCATTAACTGCACAAATGACCGCGACGGGGAAAAGCATCAGTGAAATTGACTGGCTGGGAGGTGGTGGCGGTGGAAATTTGAGAAAGAAGATGTGGGTGAGAATGATGCAGAAAGAGAGATGAACTGAAATATAATCAGGTAATGATATTTTATTTTTTATTTGGATATGTTACCTCTAACAAAGGTTAATTTATTAGGTAGATTTTGGTGGCAAAAGGTCCGCCATTTTTTTGAGAACATCTAGTGATGGTTTGAAATTTGATTGAAAAATAATCAATATTTTTGTCACCGAAAATCAGATTTATAATGAGAGTATAAATTTACCGTCATTATATCTCACATTTAATGAGAGTATTTTCATACTCTCACTAATCTTCTGTGACTAAAAATGATTTTTCTTGTAGTACATTGCAAGGAGCTTAGGGGATTGAAACTCCCTCACATCCCAGTTTCTTAACAGCCCTGTGGAGACTTGGTATCCACCGATGATGATCAGCGGATTGCTTGTCATCACCCTTGAAGCAGGAAGGCGTCTTCAAGGTATTGAAGATCTTGGGTAGGTAGGGCAGTTTCTCCATGAAATCTTTATCCTTGGCATTAGCACAGGAAGCTTTGAAGCCAGAGCGAATGAAATAGGCAAGGTACAGACCTATATCCACTAAGTACTAGGAGCTGCTACGATACTCTTATAGAAGTCCCTCGTGTAGCTCTTTTAAAAATCCTGCACTACCAACGTGAGTAACAGACGTCTCCGCCAAGACTTAATCCCTTCTTGACCTGCAGCTCGGGCTTTGGCTCTCCTCTCTACATGCTCTGACTTATGGTAGGCAACGACATTACTAAGATGGGTTTCAAAGGTGGACAGTCACTCATTCATGTCCTCGACCTCACCAATAAGGTCTGAGTTATGCTTCTTCAGAGCTTCGGTTTCAACAAGAGCATCGGTCAACTCTTCGCTGACTTTCAGCACTTCTCTTACTTTCTCTCAAAATCAGAGGCCAGGTCCTTCAGCGCAGAGGAGTTTGGCAGCTCTGCTGGTGGCCGAAATAAGCAAGGAACTAACAAATGGAAAAGGAATAAGAGGTGAGTGTCTTGGAAGAATAAACAATTGGAAAGTTTATGTTGGCGGGCATACCTAAACCAGATGTTGGAACATTATCTGGTCATTCCAATCATCATTATTCTTGCTCATGATAGTGTTGTCCTCCACTGTGGGTAGCTCCTTCAACAACGTAGAGAATTCACTCTTGTTCAGGTTAAGAAAGCCCTTGGGAAGCTCGATGGTGTAAATATTTTTGGGAGCTTTAGGAACTTCAACTTTGCTTTTGCTTTTGTGATTCTTCTTTTTAGGGGACTTTTGCTTTTTGTGATTCCCAGATATCTTCTCATAGCCCCTGACCTACTAAACTTAGATATTTTAGCCAGAGGAAGCGGCTCTGGCTCCGACGCGGTGGGCTTCTTGCCTTTGTCTCGAGGGGGAACTTTTCCACCCCCATAAAGCTGGTCCCTTTTGATTTTGGAATGCCTGCACTTTTTCCTTTGGCAACGGTTCCTTCCCCTACGGAGTGGGGAGGAGGCATGTCGGCTCGGGTCTGAGCAGCCCTGGGTAAGGCTACAGTGGCAGTAGAGAGAGATAAATCCTGCTCTATGACAGTCAAAGCAGCGTCATCCTTGTTATGGCAGTTTTGGAAGGAGAGTTATGGGGTGATGCCTCGT
This sequence comes from Ajuga chamaepitys, assembly GCA_958295605.1. Taxonomy (NCBI): domain Eukaryota; kingdom Viridiplantae; phylum Streptophyta; class Magnoliopsida; order Lamiales; family Lamiaceae; genus Ajuga; species Ajuga chamaepitys. The sequence continues at coordinate 26,086,306 of OY282505.1, forward strand.
CTTCATAGCTGGAGAAATCTATACCTGGGGAAGTAAAAAAAGTGATAATATCAAACAAAAAACCAAACTAGTACAGAGCAAACATCAGAATTTGTATATACTAGAGTCAGTAGAAGAGTCATTTTCATTGCCCAGAAGCCCAAAATAGGCGAGCAGATCTAAATTCCTCAGGATAGTTTTAGTTTTGAAAAGACCATGGTCCACCACATGTTTATTGAACCTACACATTACACTTTTATCCTCTTCTAAGATCCCAATCATGGAGGGATGAGCTTTGCAATGAGGCAAGTGTTTCCACTCACAGGGAAGGGTCACCCCCCAGAGCAGGGAGTGACCACCATCTATTTTGGTGTCAAATCCTCGTCCATTCTTGGAGGCATACTACGACATGGCAGAGTCAGAGGGACAGGATGAGGTAAAAGAAGTTATTTCTGCAACATTCGGAATCGTAGTAGGCACAAAATATTTGAGGGTGCAGTTCCCGCCGTTGGCTTTCATAAAGATATCAAAGGCAATTATGATTCAAATAAAAGAAGGGTTGATTTGATTTAAAGGGACACCGAGCCTATCAGTCAACCCAGATATGAACTAATGGATGGGAAATGCAGCCCTGACTCTATATCAATACTATAAACAAGATTTTTTGCCACTACAAAATGTAGTTACAAAAAATGGAGAGTAGTTACAAAAATATTTACAGTAACTAAATATGTAAAAGTAGTTACTATAGGGTAGTCACTTATAATAAGATGCAAAAAGTTTTTTTGCAACTACTTTGTAGTTACTAATGTATTTGTAACTACTTTTTGCAACTCCTATGTAGTTACTAGTATATTTGTAACTACAAGTAGTTGCAAAAGAGTTTGTCATATTGTAGCAAATTTGGTTAAAATTGTATGAAGTATTTTATGTAACTAGTAGTAGTTACAAAAGGGGTTATTTTTAGTAACTACTTTGTAGTTGCAAAAAACTAGTGGCAAATGATCTTTTTTCTTGTAGTGTATGGGCTTTCCAAAAGCCTATCACAGGGCTCCATGAGCCCGTTAGAGCGCATGTCAGGTCAAGGTATGTCAAAAAAGAAGTCAAGATGGAAGGCACTAAGGTTTCAAAAAATTCCAGATTCGGGTCCGAGAAGGCAAAGGGTCCGGTCACTTCATCCCATTTAGTCATGTCTGGTGGTATTATCTTAATGTTTTAATGGGTGCGAGCAAAATCCCTGGAGGTGGTCTAGAGGTAGAAGAGGTTCTCTCCCTATTGGAGTAGACCACTAAGGCTTGGGAGCCGTAAGGCAGGCCGAGGACTCCCCTTAGCTTTGTGAGTAGAGGTAGCAGCATCGGAGCTTTGACACGAGGCTCAGAAGCTCTCTGCTCCTCCACCTCCTAGGCCGACAGAGTTGCTTCACTGTCAACTGAGCTGGAAATCGATAGCGATGACTAATGAACAGTCGCCAGCTCTCGATGAGTCCCTGTGGAAAAGTCCCCATCGGTAGATGAAGAATTAAAGGAAGCCATAAACTATTAACAAGGCACAGAAGAACAAGATAAAGAAATCTAGGAAAAGGAAGAAGACCTAGATGATATTAGGAAGGAATGAAGATCGAAATACAATGAAGCTAAATCATCGAAGGAAAGTTTGCTTGGAGTAAACGTCTGATCGCTAAAGGACAAAATAGTGATAACTGGTAAAAAGAGAAAATGGAAGGATATTTATAGGAGGAAGAATGTGAAAGGATATCCCTTCAGAGCATGACACCTGTACGGTAAAAATAAGAGAGTGTTAAAAGTCACCACGTGTGTGGCTCAAATGAACGGAACTCAAAATTTCAAAAAATGGAGGGAAAGTGATCAACTGGAAAGCCTAGGGACGGAACAAATATCATCTCTGAAGAGCTATCAGGGTAGATCATTTTAAAAGTATACTCTAAATTAACTCCTTTAGTTCACTCAGAGTAGGGGAAGTAGTTGTCCTCAAAGCTGATTGTAGGTATCAGTTCAATTTCTTCAAGTGACCATAGTTTGTAGTGGAGGTTTTGAGGAATCAGGAACCGGGTTCAGGTTGGGAAGAACCGGGCTAGTAAACCGGGTTTTAGCTGGATCAGTTTTGAAGGTTAAGACAGAACCGGGGTCAAGATGGTTATAACTGACTTATGCAACGGTTTAGAACCGTTGCATGTAAAACCGTTGTGAAAGGTCCGTCTAACAGTTTTATGCAGTTGGAAATTGAATTGGTTACAACTCCTGATGCTTCTTGATTTGAGCTTAGACCTTTATATACATTGGATCCACTAGTAGATGCGAGACGATACACGTTGTTTTCCCTCTGTAAACACTACTCAATCATTAGAATTAGATAGCTAGTGTTCTTGAGCTCAATTCGATCTGTGAATTGGGGGTTTCTAGTTTTCTGGATTAATTCTTGTAATTAATTGTTTAGTGGAGTGAATTGAGGTGTATTGAGCCTCCGTAGATGTAGATCACATTGATCGAACCACGTAAAATCCTTGTGTTCTTCATTTTAGTTTCTGTTTTGCATTCGGTTTCTGTTTGGCCGAATTCTTGTTTGGTTTTCATTCTTTCTTGGATTGAGCATTGTTTGTGTGTGTTGTAAGAGTTTCATTTCCTAAAAAGTGGCGCCGTCTGTAGGAAACTTGCACACACATTCAAAGAGAAAGAGAGAATGGCTGGAGTGAAGATGGATGTAGAGAAGTTTTCAGGTAAGAATGACTTCTCACTTTGGAAAATCAAGATGAATGCTGTATTGGTTCAAAATGGGTTAGACTCTGCACTTCTTCCTGTTGATCAATGGTCCGATGCTGAGAAATCAAAGTTTCCAGAAGTGGATAAGAAGGCTTTGAGCCTTATATTCCTCTGTTTGGGCGATAAACCCTTGAGGGAGATATCAAGGTGTAAGAATGCAGTGGAGGCATGGGGAAAACTAGAAGAACTTTATCAATCAAAGTCAATATCAAACAAACTATTTCTGAAGCAGAAATTGATGTCTTTCAACATCACTGATGATAAAGCCATTTCTGATCAACTTGATGAGTTTGTCAAGATGATTGAAGAGTTAGAAGACCTGAGGGTGAACTTGGAGGATGATGATAAGGCTCTGATGGTGTTGAATGTTCTTCCAAAGTCTGTGGAAAGCTTCAAGGATGCATTAATGTTTGGAAGGGATGGAAAAATCAGTTATGAATCTATCCTATCAGCATTGAAGACAAAGTGTTTTTAAAATCAGGGAGAAAAGGGCTCTACACAGGTTGGAGAAGGTTTGAACATTAAGTTCAAAAAGAACTATCAAAAGAAGAAGTTCCAGGGATTCAAAGATAACAAATTTGGAACTCAAAATGCAAAGAAACAGGGAGACTGGGTTGAAACTAGAAAGTGTTTCAAATGCAAGCAAGCTACATTTGAAGAAGGACTGTCCCAAAAGAAGAAGAAACAGGAAAATCAGAGGGTAGAAGTGGCTGTGACTGAGCATCAAGAAGACATCCCTGAAGTTCTAAACATCACAGACACAAAGATGGAAAAGGAATGGGATCTTGATATAGGTTGTTCATTCCACATGTGCCCTAATGAATCCTGGTTCAAGGATTTACAGAAAGAGGATGGTGGATGTGTCTTACTAGGAAATGATCACTCCTGCAGAGTTAAAGGCACATGATCAGTTCAGATAAAAATGTATGATGGAGTCATCAGGACCATCTCTCAAGTGAGGTATGTTCCTGGCCTTAAAAGAAACCTACTATATGTTAAGAAATGAAGCACTTACAACACACCCAAACAAGCTCAAACCAGAAAAGAATGAAAACTAACTGGAATTCGGCCAAACAAGAACCGAACGCAAAAAACAGAAATAAAATGAAGAACACAAGACTTTTACGTGGTTCGATCAATGTGATCTACATCCACGGAGGCTCTATACACCTCGATTCACTCCACTAAACAATCAATTACAAGAAACAATCCAGAAAACTAGAAGCCCCAATGCACAAACCGAATTGAGCTTAAGAACCCTAGCTTTCTAATTCTAATGATTGAGAAGTGTTTACAGAGGGAAAGCAACGTGCATCAACTCGTCTCTACTAGTGGAACAAATGTATATAAAGGTCTAAGCTCAAATCAAGAAGCACCAGGAGTTTTAACCAATTCTGTTTCAACTGCTCAAAACTGGTAGACGGGTCTTCCACAACGGTTTTACATGCAACGGTTCCAAATCGTTGCATAATTCTGTTATAACCGCTTTGACTCCAGTTCTTCACTAACCTTCAAAACTGATCTGCCTCAAAACCGATTCTCCAGCCCTATTCTTCCCAACCTGAACCCGGTTCCTGATTCCTCACAACCTCTACTACAAACTACGACCACTTGATGAAATTGAACTGATACCTACACTATCCCTTGGATCTCTTGTGGCAAATGGTTGTCAGTTCAACTCCACAGATGGTTATCTTCATATCACTAAACACAACAAGCTAGTAATCAAGGGAAGGCAACACAATGGCCTGTTTATTCTGATTGGATCTCCCGTGCTAGGTTGTGCTGAATCTGTGATAAGTAGAGAGGACTTCATGAAGTGGCATAAAAGACTGGGTCATATTGGAGAGAAAGGATTGAAGGAGCTATCCAAAAGGGGCATAATTGGTGAATTAGGAAATAGAACACTTGAGTTCTGTGACAAATGTGCTCTGGGAAAGGCCAAGAAGCTGCCTTATGCTAAAGGGATACATTCTACTCAAGAACCACTTGATTATGTACACTCTGATATATAGGGCCTTCAAGAACAGAGACACATGGAGGAGGAAGGTATTTCATGTCCATCATTGATGATTACAGTAGAAAAATATGGGTATATGTCTTAAGGAACAAGAGTGATACATTCCTTAAGTTTAAAACATGGTTGTGCCAGGTGGAGAATCTAAGAGGGAAGAAATTGAAACATCTTAGGACTGATAATGGCTTGGAATATCTATCTACTGAGTTCACAGGGTTTTGTGAAGATAAGGGCATTACAAGACACAGAACTGTCCCATTAAACCCTCAACAAAATGGGGTTGCTGAAAGGTTTAACAGGACTGTGCTTGAGAGAGTTAGATGTATGCTGATTGATGCTGGATTACCCAAATCCTTCTAGGGAGAAACACTAAATATTGCATGTTATTTGATAAACAGATCACCGTCATCAACTCTAGGATTTAAGACTCCAGAAGAAGTTTGGAGTGGAAAGGTACCAAACTATAATGACTTGAGAGTGTTTCGTTGTCTGACCTATGCTCACATTAGGCAAGACAAACTTGATGCAAGAGCACAGAGGTGTGTATTCCTAGGATATCCTGAGGGCATAAAAGGCTACAGGTTATGGTGCTTGGAACAGGGAAACCAGAAGCTCTTGATAAGTAGAGATGTAAGATTCAATGAGGATGTGATGGGATATAACTCTACTGGAAGTCAAGAAGAAGCTGATGGTGCTGTGGAATCTGAAAGAATTTCTATTCAGGTGGAGCCTACTGAGGAACAGAAATCACCAGAGAAGAATGCTCAAGCTCAACCAGAAGATGACAGTTCATCAGAAGATGATGAAGGCCAAACTGAGATCTCCAATCTCAAAACTTATAGCATTGGTAGAGATAGACCAAGAAGACAAATCCACAGGCCTGATTTCTATGGACAAGTTGGAAGTGTCTATTATGCATTAAGTGTAGCAGAAGACCTGGAGTTTCAAGAGCCAAGCAGTTTCAAGGAAGCAATAAATTGCAGTGAAAGTGAACACTGGATAGGGGCCATGATGGAGGAAATTGAATCTCTGGAAAGGAACCAAACCTAGAAGCTTGTAGACAAACCAAAGGGGCAGAAGCTAGTCAGCTCAAAATGGATCTTCAAGAAGAAGGTGGAGGCTGGAAAGGCTGATAAAATCAGATACAAGGCAAGACTGGTGGCTAGGGGCTTTACACAAAGAGAAGGCATTGATTATAATGAGGTATTCTCTCCAGTGGTGAAGCATTGCTCTATTAGGCTACTCCTATCAAAGGTTACTCAAGAAGACATGGAACTACATCAGTTAGATGTTAAGACAGCATTCCTGCATGGTGATCTAATTGAAAGGATATACATGAAGCAACCTGAGGGCTTTGTGATTCCAGGAAATGAAGAGAGGGTCTATTTTCTTAGGAAATCACTTTATGGATTGAAGCAGAGTCCAAGGCAGTGGAATAAGAAGTTCAATGAGTTCATGATCAATGCAGGTTTTATAAGAAGCTTATATGACAGCTGTGTATACTTTAACAAAGGATCAAGGTTTGAACAAGTATTTCTGTTGTTATATGTGGAGGATATTCTCATTGCCAGTAAGTGTATGGACAAGATACAACAGCTAAAGGGAAGATTGAGTTCAGAATTTGACATGAAGGATCTTGGGGAAGCAAGGAAGATTCTAGGAATGGATATCATTAGAAGAAGGAAGACTGGAACACTTTGGCTCTCACAGAAACAGTATTTGCAGAAGGTTGTGGAGAGATTTCACATGCATGAGTCAAGGCCAGTGAGTATTCCAGTTAATCTACAAACCAAGCTGTCCAAGGATCAATGCCCTAAGACAGAAGCTGAGGAGATTCACATGAAGCATATTCCATATGCTAGTGGTGTTGGCAGTTTGATGTGTGGAATGATATGCAGGAAGCCAGATTTGGCCTATAGTATATCTCTGGTAAGCAGGTACATGTCAAATCCTGGAGAGACACATTGGGAAGCTTTAGATATCTGAAAGGCTCAGTCAGTGTAGGTCTAAAGTTTCAGAAACAAGAAGCTAGTGCTATACCTCTTGTTGGATATGCTGATGTAGATTTTGCTAGGAACCTGGATACAAGGAAATTAGTTATAGGATATGTTTTCACTCTATATGGAACGGCTGTAAGCTGGAAAAGTGTGCAACAGTCTGTGGTTGCTTTGTCAACAACTGAGGCAGAATACATTGCCTTAACTGAGGCAGTCAAGGAAGCTCTGTGGCTCAAAGGAATTCTTAAAGACCTAGGGATCAGACAAGAGTGTGTTACCATTCAGTGTGATAATCAGAGTGCTCTTCACTTGGTGAAACATCAAGCTTTTCATGAGAGGTCTAAGCATATTGATGTTAGACTTCATTTTGCAAGAGATGTAATTGAGGCAGGATCTGTTGAGGTGAAGAAGGTGCATACTATGGATAATGCAGCTGATTTTCTAACTAAGGTAGTTCCGGGGAGCAAGATGGTTCATTGCTCAGGCCTGATAAGGCTTGAACAATGTGGTTAAATCTGGAACATACAAGGCAGATTGAGCTGATGAAGTACACTTGAATTCATTGAGGTGGAGATTTGTAGGTATCAGTTCAATTTCTTCAAGTGACCATAGTTTGTAGTAGAGGTTTTGAGGAATCAGGAACCGGGTTCAGGTTGGGAAGAACCGGGCTAGTAAACCGGGTTTTAGCTGGATCAGTTTTGAAGGTTAAGAGGGAACCGGGGTCAAGACGGTTATAACTGACTTATGCAACGGTTTAGAACCGTTGCATGTAAAACCGTTGTGAAAGGTCCGTCTAACAGTTTTATGCAGTTGGAAACTGAATTGGTTACAACTCCTGATGCTTCTTGATTCGAGCTTAGACCTTTATATACATTGGATCCACTAGTAGATGCGAGACGATACACGTTGTTTTCCCTCTGTAAACACTACTCAGTCATTAGAATTAGATAGCTAGGGTTCTTGAGCTCAATTCAATCTGTGAATTGGGGGTTTCTAGTTTTCTGGGTTAATTCTTGTAATTGATTGTTTAGTGGAGTGAATTGAGGTATATTGAGCCTCCGTGGATGTAGATCACATTGATCGAACCACGTAAAATCCTTGTGTTCTTCATTTTAGTTTCTGTTTTGCGTTCGGTTTCTGTTTGGCCGAATTCTTGTTTGGTTTTCATTCTTTCTTGGATTGAGCATTGTTTGTGTGTGTTGTAAGAGTTTCATTTCCTAACACTGATGTTGAACCTCCTCTATCAAACACCACACTAAGCACCATTATGTTCCTTAGCTCTGGAGTATATCCCGTGCCCCCAAAATTTGAGCAGCTCTGAGGGACATGACTCCGCTTTGGGTAAAATGGTGTGCCTTAGAGAGCATGACTCAGCTCTGGATAAAAAGCTCGTGTCCCCACCCCCATTCAATTTCAAAAGGTTACACACTATTATCACTCTTACTATTACATCGCTTTCATTCTCACTCTTCCGAGCAGAATATTGACTTGAGTGCCGGAGACTTTTCACCAAGATATTCGAACTCTGTTTTGCGAATATGCGTGCACGCTTGAGGTGGAGGTTCGACCTAATTTTGTGGCCAACTTCTGATCCTTTAATAGGTAAATTTGAATATTGCTCGTACACTACAACAGTTCTGCTAAACAACAACATTGGAAAACAGTTGTCATACATGTCGTTGTGGTAGACCCAATCTACCAGAATGCTTTTCCACTGTTGTCGAAGATGTATACCACAACGGTTTTAATAATAGTTATTAACGGTTGTCTTTTGTGCCTTTACAACAGCAGTCATAACATGTGTTTTTTACCGTTGTCATTTTAATCTTTACAACAACAGTAAATACATCGGTTTATGACCGTCGTTTAACCTTTATAACAAGGGTTTGTGGTACCTGTTATTAGCTATTGTTTTCCTGTTTTAATTTTTTTTAATTTTTTTAAATAATAAATAGTTCAATAAAATACATCACACAAAAGGAGAAAAAATCTGAATAAAGCAGCAATTATTTTGATAGTCAAATCATCTAAGTTAACTAAGATAAGAAATTAACTACACGACCAAATTTTGAGTAGCATCAAGCTTGCTAATCATCTATTCATCATACTAAAATCCCATCATTTTCATCATCATCTCTTCTTACGCTTTTTATTTTTCTATGGACATGGTTGCTCTTCTTTGCCTCTTTGGTTACAGCTGCCTCAGTCTCCTAAAGTCCAGTCAATAGATTAGTTAACAAAATTGTGTAGCCTATCCTCATATATCATTAAAGAGATAGAAATCCAGTCATTGAGAGAAAATAGGGAGAGATTTCTAGAGAGAACACTTTTAATTTGTCTGATTACTAGGGAAAATAAATAAGAAATAAAATAAGGATAAATACTGGGACAAAACTTACATAGGGGAACATAGGGAAAATTTATGACAGTCTCGGGCCTAGACGAGTAGTTGAGATAATGGTAGCGTACATACATACCTAACATTCAGCTTGACCTATTGTTTTTGGATGCTCCCCTTTCATCCTTGCTGGATTTGAGTATGTATAAGCTAATATAGTGTGTGTGTATATATCATACAAAATATATATAGGAAGGAATATCATTTTATAGTGCATTTAGGAGAGAGTCCCAAAGCGAATGGCAGCTAGAGAACCATAAAATATGGCAACTCTGTTCAAGATAAAGCCAATACCAAAGCACAATAAAAGGAAAAGTGATGAGCATCATTAAATTTATCCGCTTCTTGCCTGCCAAGATTTAACAGAAACAACCACTAGTAAATCCATAAATCAAGAATATGTTAATTAGCTTTTGTAAAACCATCAAATAATATGTAAATGACTAGTACGACACTCGTTTCTCAATAAAAGGGAGTTTGGAGTTACATACCCCCATGTCGAGAATATAATCATACATGCAACCGCTAACATAACCAGCTATGAATGACGTAAAAGCACTCCTGGACATCACAGTAGGTCATAGCCAAAACAATTAGTATGAATAAACAATATGGCAAGAAATTAATACTCTAACAGCAGTGCAGTAGAACTAGGAACATACCCCATGCAAATCATGGTTGATTAGTATATGAATGTAATCACAATGAAGTTAGAAGATATTGAAAGGACAAAGAAAAATGGTAAGACAAAATGATGGGTCTCAGTTGTTATAGCACAATTATAAAACCATATAGCCAAAGTGTCGAGCTTCACCTATATATAGTTCTCTCGTCTCACCCTGGTTGGTCCAGTTTCTGGTGGGCAAAGAGCCCCGTGAGGATTTTCATGCTCACCCTGTGTGATCTCAAAACATGGTTCTAAACTCCGACAATGCAATTGTTTCAGTTGGCAAACCAACAATTTTGCAGCATGAAGCTCAATAGTTAAAGGTTATTTACTGGGAGGCTTCCAAGAACCTAACATCTGGTGGATTAAGAATTAGACTTGTGATTATAAAGCGAATCATTTAATAAAAAATACATCACACCCCTGAAAAAAAGTGAGACATAAGCTAGATCCCGAAAACTTTATGAGATTTATGAATACAAATGTAGCTCCAAGCAAATTCCCAATGCTAAACCTGTAATAGCAGATGAATGATGGTAACCGGCTGAGATTTTAGCAATCCTTTTGGGAATACTAGAAACCCTGAGAGGCTCCTGCAATATTTATTCCCGGTGATCTCAATTTGCATGGATTTTTTTTTGGCAAGCAAACCATCATAGATGGAGGGATTGAGGCTTGATCCTTAACCTATTTATTAACTGCTTAAGAGATCATTTGCGTAATAATAATAAGGGAACAACAACAAAAATTTATTATGATATCTAAAACGAGGATATCCCCTAGCATCTAAATACAAGAAGCCTTTAACATTTGGACAATCTGAAATAGTATGTATTTCTTTGCTTGATTTCCTTTTCACTGCTAGATTTGCAAGATGATCGGCTGCAGTGTTTCCCTCTCTATATATATGAGATATTTTCACCTCCATCATCTGTGAAATACTCCAGAATTCTGCAAAGAGAGCTTGATAGGACAAATGTCCTATAGCTTTTTGGCTAAGCATTAAATATAAGGCAAGAGAATCAATTTCTAGCCAAACTTTAGTTATTCCCTTCTTAGTACAAAATCTCAAGGCATCTATGATTGCATGAAGCTTTGCTAATATTGTGTTAGAAGTACCCAAAAACTTGTAAAATGCAGCACCAAGGGAGGCATTAGTATCATGAATGACCCCCCCGCTTCGGATAGGCCAGGATTTCCTTTACAGGCCCCATCAGTATTTACATTGAAATAATCATCATCCTGGGGTTTCCACTGGACTAAAATAAGTTTTTTTTCATTTACAGCACAACAGGAATCCTCCAATTTCAGGCCAAATACCAGTAGCCTCTCCAGAATCCAAAGGGTAACAAATTTGCATTAGACATAAGTCTAAGCTTGTCCACCACTTGTCTTTGAATTCAAGAAGCATATGGTATTTGACCCTAGAACTTGGATAGACTCCTGGCACACCAAATGAACCAGCAGATAAGAAAAGGAATGGTAATGCAGATGTGCTTTTTATTTTGTTTCTTGGAAAACCAGAGGGCTATGAGTTGGGATAGAGAGATATCTGGGGGGATTTGAATGCAAAACAGAAGAGTAAATTATTCCCAGACTTGCCATGATATAACACAGTGAACAAAAGAATGATTAGTCTCTTCACTTGCCGAATGACAAAGATGACACCAAGAGGTGGCCACAAAACCTTTCTTTTTGAGATTGTCATCAAGGGCAAGATAATTTTTTTATTAGTCTCCAAAGGAATATGGACTGAGTTTCCAAAACAGTTTTGGGCCACATCATCGACTGCCAAGCTGTTGGGAGCTTGGTTGGTCAGGGAATTCCAAGCTGAATAAAATGTTAAGAGACCACTAGAGAAAGTTTTCAAATAGGGATATCATCACATTGCAGATTAATACACAACATCTTTGCAGAATTTATCACATCTGTGGGAGAATACAAGCTTAGTTGGTGCTATCCCACTCCCCATCACACCAAAAACCACATACTTTATCATCACAGTTAAAAACATCAGCATCTGCACATAAAGGGGAGTAAGGGCACCAGTTATCAAACCAAAAAGAAATATCCCCCTTACCTAACCTCCAGTAAATGTTGCTATCTATGAAATTCTGCAATTTGAGGATTCTTCTCCAAAAAAGGGACTGGTTCATACCTACATCCTTACCTTTAAAAGTCTAGGTGGTTTCTTACAAAATAATATAGGGACAGAAAAGCCCTTCTAACATTCATTTATATAAGAAGACATATAAAGGACAAATACGTAATTTATCTTACTAATATGTATTTATTATAAGGAATTAATAAACTTATCCATTAATTACTTAGTTATATATTGTCTATTTGTATTATTTTTAATTAAACTTAAGGTAGCATTAATTTATAATTTTATTAAATTTATTTAGATTTATTTTACTTAAATATATTAATTGACATGAAATATTTTGAAAAATCATATGGAAGCACAATCCAGTCAATTAAATATTGATATAACTTCTAATGCATACTTTACAAGGTAATTCTAGTATTATTTCTAGCAAAAATATATACTTATGATGCAAAGAAAAAAATGAAAAAGAAAAATCATGCATTACAGTTTTGTTGCTAAATTAAAAAGTGGTTTTAATTTTTAAGATAAGCAGCACCTGAAAAATTCTTTAAACTAGGATTATAGACTTGTTATCTAAATTTTGGATCTTTATTATTAATTATTTGCTCTAGATCCTTTTGATGTATATATGAGATTTAAGTATAATTTAATTTATCTCTATGAACATTTTTTTTATCAAGTATATATTATAAGTACAAAATATAAACATCAACTTCTAATGCATATGTTACAAGGTAATTCTAATATTATTTCTAGCAAAAAAATATATACTTATGATGCAAAGAAAAAAATGAAAAAGAAAAATCATGCATTACAGTTTTGCTGCTGAATTAAAAAGGGATTTTAATTTTTAAGATAAGCAGCATCTGAAAAATTCTTTAAACTAGGATTATAGCTTGTTATCTAAATTTTGGATATTTATTAATTAATTATTTACTCTAGATCTTTTTGATGTGTATATGAGATTTAAGTATAATTTAATTTATCTTTATGAACATATTTTTCTGATCAAGTATATATTGTAAGTACAAAATATAAATTTTAATGGTCATCAAGAGACAAAATGAAAATAATATATACAATTTTGACACTAATCTAAAATCTCATAATATTATTTGCAAACATGGGATGAGATTACAGAGTTACTTTAAATGGGAAATGTTTCATATATAAGAGTGTTCTTTAGCATATCACTAATTTAACTTTTTAACATATTCTCATTATCCAAATTTGTTCTATAACTATGCAGTTAATGTGTGACCTATTTAATGAGTTATTATCTACATATTTAGAGTCAAATCTTTGTTTATGTTTTTAAAAGTGATATTATAAACTCAAGTGAATATATACTTGATATATATTTTTTTATTACAGTAACTAATATTTTTTTATAACTAAGTTATTATTTTTCTATTTCCATCTAAGAGTAATTGTTAACTACTAAATAAATTAACTCTAAAAAACCTACTATATAAATTACGCAAAAGTTAGTTAAGCTTAGTAACACTTGCTAACAGAGTTAATATCTACTCTTCTCTCCAAGAGAGGAAGATAGAGGCTCAAAATCTTCCAAAATCATACTCTTTAACCTCTACAAGAGTCAAACCTTTAGAAGGGAACAAAAAGTAACTTAATTTGATCTTTAAAAAAAAATTGATCAATTCCTGAAAAATCATACTTGAATATATTTCTGTTTAATATATATCTCGAATATAAAGTTAACTTATTTTATCTATAATTAATTATTAATAGTTACTTGAAAAGTATTCGATGATCACAATTTCAAGTAAATATATTTAAAGAAAGATATATAATTTACATTTTCCTATTGAAAAATTAATTAATATTTGATAGTATTTGTATAATATGAATGAGGTAATTTCTGTGGACCTTAAAATAATATTGGTATTACATCAAGTAACTTTAGTTCAAAGGTTATGTAGTACAATTTGATTCTTGGTGAGATAACTAAATACATAAAAAAATCTTATGACTTCTAAACTATCCATGACACAAGGGAGTGTAGAGATGAAGTAATTATATTTGCATAATTATCTTTAAGCTAATCAAAGTTAATAACTTATTCTATCCCCAACCCAAGAAAAAAAAACTTATACCGTCCCCCAACCAAAAAAAAAAAAGAATTGTGATTGTAAATGTATAACTTTTTCTTATTTTTGTTTTTGGTCAGTTAGATGAATGCATAACCTTCTAAAAACCATGAGTGCTCACATATACGGCCTTGTTTTTTCATATGACTTATCCAACCATATTAACTTATACTTAATTTTGATATTTTTGCTTTAACATAATAAAATAATGCTTTGTCTTTTTTAAACTTGACTCCTTTTTAAGGGCACAAAGTATTTTTGAAACATAGCTCTTTTTATGTACTACATGAGCGTAATTATAAACAATATAAGTGTTTAACTTTAATAAAGAAACCTCTTTTAGTTACAAATTATACTTAATATTTTTTTTTTTTAGTTTGTCAGGATTAAGTATTCAAATTACTTTATCAGATTGTGTAAGCCATTATACAAGTTACATATGTATTGAGAAATATAATTTAGTCAATTAGATAATTAATTATACATTAAGGAGTATTTATTTTTATCTTGACAAACTATACAATTTTTTTTAGACATTTATTTAGAGAACATAATAGTATATTTTTAATAAGTTTTATAGATCACGTGCAATGCACGTGTCTCTAACTAGTCAACATTAAAAGGGTGAGTCTTTTTTAGGTATTTATCTTTTAAGTAAGTACACCATAGAGAGTTAGAGGTTCTCAATTTCCACCAAGCATAAGAGGCAAATGCCTTATTAATATCAAAGAGATTTCTAACACTTATCCATCTTCCTTTGTGGGAAAGCAGAGCTCATCCCCTGAAGTCCAGTGGATTAGTTTATGTTTAGTTGTAGAGCCCCACAAAAAAGTTGTTAAAAATCCATGAATTCTATCCAGAACTGACTTGGTGGGACCAATAACTCTAAGGGTGTACATAGGGATAGAATTAAGGACACTTTTGATCAATTCCAATCTATGAAAGTTCCAAGATTTTCCTCTTGTTATAGCAAGACACATGTTTACCATATACCACAGTACTTCTAGAGTAATTCACTTTCTACCCAGTAGCTCTTTCAAAACAGTTAAGAAAATGAAGTAGTTTTTGAAAACCAGCAGCTTTAGCAGAAGCAAAAACAACAGTGTCATCAGCAAAGGACAGAGAGGGAATATTCATCCCCTTTTTATTGAATTTAAGCTCAGGATAAAGCTCATACAAATCAAGAAGCCCGCGAGTAAGAGCATTTGAAAAGATAGCAAATAGACTTAGGCTAAGAGGGTCCCCTTGCTTTTATATCTCTGCTGGATTTAAAAAATCCAGTGAGTGATCCATTTATTAATAAAGAGAACCACGAATTGCTAATCGCATTAGCAATGTAAGTAAGAAAAAGCTTAGGGAAGAAAAGAAGTTTGAGAATCTTGTACAAAGCTCTCCATTCTATCCTGTCATATGCTTTTTGCAGGTCAATTTTCATGATCATCTTACCATTTTTGCTTTTATTGTGTAGCTCATGCACCATTGCTTGAGCAAGGATTATATTATCAGCAATATCCCTGGAAGGGATAAAACCACTCTGGGTTAGAGGGATCAATTTAGGAAGGAAAATTGCTAACCTACTATTAACCAATTTAGTTAAAATTTTGTTAGACACATTATATATACTAATAGGCCTGAATTCTGACCAAGCAAAAGGGTGATTTTTCTTAGGGATGAGAGCTATGGAAGTACATGTGAAACTTCTGGGCATAGGAACACCCAAGAAGAATTCATTAGTAGCTTCTAACAAATTATCCTTAATAATCCTTCAACATGATTGATAAAATAGTGATGAAAACCTATCAAGGGCCTATCATACTATCTTTATCAATGGCCTGAACTACATCATAAATTTCAGTCAAACTAGGAGGTCTGCACAATGTTTGAAAATCTACTTCTTCAACCATAGGCTTGATAGTACTAAAAATAGCACTATCAAGATCAATATTTTTAGCAAAAAAACATTTTTTCAGAAAAAAGAGCAAGCAAATTTATTCAATTGATCTGATTCCCTAATTATGCAATGACCCTCCTTAATCTCATTGATTCTATTTTTAAACCTTTTCTTTTTAACTAAAGCATGGAAGTAGCCAGACTTTTTTTCTCCTTCCTTAAGCCATTTGCAGGCATATTTTTGTTTCCAAAATGATTCCTCCAAAGCAAGAGCATGAGTGAGCTCTGCTTGCTTTTATTTTAATGAGGTCAATTGGAGGTCAGTAGGGTCAGCTAAATAAATTTCCTCTTGGTTGCACAAAGCTTGTTCAGCTTGTACCACCTTATGAAATATAAATACATTCTTATTCCAACTTTTAAGGCACTATTTAAGTCTAAACAGTCTTTGCTGTAAATTAACCATACATTTTTGCTCTGTTGGGAGGGTCCAAGAATCCTCAATAGTTTTCAAAAATGTATGGTGTTTGGTCCAAGCAGTTAAGAATCTAAAAGAAGATTTGGTAACATATTTGATGGAAGAAAGAGACATCAAAAGAGGACAATGGTCGGAAGGGCCCTTAGAAAGATGTTTCACAAGAAATTTATAAAACAGATCCGCCCATTTGGAAGAAACTAAAGCTCTATCGAATCTTTCAAACACATTATTAGCATGCCATGTGTAAGGAAGACCAGAATGCCCAACATCTTCCGGTCCAGCATCACAAAGAGCCTTATTAAAGTCATCAATAGATTTAACTTTTAAGGCACCCCCTCCTTTCTTTTCATCAGCAGATAAAATAGTGTTGAAGTCCCCACTCACTAGCCATGGATCATTACAATGATTACAATTTAAAAGATCAGTCCAAAGTTCTAGCCTAACTTTCCTAGAACATGAAGCATATACAAAAGAGCAGAAGAATTTGCAATCAATAACAGGGTTATAAACAACAACATCAATAAGTTGATCAAATGTAAAGCACAGGTCAATCTCAATAGGATCATTCCACATAGCCCAGCTTTTACCATTCTTAATAGCTACAACGTCCTTAAAGCCCAACGTATGAACAAGGAAAGGATCAATCTCAACAATTTGGTTTCTAAAACAACACAAATGTCAGGACGTTTTTTCTTTACCAGATTTCTTAAGTAATTTCTAGTTTTCTTATTACCCAGCCCTCTAATATTTTAAGTAAGCACAATCATTGAGCACTGGAAGAATTACCTTTGATGAAGTTTACCCCCCTCCTTGTTTGTATAACAAGTGGAGGATTAGCTTTCTTTCTTTTTTTTTTCTATATTTTTTCTGACTCTTGTTTTTTCTTTGGGCAATATCCAGTCCTTAATCTAAGGAGATGACATCTCCTTCTTCCTTCATTTCATCTTCTAACATTTCCTGCAAGGGAGACATATGAACTACTGAATGAGTTTCATCCTTCATAATATCATTATTTTCGAAAACATTCCTATCATCATCAGGATGTATTGAGAGTTTTAAAAAAGAGTTCTCATGCACCAGAATATCAGAGGGAACAGAAGCCGGAAACAACTATCCCCCAAGAAACAATCGAACTCTTCAAAGTCACCTCTAACCGATGTCTTTTCTTATGCGAAGTGACAAACCTAACTGGAACTATGCAAATCATGTACAACTATATCTATAAGAGCATCTCTAAAAGCATCCATTAGAGAAAACGATAATGGTTACCTGGTACGGCGGCGTGTCGTTGGACCATACCAAATTAGATATTTATAATTCCGATTTCCCAACTCTATAAGTAGAGCGGTAAGTCGGGTCGAACCCACAGAGAACGGTAGACTAGTGTTATCTTAATAAATGAAGCGATTATGAAATCTAAATAAAATTAGAAACAAACAATGAAAGTAATAAAGGGTCCCTCAGTCCCTCCCTTTCGTGCTTCATTCAAATCCAGTGGGTCCTTGTGGACCTCCCACTCTTCCTCACAATCTTCTGGTACCTTAATTCCCGGGTTAATTTCACCCAGATCCTCTTGGGTCCCCAAACTTGTTCTTTTCACATCCTTTGTCTTCCTTTCACACAATCTCTCCCTAACTTTCTTGTTGTTCAAATCAACACTATCTCTCCCAAGTTAATGAAATCAATAGAGAAAACACCATGTACATCATCAGAATGTTTCATAGACTTGAATATATTAAACTTCACAACTTGACCATTAAACTCCACGGTGAGAGTCCCCTCACGCACATCAATTTGGTTTGGGAAGTGTTCGTGAACGGCTTTCCCAACAAAATAGGTGTGGAGTTTGATGTGTCTCCTTGCATGTCTAATATATAGAAGTCAGCTGGGAAAATAAGATTGTCTATCTCAACAGGCACGTTCTCAACCACCTCATCCGGAAATGAGGTACTTCGATCAGCGAGTTGGATAACAACCTTAGTTTCTTTCAATGGTCCCAAGTTTAGGCTTTGAAACATCGAATAGGGCATCACATTGATTGATGCCCCTAGATCAAGCATAGTTTTCTAATGAGACAATTACCAATCTTACACGGGATGACGAACATTCCTGGGTCCTTGCACTTTTGAGGGAGTTTCTTTCGGAATATTGCAGACACGCTTTCCCTCCCGAGTGCCTTGCCATTCCCTTGAAGCCTTCTTTTATTTGTGCATAGACCCTTCAAAATTTTGGCATACTGTGGGATCTGTTTCACAACTTCAATCAGTGGCGTTTTGATCTCCACCTTCTGAAATATTTCAAGTATTTCCCGTTCTTTGTCTTTGTCTACAGCCTTCTTGATCTGGCTGGAAACAAGAGTGGTGGAGTAGAAATAATGAGTTTTGACCCCTAAGGATCTCGGCCGAGACGCCGAGATTCACTTGTGTCCGGCAGAGACAAGTTTACAGGGATTATTCCCTTCAGCCATGATTGATTGATCTCAGCCGAGATGAGTGGGCAGGAAATTTTCCCTTGTGGTCAAAGTAGGCTATCTCGGCCGAGAACTTGGTGTTTCTCGGCCGAGATTCTTTTCTCACCAATTACTTCTTCATTTTCAACTCTCCTTTCTTCATCTCTCAACTTTCCTTTCTCGAGCATTTTCCCACTCCTCAAAGCACTAACGCTGACATTCTCGATTTCCTTGGATGAAAAGGACTTCTTAGTGGGAAATGGCAGTAAATGGTCGGGGAAACGTGCCACCATT
Source organism: Ajuga chamaepitys (assembly GCA_958295605.1). Classification (NCBI taxonomy): domain Eukaryota; kingdom Viridiplantae; phylum Streptophyta; class Magnoliopsida; order Lamiales; family Lamiaceae; genus Ajuga; species Ajuga chamaepitys. The sequence goes on from OY282505.1 coordinate 26,105,473, forward strand.
GCTTCCTTTTATTTCTTCAACTCCTTTACAAGTTTCCACTTTGGTACACGGGCTTGAACTTCAGCAACTTGAGGAGTTGAGGTCTTCTCTTCATTCAAAATGTCATGTAGGCCGTCTGTCTGTGCATGTGAAAAGTGCCCGGACTTCTCAAGCTCTCCAAGCACGTCCTCACTCACGATGCCTATTGCACTAACATTCTTAGGGTTCACCTCCGGTTGAGCCGGCAATTTTCCACTTTGGGTATTCTCCAATCGAGACACGGCTGAAGCAATCTGACTCATTTGGGTTTCGATATTTGTGAACCTCGAGTTGGATTCTTTCTGCAACTGAAGGGTACTGGTTACCAAGCTTTTCACTATGTCGGACAATGATGGATCTGAGGGTATTGGCTCGGTGGGTTGTCTCTGCTGGAACATCCCCTTAGGGTAGGGGGGTCGATTGTGCCCACTTTGTTAACCTTGATGTTGCGCATTTGGATTTTGATTCCCATACTTGAAGTTGAGATGGTCTCTCCATCCCGGATTGTATGTCTGGGAATATGGATCATACTTTCTGCCGGCATGGTTAGGATAGAAATTATGCACTGCATTGGCATGAGCCTCCATCTCCTCTTCGAGAATACGATAAGTATCAGTGGAGTGTTCGGTTATTTGACAGATTCTGCAAGGTCTTGGAGTAGGAGTGCTACCCGAAGCCACTTTCTTCACTAGGTCGGTAAGCTGATCCAACCTCTCTTCAATACTCGAATCGATGACATCCTTGACACGTCTCACGGGCTCTTGACAACTGAATTGTTGAGTGTTGGCTGTCATTTTGGAGATCAATGCTCGGGCTTCAGTAGGGGTCTTGTCAACCAAAGCTCCACCACTGGCTGAGTCAATCATATTTCTTTCAGTCAGACAAAGCCCTTCATACCAATATTGGATCAAAAGCTGCTCGGTGATTGATGTGGTGGGCAACTTGCTATAAGTTTCTTGAACCTCTCCCAGTATTCATACAAAGTTTCCCAGTGGCACTGCCGGATACCACTAATCTCCTTCTGGATGTTTGTAGCTCGGGATGCAAGGAAGTATTTCTCGAGAAAATGCATTTCCATCTGTTCCCACGTGGTGATTGTTCCCGGTGGCAAGTAATATAGCCAATCATTGGCTAGGTCCTTTAGTGAGAATGGAAACGCCCTCAATTTGATTTGCTCCTCAGTGAATTTTATCGGCTTCATGCTAGAACAAACTATATGAAATTCCTTGAGGTGTTTATGTGGATCCTCTCCGGATGCCATGGAAGGAAGGTAACAAGTGTATCAAGCCGGACTTGAGCTCGAATATTATGTCATTCCCTAGTTCGGGAAATGTAATACACAGGGGTTGATGTGCAACCCTTGTGTTTGCCAACTCCTTCATGGTCCTCTCGGGAGCTTCTTCATTCGCCATACTTTTCGATTCGGTTGTTTCTGCACTCTCAATGTTCAACTCTTCGAATTCTTCCCGGGCTTGCTCAAACAACCTTGCTTTACACCTAAGAATCCGTTCACGCTCAACGATATTTGGTTCAAATAATAGCCCTTTCTCCCCTTGTGAGCGCAAGAACATCAATTACCTATCCGCAAATAAAAGAAGCTAGAGAGTATCAAAATTTAATAGATAAACAAGAAAATAGATAACCAGCTAATAAACTAAAAGTAATGCTTGAACACTAAAATAACACTATTCTTATCACCATTCCCTGGCAACGGCGCCAAAATTTGGTACGGCGGCGTGTTGTTGGACCGTGCCAAATTAAATATTTATAATTTCAATTTCCCAACTCTACAAGTAGAGCGGTAAGTTGGGTCGAACCCATAGAGAACGGTAGACTAGTGTTATCTTAATAAATCAAGCGGTTATGAAATCTAAATAAAAGTAGAAACAAACAATGAAAGCAAAAAAGGGAGGGGGGGGAGGGGTTGATTGTGATTATCAACTAAGAACTACCAAACTACTAAACACTAAAGATTCAATTAACACAAGAACACATGACAATTAGAATGACTTTTTGGTTTTTTATAATTTAAGGAATCTACCCTTGATCTAGTATCCTTTGGCTTCAATGTATTACCCAACTATTGTTGATGTCCAATCCAATACAATTCAAGTCCTTATCCCACGAATTACTAAGTCTGCTCTAGCAATCGTGTTATCTCTTACGTCTAGCTAATCGATAGTCTGCTCTTCGACTAACCCTATCCGATTAAAACAATCAAATCAATAAAGCACCAAGATAACGGAATAGATTTGACTTGAACATCGAAAGCTCAGGTTTAGAGGTCGAATTCTACAATATCACCAACGACATCACTCAATGTTCGCTACTAGGGGAATCAGAGAACCTACAATTACGGATAGTGATCTCTAAATCTAGCAACAAATCTACACAATCCCTAGAGGGTGATCAATCCAATAAAAAGCATGTAAACATGAATCAATACCAGCAAATAATGTAGAACACTTGAAATTGCATTAGAAAGGTAACACCAACTAGCAATAGTTACATAATCATTGTCACTCAAAGTTCAACATATGATCAAGGGGATAACTATAAAATGGTCGCCGAACTATTAGCACTTTTTCACTTCGGCATATAAACTATTAACATTGACTAAACAGCCGCCAACCTATTTGAATATTACTACTTGAAAGCTGCCGGCCAGAATACCGCCCAAATTCTGTCCCGAAAGGTGGTTTTGCAAAACCGGGTGTTCAATGAATTTAGGCGGTATTATAGCCGGCAGCTTTCGAGTAGTAATATTTAAATAGGTTGGCGGCGGTTTAGCCAATGTTAATAGTTTATATGCCGAAATGAAAAAGTGCTAATAGTTCGGCGGTTATTTTGCAATTATCCCTATGATCAAGGGTAGAAATAGGGATGCTACTCACCCATTAATACTAAAACTAACAGGAATTCAATGTAAAAGCTAAGAAACATGATAAACATAAAGATGAAACCAAAAATCTTGATTGGGGAAGAAGATCCTTCAATCCTATGCCCAATCTCCCTTCTTGGTGGTCTTGGTGGCTAGAAGTGTCTGTTAGATATGTCTCCCAATAGGTCAAATTTGAAATGGAACTTATATATATAAGGGAAGAGTTGTCACTTGGGTTTAAGGCAAAATGACATTCACAATTTTAAAACAGGGTAAATAATCTCGGCCGAGACTCAAGTGTGTCTCGACCGAGACGCATCAATGAGGGTTTTATGCTTTGTGACTCAAAGGCTTATCTCAGCCGAGATGCAATTGTGTCTCGGTCGAGACGTGAAAAGGGGAATTCAGGGTTTTGTTAGGGTTTGACTCATCTCGGCCGAGATTTGAGTTTCAGCTTGGCCGAGATCTTGATCTCTTGAAAACTTGGCTTTGCCCTAGAACGTCATCTCGACCGAGATGCATTGCCTGTCTCAGACGAGATCTTCCTTTAGCCTTCTCCTTTGTTGCTTCGATCAATCCATCGACTCTGCGATCTTTTGATTCTCTTTTTTCGATCCATTGTACTTGTTTTGACATAAAAACGAACCAACCGCATTATTTTGCCAAATGAGAATTAAATGCACAAAATTGAAATTGCACACAAACATCACTAAATTGACACCTAAAGCGTCCCAAAGTGTGTGCATGAACACGTGTACCATTACCCCTAAAAAATTCTCAGAAGCATGTAGTATTTCATTGAAATTCCCACCAATCAACCACAACAACTCACAAAAGAATTAATGCAGCCAATCGCTTAAAAAGCATCTGAGATTGAGAATGTAAAGAAACACAAGGGTGGCCATAGAAACTAGTAAAATGCCACAAAAGATAATCATACGCAACAGTACAATCAATAGACCCATCGAATAAGGTTTAATAGTTGCATCAAAACTAGCCTTCCGAAAAAATAATAAACCACCAGTAGACCCATACGGGTCAACACAAAACATCCAAGAAAAGGACAAAAAAAGCCACATAACACAACAAGGTTTAACAAATTTAAACTCACAAATAAAAAGAACATGTGGAGAATTATCAGCAATAACAACTGCCTAACTCACGCACATTCTGCTCCAAACAATTCATTTGGATAGACAGGATTGAGTTAGCTCAATCTACACCCTTGGGAAGAAATAATCAACTTCCATAGGAGTAATCTTGGATTTCTTGGTTGAAACACAACCATCCTCCTCACCGTCAATACCTTTCTTCGCTCCAAATATAACCAAAGCACCAATGGACTTACCCTGTCCAACCCCATGCCTCCCCGACCCACGAGGACAACCTCGGTCTCTCTTTGAAACTGTGATATCCTTGGGCAAATAGAAATAGGCAAAGCCCCTCGCCCAACCAACTTGAACATATTAGTTGAACTCGACACCATTCTAACATTAGATGCACACAAAACTTCGGACTTGGAGAATCATCCTCATCCACAAAATGTAGACGGTGAGATCGTCTCGTAAAGTATCACACAACGATCTCAGCGTTGTCTAGAACCTCCACTAAACAATCGTCGGCCATACTAAAACGCAAAGTATAAGCATGAAGAATCAACACCCCCGACCACCACTTCTCCCTCCCCCTCCCAGGTGGCCTAAAATCGGACATCTAAAGCAAATGTCACATTAGCACTTAGACCGCCATACACTTCACAAATGCCCACATTAGCTACCACTATACCTACATAAACACCATTAGCCACAATCTCATTTTCCTGGGAAACACCAACACCAACTCTCATAGTAGTCATCGTCACTCCCAAGGATACGCCTTCATTGACGGTCTCCTTCCCCTACTCGAGATATGGTCGGAATAACACTCGACAAAAACCTTCGGTCGACACGTGAATTGTCGCAACCAACACCAACAACCAAACCTTGTAACTTAGTGTTTGTTTGTTTATATAGTAACTTTGTTTAATGTATAAAATGTGTAAAGACCCGATTTTCATAAAAATATTTTAAAGCATTTTCAAATAGAAATAAGTAATTGTTTCTTTTTTTTTTTATATGTCTATAAAAGACAATACTAGACAGGCCGTTAAAAGAACCAAATGAAAAATGCATCTAAATCTATTTGCGAACACAATTATCTTCAATATGGGATTATTTAGTATCATACATTGACATGCTTATAATATGATTAATTAACAACTAATAATATAACATTGACCGTATGGAAAGAGATCCATATGAGTGTACTTTAATTTATCCTATTAAGTATAAGTGTTTGTGTGTGTGAATGTACAAGCATACATAATGTACAAGTCTATATAAAATGCAAATCAATTCCTACTTAATCAGATTCTAATAACATTCCCAACCAAAATAACTTCACAAACTTTAACTAAATTTCATAAGTACCACAATCGAAGAAAGAACTTGAATCATTTAAATAAAAAAAAAAAAAAATATATATATATATATATATATATATATATTGTTTCCAACTCATAACAATTAGCAAAATCTAACTTTTAAGAAAATAATGTCTCAGAATAACTTGCAAATAAAATACCAAAAATAGGAAAATTCAATTTATATTTGGAGCATATGCTTTCACCGTACCGCCATCTCCTCTACGTCCAGCCTCTTGACCTGAAATATTAAGAGTAGTGGGGGTGAGCTACATGCAGCTCGTGCTTGTCAAAACTAATTACACCCTTGATAGTATAACATGTAATAACAATTATAAACATGACATAAAACTTGAGGGTAAGTAATAAATACTTACATGACTTATAACTTGAGGGTGGGTAACGAGTATCCACATAACTTATAACTTAGGGGCATGTAGCAAAGTAGCATGCAAAACTTGAGGGATTGAACCAATCAATCATACTTAGGGGTGCAAGGCACAAATCATATAATAAAAGTTAAACATGTACCCATATCATAGACATAATTAATAATGACAAACAAGTAAGGAACCCCCACCTTAGAAAAGCAATAACCTTGAAAACCTTGCGTAAATGATTAACCACCGTGTTCTTGATCAGAGAACCCTATATTAAAAAAATATAGGAAGTGTCTTAATTATCTAATTGTTAAGAAAATAATCGAAATTAAAAATAATAATTTTAAATAGGCAATTGACGTTGCCAAACAAATTTGTAAATAAAGGGGACAACTTGAAAATTGATTTTAAAAGAATGTAGTTTGATAATTAATCCAAACTTGGAACTGATGGTAATTAATTGGTTCAGAATGATTTGTTCTTTCTTCTTTTTTTTTTTTTTTTTTTTTTTTTTTTCCGAAACTGCTTGATATTGTGGCCTTGGAAAACTTAGCAATTGAAAACTTTAAGTGGTGGGTTTGGGGACAACAATTCCGTCAAAAGAAAATACAATCAAGAATTGTTACTTACCTGTTGTTGTTGCAGAAGAAAATAAGGAGCCGATGTATCTATTCTTTCTCTCTTTTCACGTATAAAATTTAGTGTATCAAGTAGTGTATTTATAGTTAGGGATTAATAGGTCTCCTATTAGGGTTTCATATCTTATTAGATAAGGCTATATTCTGATAGGATGAGGATTAGGGAATCAATATCTAAGTGTATATCTTAAAAGATTAGGAATGTTAACTCTTGTATATATCGGGATCTGATCAAGAAATACTGTAATCTACGACACTTTACAGATATGTAACAAGAAAATAAATTAAATAAGTAATAATTATTAAATGGAAATATGATGCATGTTTTGGCCAAAATAAATAATATTTTTTATTAAATATATATTATAATTGTAAATAATAATATGCAGAAAAATGTGGGGTGTTACAAAATGTCTTTTAACTTGAGAAGCTTCTGTAATATTTATTTTTACTTTATTTACTTAATTATTAGTTCGCAATCGTATAGTAGTAAATATTATTAATTTTTCAATGTTTAACTTGATGATGGGAAATTACAAATAAAGAGTATTGCTCCATCCGTCTAAAAAAGTACTACTTTCTCCGTAAAAAATAGTCAATTCATATTTTTTTCGAAATGTCTTAAAATGATAATTCCATTTCTTTTTTAAGAATGTATTAAATGTTTATTTTTTAAATATATCCCTATTAAATGATACATTAAAATTACCATTTATGTGTAATACTAGTTTCTTCATATTAAATAAGCGCATAGCAGTAATATCTATATATATATAAAAACAAAATGGATTTATACTACAATTAGAAAATAGTGTTTTTCCCGCCCAAACTGCTTACTATATATGGTAATAAAAAATATTTTTTTAATTAAAAAAAGAACACAATATATGCCTAAAATATCTCCGAATCTGGTACATATATATGTAATGGTAATGTTTTCGCAAAATTAGGGAAATTGTTGCTGAATTTATTGGAATGAGTTTTTTTGTCCCTAAATATAAGTAATAATTAGTTGTATCCAGATTTACTTTACAAAATTATCAAATCGTAAGATACAAATCAATCTTTAACCATAATATTTTAGAATGAATCTTTACCTATATTATTTATTTTACAATACCTAAATAAATCAGTTATTTCTTTTATCGAAATTACTATGCAAATGAATCTACAAATTTATTTTATCGCATAAAATTATGGTGAAAAATACTAATTACAAACCCTATATTCCAACTATCTAAAAAATGTATTATTTTTATACCTGGAAATAAAGCATTTCATCCCCCTCTCTCCTCGCCCCCAACTTATATACTTATTTGGGAAATAAAAAATTATTTTATTTATTTGACTGTAAATTTTAATTTATGGCTGACCCACTTACCTATCCTTTTTTACTCCGATAAATTAGAAAACGGTTTCCTTAACTAGCTAATTTGGTAAAAATTAAATCAAATCACATTTTTTTTTGGAAGTTATGTATCCCTCCCTAAATATATATATATATATATATATATATATATATATATATATATAATAAGCCAAGTCATCCGAAATTAGTAAGTTAAAACTTTTTCCGCCCATTTCAATGGTTACCATAAATAGATGTGAATTTGAATTTTGAAATTTGAAAAATCCAATGATATTAGTGGGATTCAAGTTTTCGAATATTTTTTCCGTCTAAAATTCAGCAATAACAAATCTGTACATATATGTATAACAGAATTTGTTGCACATTTTTTAAAATTTTGAAATTCGAATTTAAAAAAAAAATATCCAATAACATTATTGCTCCTATAAATACATAAGGTCTTCAGTAAATGAGAATCACTTTTGCAGCTGGTATTTCTATTTTTTATTCATTTCGCAATTTAAATTTTTTACTGCAAATTTCTATAATTCCTTCATTCCTTGATTATTATGTATCAACTTTGATAGTTCATTTCGCAATTTACATTTTTTACTGCAAATTTGTATAATTTCTTCATTCTTTGATTATTATAGGTCAACTTTGATAGGTACTTCACAATGGATGCTCCAAAAGTACTACATGCAAATCAAGATAAGAAAATATCAGCAACACTGAATCTTGATCATGGCGAAAACAAGGTTGATGATTGCAGAATTCAAATCTATATACCATCATCGTTTTTTACGGTAATCTGTAATCATATAAAAATTCAACCTATATTTTTAATTTCTATTATGTGAATTATTTATATTATTGTCCATATATTGTGCTAAACTTTACATTTTGTTTATAACATGTACAGTCTCTATCCGTTCAAAATATTGACAAAAGATTAGAGACAATCAACTCATCCGACGATCAGCTGAGATTGAAGACTAATTTTGATTTTATTGTAGCAAGAATTCAGTTTTTTAATTTCTGCAAAAATAAGGTCATGTATCAACTTCAATTGAAATTCTAATTTTATGGCAGTATTTCATTTTTGTCATTACAATATGTTTAAAATTAAACTTTGATAAAACTCAGTCGAAAACGTTTACTATACGCAAGACTTTTAAGAAGAAATATCCCATTTAACAACTATCATGAACTATTGCAGAAAAATTTTCAAATATTATCTTATAAACAAAATAAATTTAATATACAGATTGGTTGATAACAACTATAAAATGATATCACATATAAATTTAGAACTATCACATAATTGGAATGATTAGCAAAATCAATACTCATTATAGATCGAATTTTTATTTTAATATAAATTATAATTGTGATGTGTATATTAATATATGAATTATCATAGCTTTACCAAAAAAAAATATGTGAATTTATCAAATTTTTAATATACAATAATATGTAATCTTTAATTGAAGATATCTGATAACAGAATGTCCAGATCATTCCAAATCTTTCATATATGATTGATAGGGATAGCCCGATCAGCTCGGGTCGGGATAGCCCGATCAGCTCGGGTCGGGTTAGCATCAACCCGATCAGTTCGGGTCAGGTTAACAGCAAGGCCCACTACGCGCAGGCCCAGCAGGCCTTGGAACGCGTGGCGGCCCAGCGAGTGGTTTGATCCGTAAATCAAGGCCCATGATCTCTTCCCAACTGCCATGCAGATTTGGTGGGCGAGATTATAGGGATTTAATTAGGGTTTTGATTTAGTAGTATAAATAGGTGAAAAGAACTCGGAATTAGGGTTCGCACTTTGCATTCTGTAATACGCACTGTAAACTCATCGTTCAAGAAAAAGAAACACCTCGGCTATTGCCGCTTTCTGCCCGTGGACGTAGATCTCCGGATCGAACCACGTATATTGTGTGTCTTTACATTCTGTTTGCATTAATTACTGTTCGATTGGGTGTTTTCCGGATTGTGTATTAACAAATTGGCGCCGTCTGTACCATCCACCTCGGCTAAGTTGTCACGTCGCGCTTTTTCGCTTCTGAGAAGTCCGGTGTCTCACTATTTGCCCCGTGCACTTCGCCTTAGCTCGGCACCACGTTCGCGGATGACTCCGTAGGAGCCCCAGGCATGCGGATATGCTCGGTCTTCCGAAAACACTCTGGCCCGCCAGCGACCCCGGTCCTTCCTACTTACGGTTCCACCCCGGTGGTAACCGGAGCTCCAACCTCGCTCCGGCTGGGGGGGGGGGACATCTGATAGGGATAGCCCGATCAGCTCGGGTCGGGATAGCCCGATCAGCTCGGGTCGGGTTAGCATCAACCCGATTAGTTCGGGTCAGGTTAACAGCAAGGCCCACTACGCGCAGGCCCAGCAGGCCTTGGAACGCGTGGCGGCCCAGCGAGTGGTTTGATCCGTAAATCAAGGCCCATGATCTCTTCCCAACTGCCATGCAGATTTGGTGGGCGAGATTATAGGGATTTAATTAGGGTTTTGATTTAGTAGTATAAATAGGTGAAAAGAACTCGGAATTAGGGTTCGCACTTTGCATTCTGTAATACGCACTGTAAACTCATCGTTCAAGAAAAAGAAACACCTCGGCTATTGCCGCTTTCTGCCCGTGGACGTAGATCTCCGGATCGAACCACGTATATTGTGTGTCTTTACATTCTGTTTGCATTAATTACTGTTCGATTGGGTGTTTTCCGGATTGTGTATTAACAATGATTTTTTATTTTCCAAATCTTTCAGATATGATTTCTGATTTTCTATTCTCCTATATAAATAGGGCAAATGGATGGCCGCTTGCTTGATCTCAAGAATTTCTAAATTGTAAAAATCAATGTATCAAACTATAAATAGATTATTGTATATCAATAATGATATGGAACCACCAGTGAGGTTTCTTATAGAGACCACCATGATGATGTGTTCGGTCAGCTAACACACTCCACAAAAAAAAATATCGCTAAATATATTTTTGATTCCTTCCTCGCCTCTTATTCCCCAAATTTAGTTTTTTTTAGTTTTTTTCCACAGTACAATATTATTTTTTCCCAAAATTATTTTATTTGTAAAGTATTTTATCCATTTTTTTCCACAGTACAATATTATTTTTTCCCAAAATTAGTTTATCTGTAAAGTATTTTATCCGTTTAATTTCTTCTCTCGAAAATAATTTCATTTGTTTTTTTTCTTCTCTCATATCTTTTCCAAAATCTTAATATTAAATTATAAAAAATTTTGGAATAGATCATACTGATTAATAATAATAAACAAATAACCAAGATATACAATCCAGAATTGCAATACAATTTAATAAGATTGAGAAAAGAATATACTTTCTTAATGATTATTCTTATATAAAGTATTTTATTAGTTTAGTCCATTAATTTTCTAAATTAAAATCCAACTTTATTTATATTAATGAGCTCATATATCTTATGGATATACGAGATTATTGGATAAAAAAATTGAAAGATTTGAAGTCATCTATGTCTTTTAAAATTCTAAATCCAAATCCAACTCTATTTATATGAATGAGCTCATCATATGGACTATGAAGATTCCGTTCATCCTACACCACAAGAATACTTACTTATAATGACGAGGTACCGTCATTATATTTATCAACTTCATAATTTTAATGAGGGGAAAGAAAGTTTCGTAGTTAAAGGTACTCATTAATGATGAATTCTTAATCCCCTCACTATTGATAGTTATTACCGTCATTCTTTCAATAAAAATTTACTCCCTTCATTATTGGTATAGGATTGTAGAACCAGTATCAAATATAAATATAATAATAGTAATAAAGTAACAAAATTAGAGGAACCTGTTGAGTTATCCCAAAGGAAAAAAAATCGTTCCCCAGAGAAAAGAATAGGAAAGGAAATAAGAATCCCCTTTCTGAAGTACCCATCATCCAGAGAAACCCTCGATTTCTTCCTTCAATTGATGATGTCTTCCCCAATCGAAGCAGATTACAAGATGCGAAAGATCAGGTAAATGTAAAAACTCCAGTTTACTATTCCACAAGAAACTAATTGACGTTGGGTTTTCTATTCCAATCAATTTCTGGCATTTTGTCATTGCGCAGGTGTTTTATATATGCATGATTGTTTCTTCTTCACCATAGCCCACCACTTGAATCATCGTTTTCCCCAAGGTAAGACCACCCTTCTACGACCCTTTCATCCCCTTCCATATCTGTTTTCTTGTAATTTCTTAAGCCCTAGCAATTATTAGAATTTCTTTTTGTTACGATTTCTTGAACCTGTATGACAAAACCTCAGATTTGATTTATATTTAATTGAATATGACTATCTACATGTGTTTGTATTATATTTTAAAAAATAAGGCATTATGGTTGATTTTGCTTCTGTTATTAGCATTGAAATTGCTTCTAAGTGGCTATACATATGGCCTTATAATACACCTGCATTGGGTATGGTTAACCAAAGTATATAGCTTTCCTTACTTCTATTTTTTCCTATTTTTTTTTCTTTAGTTTGTTGAGTTGTGTGGGTAGAAGAGGTACACTGATACATAATCTTAATTTTGTACTTTCTTTAATTTGTATTGTTATGTACTTCCATTGTTTTTTTTTTTTTTTCTAATTATGGACTATTTTTCTTAAAGTAAAATCTGTTTTTATTGGCCATGACAACACTAGATGGAAGAATACGCTCCCATTTGCAATAATTCAGCACTTGATTCCAGTTGAGCATTAAGAAGCTACCTCAAGCAGAAAACATGATGGTATGTGTTTTACATATTCTTGCATCTATTGTTCTTTAAACTTTGTTAGTCTTATTATTTTTCCACTCTCATTCTTGTAATCTCTGATTTACCTTGTACTCATGATAATTGACTTCAGATTCCGTCTTGTATCTTATAAAATTCTGGCTCAGGTAAATTGATATTCTGGTTCTCGTTGTATTGTCTACATCTTGTGAAAACTAATATTCCTTGCTTTGTTTCATCATTTATGTGAATTACATCATGTTCTGTATAATTTCATTTTTATTGTATTTAGGTGTATCCTGAATTTAAAAGGATTCTAAAGTTTAGCAATTTAAATCTTCATTTGAAATATAGAGGGCATCCATGCATGCTGCTCAAGAAACGAAGTTTTTTTTCCTTTTCCATTTTTGGTGTTCATTTTTAACTTGGCTATTATATTGGATATATGCACACAAGATAAAAGTTTAACTATTTCCCTTCAAAATATGCATTTCGGATTAAATAGGCCAATCAATTCGGCCTATGATATTTTTGTTGACATGTAGACATTTAAAGTATATAAATATGCAATTAAACGTAAGTCTAGATAAACGTGAGCTACTAAAGTCTCTTGGTCTTTCTTCATTGTATATATATTCTTGGCCATACTTTGTCTTATTAGTCGGCTGAAGTAAGCTGCCTTGTATTTTTTTCTGCAGTAAGTTGGGTGTCGAAACCCTTTTAACTGGATTTCCTATGTAGAATGGTGAATGTTGATATATTTGCAAAACTACTTCTCCTTGGATTTCTTATAACAAGGTATGTTGACTTCATTTCTTCTTTGCAATGAGTCAACGCGATCTCGTATCACTGTGACTTCCATATATTTCTCTATAAGTTCTATTAAGTGACAAAAATTGTGGATAATACTCATTGGCCTTGGCTACTTCATGTTTGGGATTAGGAAGGGATAGGAACAAATAGGGATTAAAGGGGGGAAAGGGACAAACATTTATAAAAAGAAAACCGATTGTGTGAAAATTTGTCAAATATGGAATACAATAAAATAAATAACAGTTTTTCAGGCTTGGAGATTTTTCACATAGATAAACTTGTCTAAATTTGAAACTTGTTTGGGATGAATGGGACCTAAAACCAAACATAATGTTAATTGGCTTAAATAGCCTCTGTTATTTTTTATCATATATTATGGGGTATTATTATTTCACGAGCGTTTTGAATTGTATATGCGAATTAGAAATGAAGTATATATGGCCTGAACTTCATAATGTCTACAATAAATTGAAACAAAACTTACCCTTTTTCCCTTTTCAGTAATAGAATTAGTTGCAACTGGATTTAGAGATAGAGCTATTTTAACTTACTAGCACCAGAGATGATTATACTAATATTCGTAATACTAATATTTGATCAGGGAGTCTCCTATGTAATTCAATCTGAATGTGCTCTTTCCAATTGTGGAACATCTTCTACAATAATTGTATCATTAGAAGACACATAATTAGCGATGATCTATTACTGGCGTTATATTATACACGTGTTATCCAATAATGCAATTCTTGTAGGAGACGTTCCATTTGAGAAGATTCTAATTGGTATATGCTAACATTTTGTTTGTATAAAGTCTACATATATTGCTCAGTTTAAGATAGAATGTGGTAACATTTATAAGATATTATCAAGGCATCCTTAAAAACCTGATCAAAATACATTAAATAATCAAATAATAATTTCTAAGTGAGCTAATTAGCATCCCACTAGCCTATAAGAATTCTTTTTATTTAGGATGATCAGATCGAAGACTTGCTGAAGATTCAATTGATTGGATTCTTTCTAAGGTATGGTTTTTATACATGAAATAATTTAATAAGAATTCAGAATATTATAATTTTATTATTTCAGTTGTGGGAATTTTCTTTTTTGTTAATTATTGTTTTTGTTTGTACCATGGTTTTTATGATTATTTTAGGAAAATGAAACTACACTTTCATAGGTGCTAGTTGTGGAGTTTTAGAGAAGAACACACAATATATGAATAGAAACTTACATGATATGTGAGATAAACATAAATAGTTTTAATTCATACAACTTGGCTAACAGAATAGCATAAAATTAAACATATACATACTTTTTATGTTCTCATGTAATTCTAGAGTCCAATTTGTTTTGTAGGGCTGTCTTTTTAATTAACAATACTTGCAAATTTTGAATTTGTATCTTTCATCAACTAATTAAAGCTATTATCTTAGTGAGATATGGCACCTAATAAGGAATGGATGAGCTTTCTCAAAGACCGATTCAGTGAAAAATACAAGACTGGGGTTGAAGAGTTTTTAGATTATGCTTTTACAGAAACGGGTGGGGAGAATACCATTAGGTGTCCATGTGTTAAGTGTAAGAACACGGATTATGGATCCCGTCACGTGGTTCATATGCATCTATATGCATATGGAATCATGCCAAACTATACAACCTGGTATCACCATGGTGAAAGGTTTGGTGATTCTTTATCTGATTATGAAGAGTCAGAGGGCAATGATTTTGATGAGGTTTGGTGATTCTTTATCTGATGATTCCCATTACTCTTTGCAAGCTGGAACAAATTTTCCCTCCTTCTTTTTTCGATGTGATGGTACATTTGCCTGTTCACTTGGCCAGTGAGGCTAAAATTGCTGGATCAGCCAAGTTTCAATGGATGTATCCCATTGAACGCATGTTGTATGACTTAAAACAACTGATTCGCAACATGTATGACTCTTTGCTCGAGGTACTTGAGAAGCACCAAGACAAAATTTAATACACTTGAGCGAAATTTTGATGGTGGTTTTCAAAACTGTGATGGTGAAATATCCATATTTTCCCAATTTGGACGAGCACTAGGAGCTGGCGTGACTCGTGATCTCGATGATGATGAGTGGGTAAAAGCTCATATTTATGTTTTAAAGAACTGCGACAAAGTCCAACCTTTCATTGAGTAAGTCCAATCATGCTTAAATATTTCTCTCTTTTTTCTTTTTGACTAAACATGCATATAAGTCTTTGTATCTATCTTGTAATGCAGAGAATACTCTCAGAATCAACAAAATAGTACACAACAAATGTCAGATGATGAGTGGAATACTAGTTTTATTGATTGGTTTAAAAAGAAGGTAAATGCTTCTACACTTGTGTATTTTATGCCACTGAATTATATTTTTCTTCAGATTATTTATATTTTTATACTTTGAAGGTGGAGAAGATGCAAATGGAAGACCAATGTACATCCAGCGAGTTACTATCATTGGCTCGTGGTCCATTTAGGCATGTTACATGCTTTAGTGGATATGTTGTTAATGGCTATAGGTTTCGCATTGAAGCTCGTGATAATGGGTGTAAAACACAGAATTCTGGGGTATGTGTGGTTGGAGATATAGGTAGTGGGGCAGATTATATTGATTACTATGGAGTGCTAACAGAGATTCTTGAAATGCAATATCTTGATGGAAAACGTGTTCTTCTATTCCGGTGTAGATGGTTCAATGTATATGATGAGAAAGGAGCTAAGACAGATGAATATGGATTTACGAGCGTTAATTTCCAGCGTCTTTTGAAAACTAACGAACCATTTATTCTCGCAAGTTAAGCTTCACAGGTATTTTATGCCATTGACAATGCCAATAAAGGTTGGCATGTTGTTATTAAGACTCAACCTCGAGATTCATATGAGATGCCACTAGGAGAGGAGGAGAGTCGTAATGATGATGATTTTGGTGCAGCATATCAACATGAAGAATCCTTCAATTTTGAATGTGGTAACATGTCTTCCTTGGAACTAGATGACCAAAATATGTGGAGAAGAACAGATTTGGAACCAACGGCAGTTGACAACCCAGCAATCAATAAAAAGAGAAAGCGAAGAACACATTTGATATCCACCGGTGACATTGGCAATACCCCTTGAATAGGTACCTCTTTCTAGCTATCAAATATTGCTGATTAAAATTATTGATTTAGGTTTTCAATACAGTAGATAGATAATATTCTATGTTTTGGTATTTGTCAAATGCAATTCATGGATATATAAATAATAAATCTACTTAGACCTGATTTGGAGATATTTCTATTACATATTTGTAATAATAAAGATGAACTTGATATCTGGATTGGTTTGCTTAGGTAGGTGTGCATCACTTGCTGAACTACTATTACATTAAATATTGAATGATGCTTGCAGGTCTCATGAAGGAATGTCTTTGAAGATGATAGACTATATTGTAGATGAGCATAACATTGATATTGCTTCAGAAAGTCTTAAGAAAGTGAAGGTTTGATTATTGAATCCAACTTTATAGTCTTAATACTTTATATCATTCTTTATTTGGCGAATGCCTAGTTATTATATTAATCTTTTACAAGGTCCACAGCATGAGACTTTCCATTGCGGGTAGGGGTCCTGTGGAACCACATGCACATCAAAGATCTTTTATTATTATTTCCATAATGACTTTTTGTTAGCACAATCAAACATGAATTTTGAATGTGGTTGATAATATAAAATTTGTAGATGGTGTAAGTGTGAATCACCTTTTAGGTGGAAGTAATTTGTCCTCTGCATCTAACATGTGGATATGCATCGCAGGTTAATTATATTAGTTGATTAATTTATTTTTTTCTTTTCAATTTTCTTGTAGGTTGCTTCAAAAAAAGAATGCATCGTAGATCGATCAACCGGATATCACATTTTGAAGGAACAATCGTGTGAACAACATTCTTGGACTTGAATGCTTTTTGTACGTAGATATCGTCTAGAAGGATCCATGTTTTGAACAAGTTATATTTTTGTGTATTTGGAATTTATGGATCCATGTAGATGAGGTTTTGTTTATATAAAATATTTTGACATACGATATCGTTGTTCCAAATATTCATCAATATACGTGGTTTTATTAGTAATTAGACCTTTTTATATTAAAAATATATCATTGTGATTATAAACTCCTTTACCAAAGACCTTTAATGAGGGTAATCAGTGATTTAATGAGGGGAAAATCTATTGCATTTTGATCTATAGTGACGGGCAATGAATAAACAATGAGGAGATATTTCATCATGAAAGGACATATAATGAGGGGCTAGTGACATTTAATGAGGAAACTTGTCATCATATACATGATTTTTTTAATGACGGTATTGTGTTGTCATTGAAAATAATATAGCAATAATGACAGGTTCTCATTCCCGTCATTGATAACTATTAACTAGGAGTCCAGTAATGACGGGTCCATGACGGTAAACTACCGTCATTAAAGACCTTTAATGATGAATTTTTGACATTTAATGACCAAATTTTCTCTCATTAAAACTTGATTTTCTTGTAGTGCTAAATAAAATTGTATTTTCTATGTCTTTCTTAAAATTTATTTCTAATAGAGGATATTTTGTAGGTAAACTAATAAAATATTTTATATAAGAATAATCCTTAAAAGAAAATTATGTTTGTTTCTAATAGAAGATGTTTTGTACGTAAACTAATAAAATATTTTATATAAGAATACTCCTTAAGATTATTTGTTTCTCAATTCTATTAACTGATATCGGATTCTGGATTATGTATATTCGCTTTATTTATTATTACCAATCAGCGTAGTCTATTCAAAATTTATCATAATTTAATATTAATGTTTTGATAGAGACAAGATATAAAAATAAAATAAAAATTACAAAAAAAAAAAAAAAATGGAACAAGATACGAGTAAGAAATTCGTGAAAAAATTAAAATGTGTTTTTATTAGTGGAACTTACTGATTTTCCGGAGTAAGAGGCAATGAATGAATAACACTGCAAAAGAACACAAAAGTTTTCTTTGTAAAAAAATTTAACCATTTCTTTTTTTTTTTTGTTATATATTATCAAATAAAAATGTGTTTTCAATAAAAAGTATTGTTCATGTTAATATTGATTTACTTTTTTAAAAAAATAGCCCGTGCATCGCTAGAATGACAACTATTTACAAACAAATAAATTAGTTAGAATGACAACTAAAAAAAACGGAGGTAGTACTACATTAATTAATTAGTTTATGGAGAAAAAAAAAAATCTTATGGAAGTTCCCCACATTGACTACCTACTTCTTAATTTTTTTGGTTGATTATTGCTAGGGAGAAATCTATTCTCCACTATATAAGTAATAGCAATACCCTGATTTGCTTCACATTTATAGTTCATGTATGAGTTTCAGGAATTGAAGATCTTGCAAGCAATTACTTTCTTCTATGAGGATAATTAAAGAAATATTTCTAGGTTTATGATGTAGTTTGGTGGATCCTTTTGCAAAGTCCCCACCGAGGAACAATTTGTATATTATATTCTCTTGCTTTTCTGCAAAAGTTTCAAATGGCAAACATTTTCTTGATAGATTTCTTATTATTTTCTTTAGTAGTTCCTAATGGGGAAAATTGTATACCGACTTTTTCTTTCTTTCTCGATGTTATTTTCAATATTTTAAAGACTATATTTTCAAAAGTGGGAGTTTGTCATACTACTGGAATTGACGATATATACTAATTGATGGTACAACTTGATATTTTCGCAATCAGGTTAGGATTGCTCTTTAAAAAGCCTATCTTCTATCGTGGTATATTCTTAGTTGTTTTTAGAGTTACGAATCAAGAATAATTGAAGATTTTGATATTTTATGAGAAAGCTACTACATGTTCATGTATAAATAAGTATTTCAATATTTATGTCTTTTTAGAAACTTGAATGATCTATATTAGTTTTTTCCAGTAATTTTTTGTTATAGTATGTTGATACTAAACCTTTTGTGTTTTTGCATGATGTTTTTTTTAAGAAAACCTACTAATTTCGAATTTTTTGAATTCCTGTTGTTTATTTATGATGAATTTTGATGTTATTATGTTTGTTATTGAGGATATATTTATGAGAGTAAAAATGACAATTAAAATATTCCTAGTGCACACACAAAAGTTACACATTCAAATTCCAACATGTTACACTTTTAGCACTAAATTAAATGATATTTTTATATATAAAAATATTAATTTAAACTATTTTCCGTGCATCGCGCGAGGTAACTACTGGTATATATATAAAGTGAAAGTTTTATTCTCTATGAAAGGAGACTATTTTTTAGACGAATGGGGTATATTTTTCAAATTTATTCAATGCAATATGAATTTGAAATTTTGTGATATCTCAGCGTGCTCACTAGTATTAAAAAGAAAAAAATAAAAAAAATTCCCACCAAAATGGATGTGACGATTCTCCCTCGGATATTGAATGCCAATTCGAGCAAAGGATTGATCCAATTGTCAGGACAGGATTATACATAATGCCAAATCCCCCTTTCCCCTAAAATAAACCGCCGTCTCCGCCGCGCCGCTGCCTCCGCCTAGCTTGTCTGGTGGGAGTAATGGTACAATTCCACGAGCACATAATTAGCGACCTCCTGGAGGACCCTAGCGGCGGCCTTGTGGTCCTATCGTCTGGTCTCGGCCTCCCCAAGCTAATATCCTCCCTCCTCACTCTCCACGACCCTTCCCAGGGCTCCATACTCATCCTTAACGCCTCTCCTTCACAGAAGACTTCCATTGATATCAATTCCGAATTTCCTTCCATCACCTCCGACCTCCCTGCCCACAACCGCCTTTCTCTCTACACTTCTGGCGCCGTCTTCTTCATCACCGCTCGGATTCTCATCGTCGATTTGCTTACTCAAAGACTCCCCACCACTTCCATCGCCGGAATTATTCTTCTCAATGTGCATTCGCTTTCTGACACTTCCACTGAGGCTTTCATTGTTCGGATTCTGCGCTCCTCCAATCGTTCTCTTTATGTTCGAGCCTTCTCTGACCGCCCCAACGCCATGGTCTCCGGCTTCGCCAAGGCTGAGCGGACCCTCAAGTGCCTTTTTATCCGTAAGCTCCATCTATGGCCTAGATTTCAGGTATAGTTTGCAATTTGGCTTTATTTTGAAGTTTCTGTGTTTTATGTGATCAACCAGATAGTAGCACTTACTAAACTTATCTGTATATATCGCTAATTGTCACTGAATATTACCTTTTTTTAAGAAAAAATACTTTCTTCAAGATAGTAGAGAATATAGTTTGGGTTGAATGTCATTGAAGTGCTTTCTCATTGTTCATTTATGCTCCTGTTATGTCCTAATGTCTTACAAATTCAAAAGTTATTGTATGCGTTGTTGATCTTTGTATGGCTTATTAATTTATTAATTTTTGTGTGTGGTTGTAGGTTTATGTTTCACAGAACTTGGAAAGGGACCCTCCAGAGGTGATAGACATTCGTGTCCCAATGTCACCACACATGATTGGGATTCAGAAAGCGGTAATGGAAGTGATGGATGCATGTTTAAAAGAGATGAGGAAGACTAACAAGGTTGATGTGGAGGATTTGACTGTGGAGAACGGTTTGTTCAAGTCATTTGATGAGATTGTTAGGAAGCAGTTGGATCCTATATGGCATACATTAGGGAAGAGGACAAAACAGCTGGTTTCAGATTTGAAGACGTTACGGAAGTTATTGGATTATCTAGCGAGGTACTTTGTGACTTGATCTATCTGTTTTTTCATAGTCTTAGATAGCACTAGTAAGAAATATGAAGAAGATGAAAACTTCTGTAATATGGAAGCCATGAATTTTGTTGCTTCAAGGCAATATTTAGTGAATTGCTGCTAAGGTGTCCAATAAGTGCAGTTGATTGTGAGTGACTTTGTTTTTGGTTGAATCTGATCTGCAACCATTCAGATAGGAATTCTTAACAGATGGTTGCTTATTGTAGGACTGACAACTATTTTAAGTTCTCAATTGTCAATCGTTTCAAGTGTTTACCTGATATATAGACGGAATACAAAGAGTTTTATTTGTTAGTTAATTTTTAATATCGTATTTTATAGAGAAGTTAAGTTACAGAACACTGAAGTGCAAACATGATCAGTCAATTTTGGGATTTGTTACTTGCTGTAAGTTGCCCAGGAAGAAATGTGAATTTGGCTGAAGAAAATACTGCTTGAGGTGTTGCACAGGTGGACATGGTGGGGAGTGCTTTTTTCAGCTGGTAAAAACCATATAAGCTTGAACCTAATTTTCCATTTTGAATAAGAGTTTGCAAGAAATGAAAATTTCTGTGTACAACCCTAGTAAATTATAGTCAGCCAAAGGAATCATTTGTCAGAAGTTGGAGTAATATTCTTTATATTCTTGGTCAGGTTCTTAAGGAGTGTTCACCCCACCCCCCTCCCTAGGCATTGTGTACCTAATCTATTTTATTTTATGAATTAAATACCTATTATTAGAAAGAAAAAACACTTTCCTGTTTTATTTGGAAGTTCTTCCTTTAGCAAGTATCCTATGTCAAAAAACAATTTTTTTCTCTTGAGAATAGCATATAGAGTCATATAACTAGAAATTAAAGAGAATTGTGTCAAAAGAAAATAAGTAGACCGGAAATATGATTCTGGTCAAGTCAGTGTAGAAATCTCGAAATGAGTATCCGATTGCATCAAGGATATGAGCTTGCTTGAGCAGGGCGAAACAAAATTTATACTCCAGTTCTATCATTAGTAATGGGTCTAGTCCAAGAGAAAGACGATATTATCATCTTGATTTTTTCCCTCTATTTTTTAAACTAGTTGGATGTTAAATTGGTTTTTTCCAAATTTTAGTCTGATAGGGGTCAAAATCTCTAGCAAGATGCATTATTGAAGACACCAGGGTGTTGCCTTTAGAGAAGTTGGGTTCCTTGACTTGTAAATCTTTCCTTTTCTCCTTGGCTGGTGGGGATAATTTCCAATCTGCAAGATTTGATGGTGTGTGGAAACCATCAATACCGGATAATGTCCAAGTGTTTTTGTGGATGATGATGGTGGGTAAGCTGCCAACTTATCGGCTACAAAAACACTTCCCGAATGTCTCGCTGCTGCCAAATTGGTGTTCGTTGTGTAGATCAAACTCTGAGAATAATAACCACATGTTGTTACATTGCCCTTTCCTGAGTGGTTTTTGGAACAAGGTCCTTAACGAGCTCGGGATGTGCTGGTAGCACCAGGTCAAGCACCAGACTTTTCTCAAATCTGGGAGGTAACATCAGTAAGAAATGCAAAACCCTTTGGAAAACGGTGGTCCTGGCAGTATGTTGGTCCATTTGGTTGGAAAGGAATAGAAGGGATTTTTAAGAAACTGCAGAAATTCAGGAGGAAGCATGGGATAGAATCAAATATAGAATAACACTGTGGATCTCTAGGCAGAGGGAGTTTAGTAACTATCACATCTCGGACATTAATAGGAGTTGGCGTTATGTTCTGTAAAATTTTTGGAATACTAAAAATTCCTTTGTACTTTGTAGTTTTAGGGAGAATTCTCTCCCCCCTTTTTCTCATTAATAAAATTATGTTTTCTATCAAAAGGAAGAAAAAAAAGATATGACCAAAAGTAACTTGAATATAATGATTGCACCAATTTGTCTTACATCTAGTTATCTTCATGTTTGCTTATACTGTATTATGAGCATAACTGAAAATTGACTTAAAACCAAACACAAGCACGGTATGGTGACCAGAATTGCTAACCCTAAACAACATTCTCTAAATCTAACTGCATGCTTCCTTGTGATTGTTTTCTATATTTGATATGGCAATGATGTTATTTGATGGACAAGTTGGCTACTCTAGAATGTTTGGTTTTTGTTGCGGTTGGAACAACGTAAAGTGACTAATCGATACACCAAATGTCTCTTCAATTTCTAAATCTAACATCAATATGACATTCTTTTCTAGTTTACCATCCACGTGTAATTCCAACAGTGAGATGATATCATGTGCTCCTCTCTGTGTATGGTTGAAGCGATACATATATTCAGCTTCTAGTCCTTGATCATATATAAATGGTTCGAGTCTTACATCTGTTTTTAATAGGTATGATGCAGTTACGTACCTGAAGTATCTGGACTCACTTAGAGCCTCTGAGAGTTTTCGATCTGTTTGGATCTTTGCTGAGTCTAGCTACAAGATTTTTGAGTATGCAAAGAAGCGGGTTTATCAATTTGGAAGGTCTGATAGGGGAAAAGCAATCGGAATGAGTAAGAGTGCATCCACGAAGAAGAGAAAAATATATGAAACAAACAAGGATGGAGATGGTAAACTCTAACTTTTTGTAGTATGTACCTACTGCAAATGTCTTCATTTTAGATTTGTTTCATTATCTTTACATGTTACTAGTTATAGTTACTAACTATGAGAATATAGTCTTCCCGCACGCCAATATTGGCTAATTGGACTTGAGTATATTATATGCTGGGTAGGTGTTCATCAGTGGTGAATAATTGAATATACAATAAGTATTATGCTTATAGTTTCCAATCTGAATGTATTTTCAGCAGCTGCAAATAGTGGTTTGGTGTTGGAGGAAATCTTGGAGGAACCACCGAAGTGGAAGGTGTTGCTTGTGAGTGAGTGAGTTCTATTTGTCATTTAAATCTCAAATTCAAATTGTTTGGATTAAATACATCAAACATTTGGTCGACCTTTATGATTTTGCTTTTTGTTGGAAGGATTTTATATGAATTCTTTAGACCCAGTGGATTAGGGTTGAAATACCAATTGGGCCGAGCATCTTTTAGTGGAAGGGAATATGGCATTGTAATTAAATGAAGTTTGTTTCTTCTCTTGATGTTTATCTTCCCGTAATTTGTGTATGTATTATAGGATATCCTCACTGAGATACAAGAGGAGAGAAAGAAGGAAGAAATGGCAGTAGAAGAGTCAATAGTTGAAGGAGATTCTTATGGTATTATTCTTGTGGCATGCAAGGATGAACGTTCCTGCATGCAGCTTGAAGATTGCATTACAAAAGGCCAGCATAAGGTTTCATATGCTATTTATCATCAGTATCTTTATTTATTTATTTATTTATTTATTTATTTTGTCTTTCTTTCTCTGTCATACGGTTCTCCCTCTTGTCTAGAATCTTAACTTGTAATATTTGGTATGTTGTGAACTGCAAGATGAATTAGTAATTACTATTTCGGAGAACCTATATGCCCATAAGCTTTTATGTTATTTCCTTGGTAGTTGCAGATAATGGCAGCATTTTTTTTTTTTGAAATGTAATAATCTTTTCAGATATTAATCAGTGCCGGATTTAAGACTAGATATTCCGAACAAAGTAGTATAAGAATAATTTAGAAGTGAATAATCAATGAAAATATTCCATCTTGTAATAGCACCCCTTGGTTGAGAACTTTGGATTCACCCTAAGTTTCTCTCTTTCAGTCTTTTCTTCTATTAGTATTCTTTTTTCAGATTAAAAAGCTTTAGCATTTAACGAGAATGTAAGAATAGAGATCTTAGTGCCTTTAATGAGCTCTATTCTTCCTGTTCGTCATTAACATCCATGGTCAGAAGATGCTGTTTTGAGTTTAATCGCTCACTTAGAACACCGTAAATACGTTCCTGCAAGTAATTTAACTGACTTGTTATTTAATACTATTCTCTTTGTCTGGGACTCAAATATAAGAACTTGAAGGTGATTCTGTACCCTGTACCCTGAAAGAATTCTACTTGTATAAACCCTCAAAGTCTTTTAACAGATTGATATGCTCATTCAGATGTGAGGTGCTGTTTGAAGTTCAAAGTTGTGCAATATAGAGAACAATGGGAAGAATGTTTCTCTTCGTTTATGATGCCAAAACTGTCTGTGTCTGGGCTAAGCCCAAGCAATATCTCCTTTTTACAACCCCACCCCACCCCCAACCCAAAAAAAGAAGAAGAAAAAGAAAGAAGACACATGCACCCTCTCTCAAAAAACAATCGCACCACCCAGTGGACAGGCATAGCTTTGTGTATGAAAGTAGTCTGCTTTTTTAGTCTACTGTGGCAGACTGCCCTCATTTAACATGCATTAAGGATCCAAAGCATCTCTGCTCATAGGTCTTTAGTTTCTACAAATATGCATCCGTAAGAATTATATAATGTGTGATTATGTAAAATTTGACTTGAGATACTTTTCATGCTTTTCTCTGTCAAGGTAATGCGAGAGGAATGGGAAAAGTATTTGCTAAGCAAAGTAGAGCTGCAGGCTTTACCAAAAAGTAGCAAAAAGAAGCCAAAGGCACCTAAAGGTTTCGGGATTCTTGATGGAGCTATTCCTTCTGTTTATGGGCAAAAAACCGAAGTTACTAGCATATGCAAACAAGAAAATGATGCACTGCTGGCTGCGGCAAATGAAATAAGTATACTAGCCAAAGGAGATACAGATAAAAAAGATGGCGGTGGGGCCAGGGAAGATTCTGATAAAGGAAGGAATCATGGAAGAAAGAAGAAAAACCCAATGATTGGTAAATCTGGTGCTGAATCCGAGAGTAGAATTCAATCTAAGCCAACTACGTCAAAACATGAAGACAAAATAAATTACCAAAATTTGCCAAATACTAGTCATCTTCTGGGCAGTGCATCTGACGGTGAGTACTTGGATAGTGGAATTCTCCGAAAGCATGATCTTGGACCAGAAAATACCCGCAATCTCCCGTCACTACATTTCCATGCCCTGGAGAGTGATCAGAATATACTTGATATTATACAGCCCTCTGTTATAATAGTTTACCACCCTGAAATTGCTTTCATCAGAGAAATTGAGATCTACAAATCTGAAAATCCCTCAAAGAGGTTGAAAGTTTACTTTCTTTTCTATGAAGATTCTACGGAGGTTCAGAAATATGAGGCAAGTATACGTAGAGAGAATGGAGCATTTGAATCCCTGATCAGACAAAAATCTCTAATGATGATACCTGTTGGTCAGGTTTGATATTCTACACTTGTTTATTTTGCTCCAATACTTTTATTTGTAAAACATCTAGATGTCTATTTTCTTATTACGTGACTTGTTTAATCTGTGTATCAGCTGCCAGGTTCCAAACTTCATACCTTTCATTTCTTTTACCTTCCAAATTCAATTTCCAATCATTTGCACACTGAGGTTTATTTGAAGACTTAATGTTATGAATTGCATAAATGAAATGATACCTTTCATCTAACTTTGTCGGAGGAAATGTTAAAGGTTCATTTGAAGGTTTTATTTAGAAAAAATCAAAGTTCTATGACCTTCCCCAATATTATTTAACTACTTTTACGTAAAAGAATAAAAGTAAATTAATATCCACAAGGTTGGAATTGCTATAACACCATATGGTTAAGAAAAGATATATATATTAGTGTCAGTGTCATAAGTCATAAGAGAAAAGTCTAGAAAAATAATTTCTAAGGAATATTATATCTATAAGAAGTACTTTTGATCACCAGAAGCTTTGGCTGTACTTATCAAATTTAAAGATTCTTCTGCCAAGAAGTTAATTTCTACCATATTATGTTAACTTGAACTCTTTCCGTCTCATAACGAGAGTCCTGTTTCTAAATTTTTCTTGTCCTAAAATGAGTTGAATCTATCTGACCCGATAGTACCCGTTTTGGGAAGAACCAGTGCCAGTGTCACTGAATGGGTGAATCACCAATCCCTGGATTATGTTTTGTTCTTTTTCTCTTGGGTGACGGGCAGACATTTTACCAGAGGTTTCTAATCTACCCGTATACGATTCCTGTTGAACCGTATACCCTGGGTTGTCTTATTTCAAAAATCAATGTCTCGTTTTATAAATCCAAGTCAAAACTTAAATTTTTTCATTTCAAGAATTAGCTAGGTATGATTGAAAAATAATAATAAAAATCAAGTTATGTAAGTGTGAATTGATTGTTTTTGGATAGTTGTACCTTCATCAAATTGACTAAAGATAAAAAGTTGTACCTTCTCAAACAAGACTCTCACTATGGGCCGGAGGGAGTATATTGTATATTTAACTCTTAGACCTGATTACCTTCTTTTGAGTTACTACCATTGTGATAATCTAGCCTTGAGGTATCAAGTTACCAGGGGAAATTATGGATAGTAAAATGTAATCTCTTTCCAATCCTGAGTTACTTAATCCCTGCATATTCTGCTCAATTGTGTGAATCTTAAATGCTTATATATCTCAATATAACAGTCTCGTTCAACTTATTATGATAATTCATATTGATTGGTCAATTTTTTTTAAGAAATTTAAAACACAGCTGATACTGTTGCCTGGGGTACTCGAATTCTTGATTTCGATAAAACTTTTTACTCATTAAGCATGGTGATTGCTTGGATAATGATTCAGGATGAACAGCTTCTAGGCATAAATCCTTCCCTCGACCCACAATCTGGTATATCACAGAACATAAATACCAGGAAAGCTGGTGGAAAGAGGGAAGCAGAAAGAGAAATGCAGGTAGCTAAGCATTGATGCCTTTCTTATTTCTTTTAACTGCAAACATATAATATTCTATTTTCGTTCTAGATCATTGTGGACATGAGGGAATTTATGAGCAGCCTTCCGAATGTGCTCCACCAGAAAGGCATGCGCATTATACCAGTGACTTTGGAAGTAGGAGATTACATTCTATCCCCATTGATATGTGTTGAGCGTAAGAGTATTCAAGATCTCTTTGGCAGTTTTTCTTCAGGTCGTTTATATCACCAAGTGGAAATGATGTCACGTTATTATCGAATACCAGTTCTCCTGATCGAGTTCTCACAAGACAAAAGCTTTTCATTTCAGGTTGTTACTACTTAACTAATGCTTTTATCACATCGAACTACTATTTGTTTTTCTCTCTGGATTATCGAAGTACTTAATTTTGTTGAATAAAATCAATGGTTTTCTCTGCAGTCTGCAAGTGAGATTGGTGATGATGTTACACCGAATAGCATTATATCCAAGCTGTCACTGCTTGTTCTCCATTTTCCTCGTCTGCGTATTGTGTGGTCTCGTAGTTTGCATGCTACTGCTGAAATTTTTGCTGTGCTTAAAGCAAACCAGGATGAACCAGATGAGGCTAAGGCAATGAGAATTGGTGTCCCATCAGAGGATGGCATTATCGAAAATGATGTTAGGTAAGTTATTGCGTTCTTATTGTTATTGATGAATATAAATATAACTGTAGGGACTACAGATGAAGAAAAATGCATATTTGTTCCCCTGTGCTTTCAATTTTCTTACTTTTTCCCTTGTACTTCTATTTATTTACTTTTGATCCTCAAAGTGAAAAAGTTAAAGGTAAAAGTCCAGAATGTCCCATTAAAAAAACATGTGTTGTTTGGAATATTATATGGTTAATTCTTTTATCTCCATTTGCCAAATATATGGTGGATCATCTAATTGGGTAATACACACTTTTGGTAGCATAGAATTTGGCGGCAAATTTAAAGAGAAGTGGAAATAAACGTAGGGTTGGGGTGTTCTTTTCCAAATAAAACAATTTTAAATTGTGCTTTCGGAGAGAATGAACATGGATCAATAATGAATGTTTGGGATATATTTGGTTGACAGAGCTGAAAACTACAACACATCAGCAGTTGAGTTCCTTAGAAGACTACCTGGTGTTACAGATTCCAACTACCGGTCGATAATGGATGAGTGCAGAAACTTGGC
>OY282505.1:26736987-26976987 GCA_958295605.1 Ajuga chamaepitys
CCTAATTTGGCTTCTCGGATCAACAAGCACCAACTATTTGACTCGATTCGACTTCAAGAATTATTAAGACTTGTATTAGACCTGAATTGACTTCTCGGATCAACAAGTCTAACATTTGACCCAATTTGCAACAAGTATCCATAACTTGATCCGTTTGTTTTATCACGTCACCAAGTACGCACAATGTGACCCAATTCGGCTTCTCGGATCAACAAGCACTAACTCTTTGACTCGATCCGACTTCGCGAATCATTAAGACTTGTATTTGAACCGAATTTAGTTCTCGGATCAACAAGTCTTCCATTTGACCCAATTCGGCTTCTCGGATCAACAAGTATCCATAACTTGATCCGTTTATTTTATCAAGTCACCAAGTACGCACAATGTGACCCAATTCGGCTTCTCGGATCAACAAGCACCAACTATTTGACTCGATTCGACTTCAAGAATTATTAAGGCTTGTATTAGACCCGAATTGACTTCTCGGATCAGCAAGTCTTCCATTTGACCCAATTGGACTTCTCGGATCAACAAGTATCTATAACTTGATCCGTTTGTTTTATCAAGTCACCAAGTACGCACAATGTGACCCAATTCGGCTTCTCGGATCAACAAGCACCAACTCTTCGACTCAATCCAACTTCAAGAATCATTAAGACTGGTTTGAACCGAATTGACTTCTCGGATCAACAAGTCTTCCATTTGACGCAATTCAGCTTCTCGGATCAACAAGTATCCATAACTTGATTCGTTTGTTTTATCAAGTCACCAAGTACGCCCAATGTGACCCAATTCGGCTTCTCGGATCAACAAGTACCAACTATTTGACTCGATTCGACTTCAAGAATTTTTAAGGCTTGTATTAGATCTGAATTGACTTCTCTGATCAACAAGTCTAACATTTGACCCAATTCGCAACAAGTATCCATAACTTGATACGTTTGTTTTATCAAGTCACCAAGTACGCACAATGTGACCCAATTCGGCTTCTCGGATCAACAAGCACTAACTCTTTGACTCGATCCGACTTCGCGAATCATTAAGACTTGTATTTGAACCGAATTTACTTCTCGGATCAACAAGTCTTCCATTTGACCCAATTCGGCTTCTTGGATCAACAAGTATCCATAACTTGATCCATTTGTTTTATCAAGTCACCAAGTACGCAGAATGTGACCCAATTCGGTATTTCGGATCAACATGCACCAACTATTTGACTCGATTCGACTTCAAGAATTATTAAGGCTTGTATTAGACCCGAATTGACTTCTCGGATCAGCAAGTCTTCCATTTGACCCAATTCGGCTTCTCGGATCAACAAGTATCCATAACTTGATCCGTTTGTTTTATCAAGTCACCAAGTACGCACAATGTGACCCAATTCGGCTTCTCGGATCAACAAGCACCAACTCTTCGACTCAATCCAACTTCAAGAATCATTAAGACTTGTTTGAACCGAATTGGCTTCTCGGATCAACAAGTCTTCCATTTGACGCGATTCAGCTTCTCGGATCAACAAGTATCCATAACTTGATTCGTTTGTTTTATCATGTCACCAAGTACGCACAATGTGACCTAATTCGGCTTCTCGGATCAACAAGCACCAACTATTTGACTCGATTCGACTTCAAGAATTATTAAGACTTGTATTAGACCTGAATTGACTTCTCGGATCAACAAGTCTAACATTTGACCCAATTTGCAACAAGTATCCATAACTTGATCCGTTTGTTTTATCACGTCACCAAGTACGCACAATGTGACCCAATTCGGCTTCTCGGATCAACAAGCACTAACTCTTTGACTCGATCCGACTTCGCGAATCATTAAGACTTGTATTTGAACCGAATTTAGTTCTCGGATCAACAAGTCTTCCATTTGACCCAATTCGGCTTCTCGGATCAACAAGTATCCATAACTTGATCCGTTTATTTTATCAAGTCACCAAGTACGCACAATGTGACCCAATTCGGCTTCTCGGATCAACAAGCACCAACTATTTGACTCGATTCGACTTCAAGAATTATTAAGGCTTGTATTAGACCCGAATTTACTTCTCGGATCAGCAAGTCTTCCATTTGACCCAATTCGGCTTCTCGGATCAACAAGTATCCATAACTTGATCCGTTTGTTTTATCAAGTCACCAAGTACGCACAATGTGACCCAATTCAGCTTCTCGGATCAACAAGCACCAACTATTCGACTCAATCCAACTTCACGAATCATTAAGGCTTGTATTTGAACCGAATTGACTTCTCGGATCAACAAGTATCCATAACTTGATTCGTTTGTTTTATCAAGTCACCAAGTACGCACAATGTGACCCAATTCGGCTTCTCAGATCAACAAGCACCAACTATTTGACTCGATTCGACTTCAATAATTATTAAGACTTGTATTAGACCTGAATTGACTTCTCGGATCAACAAGTCTAACATTTGACCCAATTCGCAACAAGTATCCATAACTTGATCCGTTTGTTTTATCAAGTCACCAAGTACGCACAATGTGACCCAATTCGGCTTCTCGGATCAACAAGCACTAACTCTTTGACTCGATCCGACTTCGCGAATCATTAAGACTTGTATTTGAATCGAATTTACTTCTCGGATCAACAAGTCTTCCATTTGACCCAATTCGGCTTCTCGGATCAACATTTATCCATAACTTGATCCGTTTGTTTTATCCAGTCACCAAGTACGCACAATGTGACCCAATTCGGCTTCTCGGATCAACAAGCACCAACTCTTCGACTCAATCCAACTTCAAGAATCATTAAGACTGGTTTGAACCGAATTGACTTCTCGGATCAACAAGTCTTCCATTTGACGCAATTCAGCTTCTCGGATCAACAAGTATCCATAACTTGATTCGTTTGTTTTATCAAGTCACCAAGTACGCCCAATGTGACCCAATTCGGCTTCTCGGATCAACAAGCACCAACTCTTCGACTCAATCCAACTTCAAGAATCATTAAGACTGGTTTGAACCGAATTGACTTCTCGGATCAACAAGTCTTCCATTTGACGCAATTCAGCTTCTCGGATCAACAAGTATCCATAACTTGATTCGTTTGTTTTATCAAGTCACCAAGTACGCCCAATGTGACCCAATTCGGCTTCTCGGATCAACAAGTACCAACTATTTGACTCGATTCGACTTCAAGAATTTTTAAGGCTTGTATTAGATCTGAATTGACTTCTCTGATCAACAAGTCTAACATTTGACCCAATTCGCAACAAGTATCCATAACTTGATACGTTTGTTTTATCAAGTCACCAAGTACGCACAATGTGACCCAATTCGGCTTCTCGGATCAACAAGCACTAACTCTTTGACTCGATCCGACTTCGCGAATCATTAAGACTTGTATTTGAACCGAATTTACTTCTCGGATCAACAAGTCTTCCATTTGACCCAATTCGGCTTCTTGGATCAACAAGTATCCATAACTTGATCCATTTGTTTTATCAAGTCACCAAGTACGCACAATGTGACCCAATTCGGTATTTCGGATCAACATGCACCAACTATTTGACTCGATTCGACTTCAAGAATTATTAAGGCTTGTATTAGACCCGAATTGACTTCTCGGATCAGCAAGTCTTCCATTTGACCCAATTCGGCTTCTCGGATCAACAAGTATCCATAACTTGATCCGTTTGTTTTATCAAGTCACCAAGTACGCACAATGTGACCCAATTCGGCTTCTCGGATCAACAAGCACCAACTCTTCGACTCAATCCAACTTCAAGAATCATTAAGACTTGTTTGAACCGAATTGGCTTCTCGGATCAACAAGTCTTCCATTTGACGCGATTCAGCTTCTCGGATCAACAAGTATCCATAACTTGATTCGTTTGTTTTATCATGTCACCAAGTACGCACAATGTGACCTAATTCGGCTTCTCGGATCAACAAGCACCAACTATTTGACTCGATTCGACTTCAAGAATTATTAAGACTTGTATTAGACCTGAATTGACTTCTCGGATCAACAAGTCTAACATTTGACCCAATTTGCAACAAGTATCCATAACTTGATCCGTTTGTTTTATCACGTCACCAAGTACGCACAATGTGACCCAATTCGGCTTCTCGGATCAACAAGCACTAACTCTTTGACTCGATCCGACTTCGCGAATCATTAAGACTTGTATTTGAACCGAATTTAGTTCTCGGATCAACAAGTCTTCCATTTGACCCAATTCGGCTTCTCGGATCAACAAGTATCCATAACTTGATCCGTTTATTTTATCAAGTCACCAAGTACGCACAATGTGACCCAATTCGGCTTCTCGGATCAACAAGCACCCACTATTTGACTCGATTCGACTTCAAGAATTATTAAGGCTTGTATTAGACCCGAATTGACTTCTCGGATCAACAAGTCTTCCATTTAACCCAATTCGGCTTCTTGGATCAACAAGTATCCATAACTTGATCCATTTGTTTTATCAAGACACCAAGTACGCACAATGTGACCCAATTTGGTATCTCGGATCAACAAGCACCAACTATTTGACTCGATTCGACTTCACAAATCATTAAGGCTTGTATTAGACCCGAATTGACTTATCGGATCAATAAGTCTTCCATTTGACCCAATTCGGCCTCTCGGATCAACAAGTATCCATAACTTGATTTGTTTGTTTTATCAAGTCACCAAGTACTTACAATGTGACCCAATTCGGCTACTCGGATCAACAAGCACCAACTATTTGACTCGATTCGACTTCAAGAATTATTAAGGCTTGTATTAGACCCGAATTGACTTCTCGGATCAGCAAGTCTTCCATTTGACAAAATTCAACTTCTCGGATCAACAAGTATCCATAACTTGATCCGTTTGTTTTATCAAGTCACCAAGTACGCACAATGTGACCCAATTCGGCTTCTCGGATCAACAAGCACCAACTCTTCGACTCAATCCAACTTCACGAATCATTAAGACTTGTATTTGAACCGAATTGACTTCTCGGATCAACAAGTCTTCCATTTGACGCAATTCAGCTTCTCGGATCAACAAGTATCCATAACTTAATTCGTTTGTTTTATCAAGTCACCAAGTACGCACAATGTGACCCAATTCGGCTTCTCGGATCAACAAGCACCAACTATTTGACTCGATTCGACTTCAAGAATTATTAAGACTTGTATTAGACCTGAATTGACTTCTCGGATCAACAAGTCTAACATTTGACCCAATTTGCAACAAGTATCCATAACTTGATCCGTTTGTTTTATCACGTCACCAAGTACGCATAATGTGACCCAATTCGGCTTCTCGGATCAACAAGCACTAACTCTTTGACTCGATCCGACTTCGCGAATCATTAAGACATGTATTTGAATCGAATTTACTTCTCGGATCAACAAGTCTTCCATTTGACCCAATTCGGCTTCTCGGATAAACAATTATCCATAACTTGATCCGTTTGTTTTATCCAGTCACCAAGTACGCACAATGTGACCCAATTCGGCTTCTCGGATCAACAAGCACCAACTATTTGACTCGATTCGACTTCAAGAATTATTAAGGCTTGTATTAGACCCGAATTGACTTCTCGGATCAGCAAGTCTTCCATTTGACCCAATTCGGCTTCTCGGATCAACAAGTATCCATAACTTGATCCGTCTGTTTTATCAAGTCACCAAGTACGCACAATGTGACCCAATTCAGCTTCTCGGATCAACAAGCACCAACTCTTCGACTCAATCCAACTTCACGAATCATTAAGACTTGTATTTGAACCGAATTGACTTCTCGGATCAACAAGTATCCATAACTTGATTCGTTTGTTTTATCAAGTCACCAAGTACGCACAATGTGACCCAATTCGGCTTCTCGGATCAACAAGCACCAACTATTTGACTCGATTCGACCTCAATAATTATTAAGACTTGTATTAGACCTGAATTGACTTCTCGGATCAACAAGTCTAACATTTGACCCAATTCGCAACAAGTATCCATAACTTGATCCGTTTGTTTTATCAAGTCACCAAGTACGCACAATGTGACCCAATTCGGCTTCTCGGATCAACAAGCACTAACTCTTTGACTCGATCCGACTTCGCGAATCATTAAGACTTGTATTTGAACCGAATTTAGTTCTCGGATCAACAAGTCTTCCATTTGACCCAATTCGGCTTCTCGGATCAACAAGTATCCATAACTTGATCCGTTTATTTTATCAAGTCACCAAGTACGCACAATGTGACCCAATTCGGCTTCTCGGATCAACAAGCACCCACTATTTGACTCGATTCGACTTCAAGAATTATTAAGGCTTGTATTAGACCCGAATTGACTTCTCGGATCAACAAGTCTTCCATTTAACCCAATTCGGCTTCTTGGATCAACAAGTATCCATAACTTGATCCATTTGTTTTATCAAGACACCAAGTACGCACAATGTGACCCAATTTGGTATCTCGGATCAACAAGCACCAACTATTTGACTCGATTCGACTTCACAAATCATTAAGGCTTGTATTAGACCCGAATTGACTTATCGGATCAATAAGTCTTCCATTTGACCCAATTCGGCCTCTCGGATCAACAAGTATCCATAACTTGATTTGTTTGTTTTATCAAGTCACCAAGTACTTACAATGTGACCCAATTCGGCTACTCGGATCAACAAGCACCAACTATTTGACTCGATTCGACTTCAAGAATTATTAAGGCTTGTATTAGACCCGAATTGACTTCTCGGATCAGCAAGTCTTCCATTTGACCCAATTCAACTTCTCGGATCAACAAGTATCCATAACTTGATCCGTTTGTTTTATCAAGTCACCAAGTACGCACAATGTGACCCAATTCGGCTTCTCGGATCAACAAGCACCAACTCTTCGACTCAATCCAACTTCACGAATCATTAAGACTTGTATTTGAACCGAATTGACTTCTCGGATCAACAAGTCTTCCATTTGACGCAATTCAGCTTCTCGGATCAACAAGTATCCATAACTTAATTCGTTTGTTTTATCAAGTCACCAAGTACGCACAATGTGACCCAATTCGGCTTCTCGGATCAACAAGCACCAACTATTTGACTCGATTCGACTTCAAGAATTATTAAGACTTGTATTAGACCTGAATTGACTTCTCGGATCAACAAGTCTAACATTTGACCCAATTTGCAACAAGTATCCATAACTTGATCCGTTTGTTTTATCACGTCACCAAGTACGCATAATGTGACCCAATTCGGCTTCTCGGATCAACAAGCACTAACTCTTTGACTCGATCCGACTTCGCGAATCATTAAGACATGTATTTGAATCGAATTTACTTCTCGGATCAACAAGTCTTCCATTTGACCCAATTCGGCTTCTCGGATAAACAATTATCCATAACTTGATCCGTTTGTTTTATCCAGTCACCAAGTACGCACAATGTGACCCAATTCGGCTTCTCGGATCAACAAGCACCAACTATTTGACTCGATTCGACTTCAAGAATTATTAAGGCTTGTATTAGACCCGAATTTACTTCTCGGATCAGCAAGTCTTCCATTTGACCCAATTCGGCTTCTCGGATCAACAAGTATCCATAACTTGATCCGTTTGTTTTATCAAGTCACCAAGTACGCACAATGTGACCCAATTCAGCTTCTCGGATCAACAAGCACCAACTCTTCGACTCAATCCAACTTCACGAATCATTAAGACTTGTATTTGAACCGAATTGACTTCTCGGATCAACAAGTATCCATAACTTGATTCGTTTGTTTTATCAAGTCACCAAGTACGCACAATGTGACCCAATTCGGCTTCTCGGATCAACAAGCACCAACTATTTGACTCGATTCGACTTCAATAATTATTAAGACTTGTATTAGACCTGAATTGACTTCTCGGATCAACAAGTCTAACATTTGACCCAATTCGCAACAAGTATCCATAACTTGATCCGTTTGTTTTATCAAGTCACCAAGTACGCACAATGTGACCCAATTCGGCTTCTCGGATCAACAAGCACTAACTCTTTGACTCGATCCGACTTCGCGAATCATTAAGACTTGTATTTGAATCGAATTTACTTCTCGGATCAACAAGTCTTCCATTTGACCCAATTCGGCTTCTCGGATCAACATTTATCCATAACTTGATCCGTTTGTTTTATCCAGTCACCAAGTACGCACAATGTGACCCAATTCGGCTTCTCGGATCAACAAGCACCAACTCTTCGACTCAATCCAACTTCAAGAATCATTAAGACTGGTTTGAACCAAATTGACTTCTCGGATCAACAAGTCTTCCATTTGACGCAATTCAGCTTCTCGGATCAACAAGTATCCATAACTTGATTCGTTTGTTTTATCAAGTCACCAAGTACGCCCAATGTGACCCAATTCGGCTTCTCGGATCAACAAGCACCAACTCTTCGACTCAATCCAACTTCAAGAATCATTAAGACTGGTTTGAACCGAATTGACTTCTCGGATCAACAAGTCTTCCATTTGACGCAATTCAGCTTCTCGGATCAACAAGTATCCATAACTTGATTCGTTTGTTTTATCAAGTCACCAAGTACGCCCAATGTGACCCAATTCGGCTTCTCGGATCAACAAGCACCAACTATTTGACTCGATTCGACTTCAAGAATTTTTAAGGCTTGTATTAGATCTGAATTGACTTCTCTGATCAACAAGTCTAACATTTGACCCAATTCGCAACAAGTATCCATAACTTGATACGTTTGTTTTATCAAGTCACCAAGTACGCACAATGTGACCCAATTCGGCTTCTCGGATCAACAAGCACTAACTCTTTGACTCGATCCGACTTCGCGAATCATTAAGACTTGTATTTGAACCGAATTTACTTCTCGGATCAACAAGTCTTCCATTTGACCAAATTCGGCTTCTTGGATCAACAAGTATCCATAACTTGATCCATTTGTTTTATCAAGTCACCAAGTACGCACAATGTGACCCAATTCGGTATCTCGGATCAACATGCACCAACTATTTGACTCGATTCGACTTCAAGAATTATTAAGGCTTGTATTAGACCCGAATTGACTTCTCGGATCAGCAAGTCTTCCATTTGACCCAATTCGGCTTCTCGGATCAACAAGTATCCATAACTTGATCCGTTTGTTTTATCAAGTCACCAAGTACGCACAATGTGACCCAATTCGGCTTCTCGGATCAACAAGCACCAACTCTTCGACTCAATCCAACTTCAAGAATCATTAAGACTTGTTTGAACCGAATTGGCTTCTCGGATCAACAAGTCTTCCATTTGACGCGATTCAGCTTCTCGGATCAACAAGTATCCATAACTTGATTCGTTTGTTTTATCATGTCACCAAGTACGCACAATGTGACCCAATTCGGCTTCTCGGATCAACAAGCACCAACTATTTGACTCGATTCGACTTCAAGAATTATTAAGACTTGTATTAGATCTGAATTGACTTCTCGAATCAACAAGTCTAACATTTGACCCAATTCGCAACAAGTATCCGTAACTTGATCCGTTTGTTTTATCAAGTCACCAAGTACGCACAATGTGACCCAATTCGGCTTCTCGGATCAACAAGCACTAACTCTTTGACTCGATCCGACTTCGCGAATCATTAAGACTTGTATTTGAACCGAATTGAGTTCTCGGATCAACAAGTCTTCCATTTGACCCAATTCGGCTTCTCGGATCAACAAGTATCCATAACTTAATTCGTTTGTTTTATCAAGTCACCAAGTACGCACAATGTGACCCAATTCGGCTACTCGGATCAACAAGCACCCACTATTTGACTCGATTCGACTTCAAGAATTATTAAGGCTTGTATTAGACCCGAATTGACTTCTCGGATCAACAAGTCTTCCATTTGACCCAATTCGGCTTCTTGGATCAACAAGTATCCATAACTTGATCCATTTGTTTTATCAAGACACCAAGTACGCACAATGTGACCCAATTCGGTATCTCGGATCAACAAGCACCAACTATTTGACTCGATTCGACTTCACAAATCATTAAGGCTTGTATTAGACCCGAATTGACTTATCGGATCAATAAGTCTTCCATTTGACCCAATTCGGCCTCTCGGATCAACAAGTATCCATAACTTGATTTGTTTGTTTTATCAAGTCACCAAGTACTTACAATGTGACCCAATTCGGCTTCTCGGATCAACAAGCACCAACTATTTGACTCGATTCGACTTCAAGAATTATTAAGGCTTGTATTAGACCCGAATTGACTTCTCGGATCAGCAAGTCTTCCATTTGACCCAATTCGGCTTCTCGGATCAACAAGTATCCATAACTTGATCCGTTTGTTTTATCAAGTCACCAAGTACGCACAATGTGACCCAATTCAGCTTCTCGGATCAACAAGCACCAACTCTTCGACTCAATCCAACTTCACGAATCATTAAGACTTGTATTTGAACCGAATTGACATCTCGGATCAACA
This sequence comes from Ajuga chamaepitys, assembly GCA_958295605.1. Taxonomy (NCBI): domain Eukaryota; kingdom Viridiplantae; phylum Streptophyta; class Magnoliopsida; order Lamiales; family Lamiaceae; genus Ajuga; species Ajuga chamaepitys. The sequence goes on from OY282505.1 coordinate 26,747,428, forward strand.
AGTATCCATAACTTGATTCGTTTATTTTATCAAGTCACCAAGTACGCAGAATGTGACCCAATTCGGCTTCTCGGATCAACAAGCACCAACTATTTGACTCGATTCGACTTCAAGAATTATTAAGACTTGTATTAGACCTGAATTGACTTCTCGGATCAACAAGTCTAACATTTGACCCAATTCGCAACAAGTATCCATAACTTGATCCGTTTGTTTTATCAAGTCACCAAGTACGCACAATGTGACCCAATTCGGCTTCTCGGATCAACAAGCACTAACTCTTTGACTCGATCCGACTTCGCGAATCATTAAGACTTGTATTTGAATCGAATTTACTTCTCGGATCAACAAGTCTTCCATTTGACCCAATTCGGCTTCTCGGATCAACATTTATCCATAACTTGATCCGTTTGTTTTATCCAGTCACCAAGTACGCACAATGTGACCCAATTCGGCTTCTCGGATCAACAAGCACCAACTATTTGACTCGATTCGACTTCAAGAATTATTAAGGCTTGTATTAGACCCGAATTGACTTCTCGGATCAGCAAGTCTTCCATTTGACCCAATTCGGCTTCTCGGATCAACAAGTATCCATAACTTGATCCGTCTGTTTTATCAAGTCACCAAGTACGCACAATGTGACCCAATTCAGCTTCTCGGATCAACAAGCACCAACTCTTCGACTCAATCCAACTTCACGAATCATTAAGACTTGTATTTGAACCGAATTGACTTCTCGGATCAACAAGTATCCATAACTTGATTCGTTTGTTTTATCAAGTCACCAAGTACGCACAATGTGACCCAATTCGGCTTCTCGGATCAACAAGCACCAACTATTTGACTCGATTCGACCTCAATAATTATTAAGACTTGTATTAGACCTGAATTGACTTCTCGGATCAACAAGTCTAACATTTGACCCAATTCGCAACAAGTATCCATAACTTGATCCGTTTGTTTTATCAAGTCACCAAGTACGCACAATGTGACCCAATTCGGCTTCTCGGATCAACAAGCACTAACTCTTTGACTCGATCCGACTTCGCGAATCATTAAGACTTGTATTTGAACCGAATTTAGTTCTCGGATCAACAAGTCTTCCATTTGACCCAATTCGGCTTCTCGGATCAACAAGTATCCATAACTTGATCCGTTTATTTTATCAAGTCACCAAGTACGCACAATGTGACCCAATTCGGCTTCTCGGATCAACAAGCACCCACTATTTGACTCGATTCGACTTCAAGAATTATTAAGGCTTGTATTAGACCCGAATTGACTTCTCGGATCAACAAGTCTTCCATTTAACCCAATTCGGCTTCTTGGATCAACAAGTATCCATAACTTGATCCATTTGTTTTATCAAGACACCAAGTACGCACAATGTGACCCAATTTGGTATCTCGGATCAACAAGCACCAACTATTTGACTCGATTCGACTTCACAAATCATTAAGGCTTGTATTAGACCCGAATTGACTTATCGGATCAATAAGTCTTCCATTTGACCCAATTCGGCCTCTCGGATCAACAAGTATCCATAACTTGATTTGTTTGTTTTATCAAGTCACCAAGTACTTACAATGTGACCCAATTCGGCTACTCGGATCAACAAGCACCAACTATTTGACTCGATTCGACTTCAAGAATTATTAAGGCTTGTATTAGACCCGAATTGACTTCTCGGATCAGCAAGTCTTCCATTTGACCCAATTCAACTTCTCGGATCAACAAGTATCCATAACTTGATCCGTTTGTTTTATCAAGTCACCAAGTACGCACAATGTGACCCAATTCGGCTTCTCGGATCAACAAGCACCAACTCTTCGACTCAATCCAACTTCACGAATCATTAAGACTTGTATTTGAACCGAATTGACTTCTCGGATCAACAAGTCTTCCATTTGACGCAATTCAGCTTCTCGGATCAACAAGTATCCATAACTTAATTCGTTTGTTTTATCAAGTCACCAAGTACGCACAATGTGACCCAATTCGGCTTCTCGGATCAACAAGCACCAACTATTTGACTCGATTCGACTTCAAGAATTATTAAGACTTGTATTAGACCTGAATTGACTTCTCGGATCAACAAGTCTAACATTTGACCCAATTTGCAACAAGTATCCATAACTTGATCCGTTTGTTTTATCACGTCACCAAGTACGCATAATGTGACCCAATTCGGCTTCTCGGATCAACAAGCACTAACTCTTTGACTCGATCCGACTTCGCGAATCATTAAGACATGTATTTGAATCGAATTTACTTCTCGGATCAACAAGTCTTCCATTTGACCCAATTCGGCTTCTCGGATAAACAATTATCCATAACTTGATCCGTTTGTTTTATCCAGTCACCAAGTACGCACAATGTGACCCAATTCGGCTTCTCGGATCAACAAGCACCAACTATTTGACTCGATTCGACTTCAAGAATTATTAAGGCTTGTATTAGACCCGAATTTACTTCTCGGATCAGCAAGTCTTCCATTTGACCCAATTCGGCTTCTCGGATCAACAAGTATCCATAACTTGATCCGTTTGTTTTATCAAGTCACCAAGTACGCACAATGTGACCCAATTCAGCTTCTCGGATCAACAAGCACCAACTCTTCGACTCAATCCAACTTCACGAATCATTAAGACTTGTATTTGAACCGAATTGACTTCTCGGATCAACAAGTATCCATAACTTGATTCGTTTGTTTTATCAAGTCACCAAGTACGCACAATGTGACCCAATTCGGCTTCTCGGATCAACAAGCACCAACTATTTGACTCGATTCGACTTCAATAATTATTAAGACTTGTATTAGACCTGAATTGACTTCTCGGATCAACAAGTCTAACATTTGACCCAATTCGCAACAAGTATCCATAACTTGATCCGTTTGTTTTATCAAGTCACCAAGTACGCACAATGTGACCCAATTCGGCTTCTCGGATCAACAAGCACTAACTCTTTGACTCGATCCGACTTCGCGAATCATTAAGACTTGTATTTGAATCGAATTTACTTCTCGGATCAACAAGTCTTCCATTTGACCCAATTCGGCTTCTCGGATCAACATTTATCCATAACTTGATCCGTTTGTTTTATCCAGTCACCAAGTACGCACAATGTGACCCAATTCGGCTTCTCGGATCAACAAGCACCAACTCTTCGACTCAATCCAACTTCAAGAATCATTAAGACTGGTTTGAACCAAATTGACTTCTCGGATCAACAAGTCTTCCATTTGACGCAATTCAGCTTCTCGGATCAACAAGTATCCATAACTTGATTCGTTTGTTTTATCAAGTCACCAAGTACGCCCAATGTGACCCAATTCGGCTTCTCGGATCAACAAGCACCAACTCTTCGACTCAATCCAACTTCAAGAATCATTAAGACTGGTTTGAACCGAATTGACTTCTCGGATCAACAAGTCTTCCATTTGACGCAATTCAGCTTCTCGGATCAACAAGTATCCATAACTTGATTCGTTTGTTTTATCAAGTCACCAAGTACGCCCAATGTGACCCAATTCGGCTTCTCGGATCAACAAGCACCAACTATTTGACTCGATTCGACTTCAAGAATTTTTAAGGCTTGTATTAGATCTGAATTGACTTCTCTGATCAACAAGTCTAACATTTGACCCAATTCGCAACAAGTATCCATAACTTGATACGTTTGTTTTATCAAGTCACCAAGTACGCACAATGTGACCCAATTCGGCTTCTCGGATCAACAAGCACTAACTCTTTGACTCGATCCGACTTCGCGAATCATTAAGACTTGTATTTGAACCGAATTTACTTCTCGGATCAACAAGTCTTCCATTTGACCAAATTCGGCTTCTTGGATCAACAAGTATCCATAACTTGATCCATTTGTTTTATCAAGTCACCAAGTACGCACAATGTGACCCAATTCGGTATCTCGGATCAACATGCACCAACTATTTGACTCGATTCGACTTCAAGAATTATTAAGGCTTGTATTAGACCCGAATTGACTTCTCGGATCAGCAAGTCTTCCATTTGACCCAATTCGGCTTCTCGGATCAACAAGTATCCATAACTTGATCCGTTTGTTTTATCAAGTCACCAAGTACGCACAATGTGACCCAATTCGGCTTCTCGGATCAACAAGCACCAACTCTTCGACTCAATCCAACTTCAAGAATCATTAAGACTTGTTTGAACCGAATTGGCTTCTCGGATCAACAAGTCTTCCATTTGACGCGATTCAGCTTCTCGGATCAACAAGTATCCATAACTTGATTCGTTTGTTTTATCATGTCACCAAGTACGCACAATGTGACCCAATTCGGCTTCTCGGATCAACAAGCACCAACTATTTGACTCGATTCGACTTCAAGAATTATTAAGACTTGTATTAGATCTGAATTGACTTCTCGAATCAACAAGTCTAACATTTGACCCAATTCGCAACAAGTATCCGTAACTTGATCCGTTTGTTTTATCAAGTCACCAAGTACGCACAATGTGACCCAATTCGGCTTCTCGGATCAACAAGCACTAACTCTTTGACTCGATCCGACTTCGCGAATCATTAAGACTTGTATTTGAACCGAATTGAGTTCTCGGATCAACAAGTCTTCCATTTGACCCAATTCGGCTTCTCGGATCAACAAGTATCCATAACTTAATTCGTTTGTTTTATCAAGTCACCAAGTACGCACAATGTGACCCAATTCGGCTACTCGGATCAACAAGCACCCACTATTTGACTCGATTCGACTTCAAGAATTATTAAGGCTTGTATTAGACCCGAATTGACTTCTCGGATCAACAAGTCTTCCATTTGACCCAATTCGGCTTCTTGGATCAACAAGTATCCATAACTTGATCCATTTGTTTTATCAAGACACCAAGTACGCACAATGTGACCCAATTCGGTATCTCGGATCAACAAGCACCAACTATTTGACTCGATTCGACTTCACAAATCATTAAGGCTTGTATTAGACCCGAATTGACTTATCGGATCAATAAGTCTTCCATTTGACCCAATTCGGCCTCTCGGATCAACAAGTATCCATAACTTGATTTGTTTGTTTTATCAAGTCACCAAGTACTTACAATGTGACCCAATTCGGCTTCTCGGATCAACAAGCACCAACTATTTGACTCGATTCGACTTCAAGAATTATTAAGGCTTGTATTAGACCCGAATTGACTTCTCGGATCAGCAAGTCTTCCATTTGACCCAATTCGGCTTCTCGGATCAACAAGTATCCATAACTTGATCCGTTTGTTTTATCAAGTCACCAAGTACGCACAATGTGACCCAATTCAGCTTCTCGGATCAACAAGCACCAACTCTTCGACTCAATCCAACTTCACGAATCATTAAGACTTGTATTTGAACCGAATTGACATCTCGGATCAACAAGTATCCATAACTTGATTCGTTTATTTTATCAAGTCACCAAGTACGCAGAATGTGACCCAATTCGGCTTCTCGGATCAACAAGCACCAACTATTTGACTCGATTCGACTTCAAGAATTATTAAGACTTGTATTAGACCTGAATTGACTTCTCGGATCAACAAGTCTAACATTTGACCCAATTCGCAACAAGTATCCATAACTTGATCCGTTTGTTTTATCAAGTCACCAAGTACGCACAATGTGACCCAATTCGGCTTCTCGGATCAACAAGCACTAACTCTTTGACTCGATCCGACTTCGCGAATCATTAAGACTTGTATTTGAATCGAATTTACTTCTCGGATCAACAAGTCTTCCATTTGACCCAATTCGGCTTCTCGGATCAACATTTATCCATAACTTGATCCGTTTGTTTTATCCAGTCACCAAGTACGCACAATGTGACCCAATTCGGCTTCTCGGATCAACAAGCACCAACTCTTCGACTCAATCCAACTTCAAGAATCATTAAGACTGGTTTGAACCGAATTGACTTCTCGGATCAACAAGTCTTCCATTTGACGCAATTCAGCTTCTCGGATCAACAAGTATCCATAACTTGATTCGTTTGTTTTATCAAGTCACCAAGTACGCCCAATGTGACCCAATTCGGCTTCTCGGATCAACAAGCACCAACTCTTCGACTCAATCCAACTTCAAGAATCATTAAGACTGGTTTGAACCGAATTGACTTCTCGGATCAACAAGTCTTCCATTTGACGCAATTCAGCTTCTCGGATCAACAAGTATCCATAACTTGATTCGTTTGTTTTATCAAGTCACCAAGTACGCCCAATGTGACCCAATTCGGCTTCTCGGATCAACAAGCACCAACTATTTGACTCGATTCGACTTCAAGAATTTTTAAGGCTTGTATTAGATCTGAATTGACTTCTCTGATCAACAAGTCTAACATTTGACCCAATTCGCAACAAGTATCCATAACTTGATACGTTTGTTTTATCAAGTCACCAAGTACGCACAATGTGACCCAATTCGGCTTCTCGGATCAACAAGCACTAACTCTTTGACTCGATCCGACTTCGCGAATCATTAAGACTTGTATTTGAACCGAATTTACTTCTCGGATCAACAAGTCTTCCATTTGACCAAATTCGGCTTCTTGGATCAACAAGTATCCATAACTTGATCCATTTGTTTTATCAAGTCACCAAGTACGCACAATGTGACCTAATTCGGTATCTCGGATCAACATGCACCAACTATTTGACTCGATTCGACTTCAAGAATTATTAAGGCTTGTATTAGACCCGAATTGACTTCTCGGATCAGCAAGTCTTCCATTTGACCCAATTCGGCTTCTCGGATCAACAAGTATCCATAACTTGATCCGTTTGTTTTATCAAGTCACCAAGTACGCACAATGTGACCCAATTCGGCTTCTCGGATCAACAAGCACCAACTCTTCGACTCAATCCAACTTCAAGAATCATTAAGACTTGTTTGAACCGAATTGGCTTCTCGGATCAACAAGTCTTCCATTTGACGCGATTCAGCTTCTCGGATCAACAAGTATCCATAACTTGATTCGTTTGTTTTATCATGTCACCAAGTACGCACAATGTGACCCAATTCGGCTTCTCGGATCAACAAGCACCAACTATTTGACTCGATTCGACTTCAAGAATTATTAAGACTTGTATTAGATCTGAATTGACTTCTCGAATCAACAAGTCTAACATTTGACCCAATTCGCAACAAGTATCCGTAACTTGATCCGTTTGTTTTATCAAGTCACCAAGTACGCACAATGTGACCCAATTCGGCTTCTCGGATCAACAAGCACTAACTCTTTGACTCGATCCGACTTCGCGAATCATTAAGACTTGTATTTGAACCGAATTTAGTTCTCGGATCAACAAGTCTTCCATTTGACCCAATTCGGCTTCTCGGATCAACAAGTATCCATAACTTAATTCGTTTGTTTTATCAAGTCACCAAGTACGCACAATGTGACCCAATTTGGCTTCTCGGATCAACAAGCACCAACTATTTGACTCGATTCGACTTCAAGAATTATTAAGACTTGTATTAGATCTGAATTGACTTCTCGAATCAACAAGTCTAACATTTGACCCAATTCGCAACAAGTATCCGTAACTTGATCCGTTTGTTTTATCAAGTCACCAAGTACGCACAATGTGACCCAATTCGGCTTCTCGGATCAACAAGCACTAACTCTTTGACTCGATCCGACTTCGCGAATCATTAAGACTTGTATTTGAACCGAATTTAGTTCTCGGATCAACAAGTCTTCCATTTGACCCAATTCGGCTTCTCGGATCAACAAGTATCCATAACTTAATTCGTTTGTTTTATCAAGTCACCAAGTACGCACAATGTGACCCAATTCGGCTACTCGGATCAACAAGCACCCACTATTTGACTCGATTCGACTTCAAGAATTATTAAGGCTTGTATTAGACCCGAATTGACTTCTCGGATCAACAAGTCTTCCATTTGACCCAATTCGACTTCTTGGATCAACAAGTATCCATAACTTGATCCATTTGTTTTATCAAGACACCAAGTACGCACAATGTGACCCAATTCGGTATTTCGGATCAACAAGCACCAACTATTTGACTCGATTCGACTTCACAAATCATTAAGGCTTGTATTAGACCCGAATTGACTTATCGGATCAATAAGTCTTCCATTTGACCCAATTCGGCCTCTAGGATCAACAAGTATCCATAACTTGATTTGTTTGTTTTATCAAGTCACCAAGTACTTACAATGTGACCCAATTCGGCTTCTCGGATCAACAAGCACCAACTATTTGACTCGATTCGACTTCAAGAATTATTAAGGCTTGTATTAGACCCGAATTGACTTCTCGGATCAGCAAGTCTTCCATTTGACCCAATTCGGCTTCTCGGATCAACAAGTATCCATAACTTGATCCGTTTGTTTTATCAAGTCACCAAGTACGCACAATGTGACCCAATTCAGCTTCTCGGATCAACAAGCACCAACTCTTCGACTCAATCCAACTTCACGAATCATTAAGACTTGTATTTGAACCGAATTGACATCTCGGATCAACAAGTATCCATAACTTGATTCGTTTGTTTTATCAAGTCACCAAGTACGCACAATGTGACCCAATTCGGCTTCTCGGATCAACAAGCACCAACTATTTGACTCGATTCGACTTCAAGAATTATTAAGACTTGTATTAGACCTGAATTGACTTCTCGGATCAACAAGTCTAACATTTGACCCAATTCGCAACAAGTATCCATAACTTGATCCGTTTGTTTTATCAAGTCACCAAGTACGCACAATGTGACCCAATTCGGCTTCTCGGATCAACAAGCACTAACTCTTTGACTCGATCCGACTTCGCGAATCATTAAGACTTGTATTTGAATCGAATTTACTTCTCGGATCAACAAGTCTTCCATTTGACCCAATTCGGCTTCTCGGATCAACCTTTATCCATAACTTGATCCGTTTGTTTTATCCAGTCACCAAGTACGCACAATGTGACCCAATTCGGCTTCTCGGATCAACAAGCACCAACTCTTCGACTCAATCCAACTTCAAGAATCATTAAGACTGGTTTGAACCGAATTGACTTCTCGGATCAACAAGTCTTCCATTTGACGCAATTCAGCTTCTCGGATCAACAAGTATCCATAACTTGATTCGTTTGTTTTATCAAGTCACCAAGTACGCCCAATGTGACCCAATTCGGCTTCTCGGATCAACAAGCACCAACTCTTCGACTCAATCCAACTTCAAGAATCATTAAGACTGGTTTGAACCGAATTGACTTCTCGGATCAACAAGTCTTCCATTTGACGCAATTCAGCTTCTCGGATCAACAAGTATCCATAACTTGATTCGTTTGTTTTATCAAGTCACCAAGTACGCCCAATGTGACCCAATTCGGCTTCTCGGATCAACAAGCACCAACTATTTGACTCGATTCGACTTCAAGAATTTTTAAGGCTTGTATTAGATCTGAATTGACTTCTCCGATCAACAAGTCTAACATTTGACCCAATTCGCAACAAGTATCCATAACTTGATACGTTTGTTTTATCAAGTCACCAAGTACGCACAATGTGACCCAATTCGGCTTCTCGGATCAACAAGCACTAACTCTTTGACTCGATCCGACTTCGCGAATCATTAAGACTTGTATTTGAACCGAATTTACTTCTCGGATCAACAAGTCTTCCATTTGACCAAATTCGGCTTCTTGGATCAACAAGTATCCATAACTTGATCCATTTGTTTTATCAAGTCACCAAGTACGCACAATGTGACCCAATTCGGTATCTCGGATCAACATGCACCAACTATTTGACTCGATTCGACTTCAAGAATTATTAAGGCTTGTATTAGACCCGAATTGACTTCTCGGATCAGCAAGTCTTCCATTTGACCCAATTCGGCTTCTCGGATCAACAAGTATCCATAACTTGATCCGTTTGTTTTATCAAGTCACCAAGTATGCACAATGTGACCCAATTCGGCTTCTCGGATCAACAAGCACCAACTCTTCGACTCAATCCAACTTCAAGAATCATTAAGACTTGTTTGAACCGAATTGGCTTCTCGGATCAACAAGTCTTCCATTTGACGCGATTCAGCTTCTCGGATCAACAAGTATCCATAACTTGATTCGTTTGTTTTATCATGTCACCAAGTACGCACAATGTGACCCAATTCGGCTTCTCGGATCAACAAGCACCAACTATTTGACTCGATTCGACTTCAAGAATTATTAAGACTTGTATTAGATCTGAATTGACTTCTCGAATCAACAAGTCTAACATTTGACCCAATTCGCAACAAGTATCCGTAACTTGATCCGTTTGTTTTATCAAGTCACCAAGTACGCACAATGTGACCCAATTCGGCTTCTCGGATCAACAAGCACTAACTCTTTGACTCGATCCGACTTCGCGAATCATTAAGACTTGTATTTGAACCGAATTTAGTTCTCGGATCAACAAGTCTTCCATTTGACCCAATTCGGCTTCTCGGATCAACAAGTATCCATAACTTAATTCGTTTGTTTTATCAAGTCACCAAGTACGCACAATGTGACCCAATTCGGCTACTCGGATCAACAAGCACCCACTATTTGACTCGATTCGACTTCAAGAATTATTAAGGCTTGTATTAGACCCGAATTGACTTCTCGGATCAACAAGTCTTCCATTTGACCCAATTCGGCTTCTTGGATCAACAAGTATCCATAACTTGATCCATTTGTTTTATCAAGACACCAAGTACGCACAATGTGACCCAATTCGGTATCTCGGATCAACAAGCACCAACTATTTGACTCGATTCGACTTCACAAATCATTAAGGCTTGTATTAGACCCGAATTGACTTATCGGATCAATAAGTCTTCCATTTGACCCAATTCGGCCTCTCGGATCAACAAGTATCCATAACTTGATTTGTTTGTTTTATCAAGTCACCAAGTACTTACAATGTGACCCAATTCGGCTTCTCGGATCAACAAGCACCAACTATTTGACTCGATTCGACTTCAAGAATTATTAAGGCTTGTATTAGACCCGAATTGACTTCTCGGATCAGCAAGTCTTCCATTTGACCCAATTCGGCTTCTCGGATCAACAAGTATCTATAACTTGATCCGTTTGTTTTATCAAGTCACCAAGTACGCACAATGTGACCCAATTCAGCTTCTCGGATCAACAAGCACCAACTCTTCGACTCAATCCAACTTCACGAATCATTAAGACTTGTATTTGAACCGAATTGACATCTCGGATCAACAAGTATCCATAACTTGATTCGTTTGTTTTATCAAGTCACCAAGTACGCACAATGTGACCCAATTCGGCTTCTCGGATCAACAAGCACCAACTATTTGACTCGATTCGACTTCAAGAATTATTAAGACTTGTATTAGACCTGAATTGACTTCTCGGATCAACAAGTCTAACATTTGACCCAATTCGCAACAAGTATCCATAACTTGATCCGTTTGTTTATCAAGTCACCAAGTACGCACAATGTGACCCAATTCGGCTTCTCGGATCAACAAGCACTAACTCTTTGACTCGATCCGACTTCGCGAATCATTAAGACTTGTATTTGAATCGAATTTACTTCTCGGATCAACAAGTCTTCCATTTGACCCAATTCGGCTTCTCGGATCAACATTTATCCATAACTTGATCCGTTTGTTTTATCCAGTCACCAAGTACGCACAATGTGACCCAATTCGGCTTCTCGGATCAACAAGCACCAACTCTTCGACTCAATCCAACTTCAAGAATCATTAAGACTGGTTTGAACCGAATTGACTTCTCGGATCAACAAGTCTTCCATTTGACGCAATTCAGCTTCTCGGATCAACAAGTATCCATAACTTGATTCGTTTGTTTTATCAAGTCACCAAGTACGCCCAATGTGACCCAATTCGGCTTCTCGGATCAACAAGCACCAACTCTTCGACTCAATCCAACTTCAAGAATCATTAAGACTGGTTTGAACCGAATTGACTTCTCGGATCAACAAGTCTTCCATTTGACGCAATTCAGCTTCTCGGATCAACAAGTATCCATAACTTGATTCGTTTGTTTTATCAAGTCACCAAGTACGCCCAATGTGACCCAATTCGGCTTCTCGGATCAACAAGCACCAACTATTTGACTCGATTCGACTTCAAGAATTTTTAAGGCTTGTATTAGATCTGAATTGACTTCTCTGATCAACAAGTCTAACATTTGACCCAATTCGCAACAAGTATCCATAACTTGATACGTTTGTTTTATCAAGTCACCAAGTACGCACAATGTGACCCAATTCGGCTTCTCGGATCAACAAGCACTAACTCTTTGACTCGATCCGACTTCGCGAATCATTAAGACTTGTATTTGAACCGAATTTACTTCTCGGATCAACAAGTCTTCCATTTGACCAAATTCGGCTTCTTGGATCAACAAGTATCCATAACTTGATCCATTTGTTTTATCAAGTCACCAAGTACGCACAATGTGACCTAATTCGGTATCTCGGATCAACATGCACCAACTATTTGACTCGATTCGACTTCAAGAATTATTAAGGCTTGTATTAGACCCGAATTGACTTCTCGGATCAGCAAGTCTTCCATTTGACCCAATTCGGCTTCTCGGATCAACAAGTATCCATAACTTGATCCGTTTGTTTTATCAAGTCTCCAAGTACGCACAATGTGACCCAATTCGGCTTCTCGGATCAACAAGCACCAACTCTTCGACTCAATCCAACTTCAAGAATCATTAAGACTTGTTTGAACCGAATTGGCTTCTCGGATCAACAAGTCTTCCATTTGACGCGATTCAGCTTCTCGGATCAACAAGTATCCATAACTTGATTCGTTTGTTTTATCATGTCACCAAGTACGCACAATGTGACCCAATTCGGCTTCTCGGATCAACAAGCACCAACTATTTGACTCGATTCGACTTCAAGAATTATTAAGACTTGTATTAGATCTGAATTGACTTCTCGAATCAACAAGTCTAACATTTGACCCAATTCGCAACAAGTATCCGTAACTTGATCCGTTTGTTTTATCAAGTCACCAAGTACGCACAATGTGACCCAATTCGGCTTCTCGGATCAACAAGCACTAACTCTTTGACTCAATCCGACTTCGCGAATCATTAAGACTTGTATTTGAACCGAATTTAGTTCTCGGATCAACAAGTCTTCCATTTGACCCAATTCGGCTTCTCGGATCAACAAGTATCCATAACTTAATTCGTTTGTTTTATCAAGTCACCAAGTACGCACAATGTGACCCAATTCGGCTTCTCGGATCAACAAGCACCCACTATTTGACTCGATTCGACTTCAAGAATTATTAAGGCTTGTATTAGACCCGAATTGACTTCTCGGATCAACAAGTCTTCCATTTGACCCAATTCGGCTTCTTGGATCAACAAGTATCCATAACTTGATCCATTTGTTTTATCAAGACACCAAGTACGCAAAATGTGACCCAATTCGGTATCTCGGATCAACAAGCACCAACTATTTGACTCGATTCGACTTCACAAATCATTAAGGCTTGTATTAGACCCGAATTGACTTATCGGATCAATAAGTCTTCCATTTGACCCAATTCGGCCTCTCGGATCAACAAGTATCCATAACTTGATTTGTTTGTTTTATCAAGTCACCAAGTACTTACAGTGTGACCCAATTCGGCTTCTCGGATCAACAAGCACCAACTATTTGACTCGATTCGACTTCAAGAATTATTAAGGCTTGTATTAGACCCGAATTGACTTCTCGGATCAGCAAGTCTTCCATTTGACCCAATTCAACTTCTCGGATCAACAAGTATCCATAACTTGATCCGTTTGTTTTATCAAGTCACCAAGTACGCACAATGTGACCCAATTCGGCTTCTCGAATCAACAAGCACCAACTCTTCGACTCAATCCAACTTCACGAATCATTAAGACTTGTATTTGAACCGAATTGACTTCTCGGATCAACAAGTCTTCCATTTGACGCAATTCAGCTTCTCGGATCAAAAAGTATCCATAACTTAATTCGTTTGTTTTATCAAGTCACCAAGTACGCACAATGTGACCCAATTCGGCTTCTCGGATCAACAAGCACCAACTATTTGACTCGATTCGACTTCAAGAATTATTAAGACTTGTATTAGACCTGAATTGACTTCTCGGATCAACAATTCTAACATTTGACCCAATTCGCAACAAGTATCCATAACTTGATCCGTTTGTTTTATCAAGTCACCAAGTACGCACAATGTGACCCAATTCGGCTTCTCGGATCAACAAGCACTAACTCTTTGACTCGATCCGACTTCACGAATCATTAAGACTTGTATTTGAATCGAATTTACTTCTCGGATCAACAAGTCTTCCATTTGACCCAATTCGGCTTCTCGGATAAACAATTATCCATAACTTGATCCGTTTGTTTTATCCAGTCACCAAGTACGCACAATGTGACCCAATTCGGCTTCTCGGATCAACAAGCACCAACTATTTGACTCGATTCGACTTCAAGAATTATTAAGGCTTGTATTAGACCCGAATAGACTTCTCGGATCAGCAAGTCTTCCATTTGACCCAATTCGGCTTCTCGGATCAACAAGTATCCATAACTTGATCCGTTTGTTTTATCAAGTCACCAAGTACGCACAATGTGACCCAATTCAGCTTCTCGGATCAACAAGCACCAACTCTTCGACTCAATCCAACTTCACGAATCATTAAGACTTGTATTTGAACCGAATTGACTTCTCGGATCAACAAGTATCCATAACTTGATTCGTTTGTTTTATCAAGTCACCAAGTACGCACAATGTGACCCAATTCGGCTTCTCGGATCAACAAGCACCAACTATTTGACTCGATTCGACTTCAAGAATTATTAAGGCTTGTATTAGACCCGAATTGACTTCTCGGATCAGCAAGTCTTCCATTTGACCCAATTCGGCTTCTCGGATCAACAAGTATCCATAACTTGATCCGTTTGTTTTATCAAGTCACCAAGTACGCACAATGTGACCCAATTCAGCTTCTCGGATCAACAAGCACCAACTCTTCGACTCAATCCAACTTCACGAATCATTAAGACTTGTATTTGAACCGAATTGACTTCTCGGATCAACAAGTATCCATAACTTGATTCGTTTGTTTTATCAAGTCACCAAGTACGCACAATGTGACCCAATTCGGCTTCTCGAATCAGCAAGCACCAACTATTTGACTCGATTCGACTTCAAGAATTATTAAGGCTTGTATTAGACCCGAATTGACTTCTCGGATCAACAAGTCTTCCATTTGACCCAATTCGGCTTCTTGGATCAACAAGTATCCATAACTTGATCCATTTGTTTTATCAAGACACCAAGTACGCACAATGTGACCCAATTCGGTATCTCGGATCAACAAGCACCAACTATTTGACTCGATTCGACTTCACAAATCATTAAGGCTTGTATTAGACCCGAATTGACTTATCGGATCAATAAGTCTTCCATTTGACCCAATTCGGCCTCTCGGATCAACAAGTATCCATAACTTGATTTGTTTGTTTTATCAAGTCACCAAGTACTTACAATGTGACCCAATTCGGCTTCTCGGATCAACAAGCATCAACTATTTGACTCGATTCGACTTCAAGAATTATTAAGGCTTGTATTAGACCCGAATTGACTTCTCGGATAAGCAAGTCTTCCATTTGACCCAATTCAACTTCTCGGATCAACAAGTATCCATAACTTGATCCGTTTGTTTTATCAAGTCACCAAGTACACACAATGTGACCCAATTCGGCTTCTCGGATCAACAAGCACCAACTCTTCGACTCAATCCAACTTCACGAATCATTAAGACTTGTATTTGAACCGAATTGACTTCTCGGATCAACAAGTCTTCCATTTGACGCAATTCAGCTTCTCGGATCAACAAGTATCCATAACTTAATTCGTTTGTTTTATCAAGTCACCAAGTACGCACAATGTGACCCAATTCGGCTTCTCGGATCAACAAGCACCAACTATTTGACTCGATTCGACTTCAAGAATTATTAAGACTTGTATTAGACCTGAATTGACTTCTCGGATCAACAAGTCTAACATTTGACCCAATTCGCAACAAGTATCCATAACTTGATCCGTTTGTTTTATAAAGTCACCAAGTACGCACAATGTGACCCAATTCGGCTTCTCGGATCAACAAGCACTAACTCTTTGACTCGATCCGACTTCGCGAATCATTAAGACTTGTATTTGAATCGAATTTACTTCTCGGATCAACAAGTCTTCCATTTGACCCAATTCGGCTTCTCGGCTAAACAATTATCCATAACTTGATCCGTTTGTTTTATCCAGTCACCAAGTACGCACAATGTGACCCAATTCGGCTTCTCGGATCAACAAGCACCAACTATTTGACTCGATTCGACTTCAAGAATTATTAAGGCTTGTATTAGACCCGAATTGACTTCTCGGATCAGCAAGTCTTCCATTTGACCCAATTCGGCTTCTCGGATCAACAAGTATCCATAACTTGATCCGTTTGTTTATCAAGTCACCAAGTACGCACAATGTGACCCAATTCAGCTTCTCGGATCAACAAGCACCAACTCTTCGACTCAATCCAACTTCACGAATCATTAAGACTTGTATTTGAACCGAATTGACTTCTCGGATCAACAAGTATCCATAACTTGATTCGTTTGTTTTATCAAGTCACCAAGTACGCACAATGTGACCCAATTCGGCTTCTCGGATCAACAAGCACCAACTATTTGACTCGATTCGACTTCAAGAATTATTAAGACTTGTATTAGACCTGAATTGACTTCTCGGATCAACAAGTCTAGCATTTGACCCAATTCGCAACAAGTATCCATAACTTGATCCGTTTGTTTATCAAGTCACCAAGTACGCACAATGTGACCCAATTCGGCTTCTCGGATCAACAAGCACTAACTCTTTGACTCGATCCGACTTCGCGAATCATTAAGACTTGTATTGGAACCGAATTTACTTCTCGGATCAACAAGTCTTCCATTTGACCCAATTCGGCTTCTTGGATCAACAATTATCCATAACTTGATCCGTTTGTTTTATCCAGTCACCAAGTACGCACAATGTGACCCAATTCGGCTTCTCGGATCAACAAGCACCCACTATTTGACTCGATTCGACTTCAAGAATTATTAAGGCTTGTATTAGACCCGAATTGACTTCTCGGATCAACAAGTCTTCCATTTGACCCAATTCGGCTTCTTGGATCAACAAGTATCCATAAGTTGATCCATTTGTTTTATCAAGTCACCAAGTACGCACAATGTGACCCAATTCGGTATCTCGGATCAACAAGCACCAACTATTTGACTCGATTCGACTTCACAAATCATTAAGGCTTGTATTAGACCCGATTTGACTTCTCGGATCAACAAGTCTTCCATTTGACCCAATTCGGCCTCTCGGATCAACAAGTATCCATAACTTGATTTGTTTGTTTTATCAAGTCACCAAGTACGCACAATGTGACCCAATTCGGCTTCTCGGATCAACAAGCACCAACTATTTGACTCGATTCGACTTCAAGAATTATTAAGGCTTGTATTAGACCCGAATTGACTTCTCGGATCAGCAAGTCTTCCATTTGACCCAATTCGGCTTCTCGGATCAACAAGTATCCATAACTTGATCCGTTTGTTTTATCAAGTCACTAAGTACGCACAATGTGACCCAATTCGGCTTCTCGGATCAACAAGTACCAACTCTTCGACTCAATCCAACTTCACGAATCATTAAGACTTGTATTTGAACCGAATTGACTTCTCGGATCAACAAGTCTTCCATTTGACGCAATTCAGCTTCTCGGATCAACAAGTATCCATAACTTGATCCGTTTGTTTTATCCAGTCACCAAGTACGCACAATGTGACCCAATTCGGCTTCTCGGATCAACAAGCACCCACTATTTGACTCGATTCGACTTCAAGAATTATTAAGGCTTGTATTAGACCCGAATTAACTTCTCGGATCAACAAGTCTTCCATTTGACCCAATTCGGCTTCTTGGATCAACAAGTATCCATAAGTTGATCCATTTGTTTTATCAAGTCACCAAGTACGCACAATGTGACCCAATTCGGTATCTCGGATCAACAAGCACCAACTATTTGACTCGATTCGACTTCACAAATCATTAAGGCTTGTATTAGACCCGAATTGACTTCTCGGATCAACAAGTCTTCCATTTGACCCAATTCGGCCTCTCGGATCAACAAGTATCCATAACTTGATTTGTTTGTTTTATCAAGTCACCAAGTACGCACAATGTGTCCCAATTCGGCTTCTCGGATCAACAAGCACCAACTATTTAACTCGATTCGACTTCAAGAATTATTAAGGCTTGTATTAGACCCGAATTGACTTCTCGGATCAGCAAGTCTTCCATTTGACCCAATTCGGCTTCTCGAATCAACAAGTATCCATAACTTGATCTGTTTGTTTTATCAAGTCACCAAGTACGCACAATGTGACCCAATTCGGCTTCTCGGATCAACAAGCACCAACTCTTCGACTCAATCCAACTTCACGAATCATTAAGACTTGTATTTGAACCGAATTGACTTCTCGGATCAACAAGTCTTCCATTTGACGCAATTCAGCTTCTCGGATCAACAAGTATCCATAACTTGATTCGTTTGTTTTATCAAGTCACCAAGTACGCACAATGTGACCCAATTCGGCTTCTCGGATCAACAAGCACCAACTATTTGACTCGATTCGACTTCAAGAATTATTAAGACTTGTATTAGACCTGAATTGACTTCTCGGATCAACAAGTCTAACATTTGAACCAATTCGCAACAAGTATCCATAACTTGATCCGTTTGTTTTATCAAGTCACCAAGTACGCACAATGTGACCCAATTCGGCTTCTCGGATCAACAAGCACTAACTCTTTGACTCGATTCGACTTCGCGAATCATTAAGACTTGTATTTGAAACGAATTTACTTCTCGGATCAACAAGTCTTCCATTTGACCCAATTCGGCTTCTCGGATCAACAATTATCCATAACTTGATTTGTTTGTTTTATCAAGTCACCAAGTACGCACAATGTGATCCAATTCGGCTTCTCGGATCAACAAGCACCAACTATTTGACTCGATTCAACTTCAAGAATTATAAAGGCTTGTATTAGACCCGAATTGACTTCTCGGATCAGCAAGTCTTCCATTTGACCCAATTCGGCTTCTCGGATCAACAAGTATCCATAACTTGATCCGTTTGTTTTATCCAGTCACCAAGTACGCACAATGTGACCCAATTCGGCTTCTCGGATCAACAAGCACCAACTATTTGACTCGATTCGACTTCAAGAATTATTAAGGCTTGTATTAGACCCGAATTGACTTCTCGGATCAGCAAGTCTTCCATTTGACCCAATTCGGCTTCTCGGATCAACAAGTATCCATAACTTGATCCGTTTGTTTTATCAAGTCACCAAGTTCGCACAATGTGACCCAATTCGGCTTCTCGGTTCAACAAGCACCAACTCTTCGACTCAATCCAACTTCATGAATCATTAAGACTTGTATTTGAACCGAATTGACTTCTCGTATCAACAAGTATCCATAACTTGATTCGTTTGTTTTATCAAGTCACCAAGTACGCACAATGTGACCCAAGTCGGCTTCTCGGATCAACAAGCACCAACTATTTGACTCGATTCGACTTCAAGAATTATTAAGACTTGTATTAGACCTAAATTGACTTCTCGGATCAACAAGTCTAACATTTGACCCAATTCGCAACAAGTATCCATAACTTGATTCGTTTGTTTATCAAGTCACCAAGTACGCACAATGTGACCCAATTCGTCTCGGATCAACAAGCACTAACTCTTTGACTCGATCCGACTTCGCGAATCATTAAGACTTGTATTTGAACCGAATTTACTTCTCGGATCAACAAGTCTTCCATTTGACCCAATTCGGCTTCTCGGATCAACAATTATCCATAACTTGATCCGTTTGTTTTATCCAGTCACCAAGTACGCACAATGTGACCCAATTCGGCTTCTCGGATCAACAAGCACCCACTATTTGACTCGATTCGACTTCAAGAATTATTAAGGCTTGTACTAGACCCGAATTGACTTCTCGGATCAACAAGTCTTCCATTTGACCCAATTCGGCTTCTTGGATCAACAAGTATCCATAAGTTGATCCATTTGTTTTATCAAGTCACCAAGTACGCACAATGTGACCCAATTCGGTATCTCGGATCAACAAGCACCAACTATTTGACTCGATTCGACTTCACAAATCATTAAGGCTTGTATTAGACCTGATTTGACTTCTCGGATCAACAAGTCTTCCATTTGACCCAATTCGGCCTCTCGGATCAACAAGTATCCATAACTTGATTTGTTTGTTTTATCAAGTCACCAAGTACGCACAATGTGACCCAATTCGGCTTCTCGGATCAACAAGCACCAACTATTTGACTCGATTCGACTTCAAGAATTATTAAGGCTTGTATTAGACCCGAATTGACTTCTCGGATCAGCAAGTCTTCGATTTGACCCAATACGGCTTCTCGGATCAACAAGTATCCATAACTTGATCCGTTTGTTTTATCAAGTCACCAAGTACGCACAATGTGACCCAATTCGGCTTCTCGGATCAACAAGCACCAACTCTTAGACTCAATCCAACTTCACGAATCATTAAGACTTGTATTTGAACCGAATTGACTTCTCGGATCAACAAGTCTTCCATTTGACGCAATTCAGCTTCTCGGATCAACAAGTATCCATAACTTGATCCGTTTGTTTTATCCTGTCACCAAGTACGCACAATGTGACCCAATTCGGCTTCTCGGATCAACAAGCACCCACTATTTGACTCGATTCGACTTCAAGAATTATTAAGGCTTGTATTAGACCCGAATTGACTTCTCGGATCAACAAGTCTTCCATTTGACCCAATTCGGCTTCTTGGATCAACAAGTATCCATAAGTTGATCCATTTGTTTTATCAAGTCACCAAGTACGCACAATGTGACCCAATTCGGTGTCTCGGATCAACAAGCACCAACTATTTGACTCGATTCGACTTCACAAATCATTAAGGCTTGTATTAGACCCGAATTGACTTCTCGGATCAACAAGTCTTCCATTTGACCCAATTCGGCCTCTCGGATCAACAAGTATCCATAACTTGATTTGTTTGTTTTATCAAGTCACCAAGTACGCACAATGTGTCCCAATTCGGCTTCTCGGATCAACAAGCACCAACTATTTAACTCGATTCGACTTCAAGAATTATTAAGGCTTGTATTAGACCCGAATTGACTTCTCGGATCAGCAAGTCTTCCATTTGACCCAATTCGGCTTCTCGAATCAACAAGTATCCATAACTTGATCTGTTTGTTTTATCAAGTCACCAAGTACGCACAATGTGACCCAATTCGGCTTCTCGGATCAACAAGCACCAACTCTTCGACTCAATCCAACTTCACGAATCATTAAGACTTGTATTTGAACCGAATTGACTTCTCGGATCAACAAGTCTTCCATTTGACGCAATTCAGCTTCTCGGATCAACAAGAATCCATAACTTGATTCGTTTGTTTTATCAAGTCACCAAGTACGCACAATGTGACCCTATTCGGCTTCTCGGATCAACAAGCACCAACTATTTGACTCGATTCGACTTCAAGAATTATTAAGACTTGTATTAGACCTGAATTGACTTCTCGGATCAACAAGTCTAACATTTGACCCAATTCGCAACAAGTATCCATAACTTGATCCGTTTGTTTTATCAAGTCACCAAGTACGCACAATGTGACCCAATTCGGCTTCTCGGATCAACAAGCACTAACTCTTTGACTCGATCCGACTTCGCGAATCATTAAGACTTGTATTTGAATCGAATTTACTTCTCGGATCAACAAGTCTTCCATTTGACCCAATTCGGCTTCTCGGATAAACAATTATCCATAACTTGATCCGTTTGTTTTATCCAGTCACCAAGTACGCACAATGTGACCCAATTCGGCTTCTCGGATCAACAAGCACCAACTGTTTGACTCGATTCGACTTCAAGAATTATTAAGGCTTGTATTAGACCCGAATTGACTTCTCGGATCAGCAAGTCTTCCATTTGACCCAATTCGGCTTCTCGGATCAACAAGTATCCATAACTTGATCCGTTTGTTTTATCAAGTCACCAAGTACGCACAATGTGACCCAATTCAGCTTCTCGGATCAACAAGCACCAACTCTTCGACTCAATCCAACTTCACGAATCATTAAGACTTGTATTTGAACCGAATTGACTTCTCGGATCAACAAGTATCCATAACTTGATTCGTTTGTTTTATCAAGTCACCAAGTACGCACAATGTGACCCAATTCGGCTTTTCGGATCAACAAGCACCAACTATTTGACTCGATTCGACTTCAAGAATTATTAAGGCTTGTATTAGACCCGAATTGACTTCTCGGATCAGCAAGTCTTCCATTTGACCCAATTCGGCTTCTCGGATCAACAAGTATCCATAACTTGATCCGTTTGTTTTATCAAGTCACCAAGTACGCACAATGTGACCCAATTCGGCTTCTCGGATCAACAAGTACCAACTCTTCGACTCAATCCAACTTCACGAATCATTAAGACTTGTATTTGAACCGAATTGACTTCTCGGATCAACAAGTCTTCCATTTGACGCAATTCAGCTTCTCGGATCAACAAGTATCCATAACTTGATCCGTTTGTTTTATCCAGTCACCAAGTACGCACAATGTGACCCAATTCGGCTTCTCGGATCAACAAGCACCTACTATTTGACTCGATTCGACTTCAAGAATTATTAAGGCTTGTATTAGACCCGAATTGACTTCTCGGTTCAACAAGTCTTCCATTTGACCCAATTCGGCTTCTTGGATCAACAAGTATCCATAAGTTGATCCATTTGTTTTATCAAGTCACCAAGTACGCACAATGTGACCCAATTCGGTATCTCGGATCAACAAGCACCAACTATTTGACTCGATTCGACTTCACAAATCATTAAGGCTTGTATTAGACCCGAATTGACTTCTCGGATCAACAAGTCTTCCATTTGACCCAATTCGGCCTCTCGGATCAACAAGTATCCATAACTTGATTTGTTTGTTTTATCAAGTCACCAAGTACGCACAATGTGTCCCAATTCGGCTTCTCGGATTAACAAGCACGAACTATTTAACTCGATTCGACTTCAAGAATTATTAAGGCTTGTATTAGACCCGAATTGACTTCTCGGATCAGCAAGTCTTCCATTTGACCCAATTCGGCTTCTCGAATCAACAAGTATCCATAACTTGATCTGTTTGTTTTATCAAGTCACCAAGTACGCACAATGTGACCCAATTCGGCTTCTCGGATCAACAAGCACCAACTCTTCGACTCAATCCAACTTCACGAATCATTAAGACTTGTATTTGAACCGAATTGACTTCTCGGATCAACAAGTCTTCCATTTGACGCAATTCAGCTTCTCGGATCAACAAGTATCCATAACTTGATTCGTTTGTTTTATCAAGTCACCAAGTACGCACAATGTGACCCAATTCGGCTTCTCGGATCAACAAGCACCAACTATTTGACTCGATTCGACTTCAAGAATTATTAAGACTTGTATTAGACCTGAATTGACTTCTCGGATCAACAAGTCTAACATTTGACCCAATTCGCAACAAGTATCCATAACTTGATCCGTTTGTTTTATCAAGTCACCAAGTACGCACAATGTGACCCAATTCGGCTTCTCGGATTAACAAGCACTAACTCTTTGACTCGAGCCGACTTCGCGAATCATTAAGACTTGTATTTGAACCGAATTTACTTCTCGGATCAACAAGTCTTCCATTTGACCCAATTCGGCTTCTCGGATCAACAATTATCCATAACTTGATTTGTTTGTTTTATCAAGTCACCAAGTACGCACAATGTGATCCAATTCGGCTTCTCGGATCAACAAGCACCAACTATTTGACTCGATTCAACTTCAAGAATTATAAAGGCTTGTATTAGACCCGAATTGACTTCTCGGATCAGCAAGTCTTCCATTTGACCCAATTCGGCTTCTCGGATCAACAAGTATCCATAACTTGATCCGTTTGTTTTATCCAGTCACCAAGTACGCACAATGTGACCCAATTCGGCTTCTCGGATCAACAAGCACCAACTATTTGACTCGATTCGACTTCAAGAATTATTAAGGCTTGTATTAGACCCGAATTGACTTCTCGGATCAGCAAGTCTTCCATTTGACCCAATTCGGCTTCTCGGATCAACAAGTATCCATAACTTGATCCGTTTGTTTTATCAAGTCACCAAGTTCGCACAATGTGACCCAATTCGGCTTCTCGGATCAACAAGCACCAACTCTTCGACTCAATCCAACTTCATGAATCATTAAGACTTGTATTTGAACCGAATTGACTTCTCGGATCAACAAGTATCCATAACTTGATTCGTTTGTTTTATCAAGTCACCAAGTACGCACAATGTGACCCAATTCGGCTTCTCGGATCAACAAGCACCAACTATTTGACTCGATTCGACTTCAAGAATTATTAAGACTTGTATTAGACCTGAATTGACTTCTCGGATCAACAAGTCTAACATTTGACCCAATTCGCAACAAGTATCCATAACTTGATTCGTTTGTTTATCAAGTCACCAAGTACGCACAATGTGACCCAATTCGTCTCGGATCAACAAGCACTAACTCTTTGACTCGATCCGACTTCGCGAATCATTAAGACTTGTATTTGAACCGAATTTACTTCTCGGATCAACAAGTCTTCCATTTGACCCAATTCGGCTTCTCGGATCAACAATTATCCATAACTTGATCCGTTTGTTTTATCCAGTCACCAAGTACGCACAATGTGACCCAATTCGGCTTCTCGGATCAACAAGCACCCACTATTTGACTCGATTCGACTTCAAGAATTATTAAGGCTTGTATTAGACCCGAATTGACTTCTCGGATCAACAAGTCTTCCATTTGACCCAATTCGGCTTCTTGGATCAACAAGTATCCATAAGTTGATCCATTTGTTTTATCAAGTCACCAAGTACGCACAATGTGACCCAATTCGGTATCTCGGATCAACAAGCACCAACTATTTGACTCGATTCGACTTCACAAATCATTAAGGCTTGTATTAGACCTGATTTGACTTCTCGGATCAACAAGTCTTCCATTTGACCCAATTCGGCCTCTCGGATCAACAAGTATCCATAACTTGATTTGTTTGTTTTATCAAGTCACCAAGTACGCACAATGTGACCCAATTCGGATTCTCGGATCAACAAGCACCAACTATTTGACTCGATTCGACTT
Source organism: Ajuga chamaepitys (assembly GCA_958295605.1). NCBI lineage: Eukaryota > Viridiplantae > Streptophyta > Magnoliopsida > Lamiales > Lamiaceae > Ajuga > Ajuga chamaepitys. Next base: position 26,772,810 of record OY282505.1, read on the forward strand.
CAAGAATTATTAAGGCTTGTATTAGACCCGAATTGACTTCTCGGATCAGCAAGTCTTCGATTTGACCCAATACGGCTTCTCGGATCAACAAGTATCCATAACTTGATCCGTTTGTTTTATCAAGTCACCAAGTACGCACAATGTGACCCAATTCGGCTTCTCGGATCAACAAGCACCAACTCTTAGACTCAATCCAACTTCACGAATCATTAAGACTTGTATTTGAACCGAATTGACTTCTCGGATCAACAAGTCTTCCATTTGACGTAATTCAGCTTCTCGGATCAACAAGTATCTATAACTTGATCCGTTTGTTTTATCCTGTCACCAAGTACGCACAATGTGACCCAATTCGGCTTCTCGGATCAACAAGCACCCACTATTTGACTCGATTCGACTTCAAGAATTATTAAGGCTTGTATTAGACCCGAATTGACTTCTCGGATCAACAAGTCTTCCATTTGACCCAATTCGGCTTCTTGGATCAACAAGTATCCATAAGTTGATCCATTTGTTTTATCAAGTCACCAAGTACGCACAATGTGACCCAATTCGGTGTCTCGGATCAACAAGCACCAACTATTTGACTCGATTCGACTTCACAAATCATTAAGGCTTGTATTAGACCCGAATTGACTTCTCGGATCAACAAGTCTTCCATTTGACCCAATTCGGCCTCTCGGATCAACAAGTATCCATAACTTGATTTGTTTGTTTTATCAAGTCACCAAGTACGCACAATGTGTCCCAATTCGGCTTCTCGGATCAACAAGCACCAACTATTTAACTCGATTCGACTTCAAGAATTATTAAGGCTTGTATTAGACCCGAATTGACTTCTCGGATCAGCAAGTCTTCCATTTGACCCAATTCGGCTTCTCGAATCAACAAGTATCCATAACTTGATCTGTTTGTTTTATCAAGTCACCAAGTACGCACAATGTGACCCAATTCGGCTTCTCGGATCAACAAGCACCAACTCTTCGACTCAATCCAACTTCACGAATCATTAAGACTTGTATTTGAACCGAATTGACTTCTCGGATCAACAAGTCTTCCATTTGACGCAATTCAGCTTCTCGGATCAACAAGTATCCATAACTTGATTCGTTTGTTTTATCAAGTCACCAAGTACGCACAATGTGACCCAATTCGGCTTCTCGGATCAACAAGCACCAACTATTTGACTCGATTCGACTTCAAGAATTATTAAGACTTGTATTAGACCTGAATTGACTTCTCGGATCAACAAGTCTAACATTTGACCCAATTCGCAACAAGTATCCATAACTTGATCCGTTTGTTTTATCAAGTCACCAAGTACGCACAATGTGACCCAATTCGGCTTCTCGGATCAACAAGCACTAACTCTTTGACTCGATCCGACTTCGTGAATCATTAAGACTTGTATTTGAACCGAATTTACTTCTCGGATCAACAAGTCTTCCATTTGACCCAATTCGGCTTCTCGGATCAACAATTATCCATAACATGATTTGTTTGTTTTATCAAGTCACCAAGTACGCACAATGTGACCCAATTCGGCTTCTCGGATCAACAAGCACCAACTATTTGACTCGATTCGACTTCAAGAATTATTAAGGCCTGTATTAGACCCGAATTGACTTCTCGGATCAGCAAGTCTTCGATTTGACCCAATACGGCTTCTCGGATCAACAAGTATCCATAACTTAATCCGTTTGTTTTATCAAGTCACCAAGTACGCACAATGTGACCCAATTCGGCTTCTCGGATCAACAAGCACCAACTCTTCGACTCAATCCAACTTCACGAATCATTAAGACTTGTATTTGAACCGAATTGACTTCTCGGATCAACAAGTCTTCCATTTGACGCAATTCAGCTTCTCGGATCAACAAGTATCTATAACTTGATCCGTTTGTTTTATCCTGTCACCAAGTACGCACAATGTGACCCAATTCGGCTTCTCGGATCAACAAGCACCCACTATTTGACTCGATTCGACTTCAAGAATTATTAAGGCTTGTATTAGACCCGAATTGACTTCTCGGATCAACAAGTCTTCCATTTGACCCAATTCGGCTTCTTGGATCAACAAGTATCCATAAGTTGATCCATTTGTTTTATCAAGTCACCAAGTACGCACAATGTGACCCAATTCGGTGTCTCGGATCAACAAGCACCAACTATTTGACTCGATTCGACTTCACAAATCATTAAGGCTTGTATTAGACCCGAATTGACTTCTCGGATCAACAAGTCTTCCATTTGACCCAATTCGGCCTCTCGGATCAACAAGTATCCATAACTTGATTTGTTTGTTTTATCAAGTCACCAAGTACGCACAATGTGTCCCAATTCGGCTTCTCGGATCAACAAGCACCAACTATTTAACTCGATTCGACTTCAAGAATTATTAAGGCTTGTATTAGACCCGAATTGACTTCTCGGATCAGCAAGTCTTCCATTTGACCCAATTCGGCTTCTCGAATCAACAAGTATCCATAACTTGATCTGTTTGTTTTATCAAGTCACCAAGTACGCACAATGTGACCCAATTCGGCTTCTCGGATCAACAAGCACCAACTCTTCGACTCAATCCAACTTCACGAATCATTAAGACTTGTATTTGAACCGAATTGACTTCTCGGATCAACAAGTCTTCCATTTGACGCAATTCAGCTTCTCGGATCAACAAGTATCCATAACTTGATTCGTTTGTTTTATCAAGTCACCAAGTACGCACAATGTGACCCAATTCGGCTTCTCGGATCAACAAGCACCAACTATTTGACTCGATTCGACTTCAAGAATTATTAAGACTTGTATTAGACCTGAATTGACTTCTCGGATCAACAAGTCTAACATTTGACCCAATTCGCAACAAGTATCCATAACTTGATCCGTTTGTTTTATCAAGTCACCAAGTACGCACAATGTGACCCAATTCGGCTTCTCGGATCAACAAGCACTAACTCTTTGACTCGATCCGACTTCGTGAATCATTAAGACTTGTATTTGAACCGAATTTACTTCTCGGATCAACAAGTCTTCCATTTGACCCAATTCGGCTTCTCGGATCAACAATTATCCATAACTTGATTTGTTTGTTTTATCAAGTCACCAAGTACGCACAATGTGACCCAATTCGGCTTCTCGGATCAACAAGCACCAACTATTTGACTCGATTCGACTTCAAGAATTATTAAGGCCTGTATTAGACCCGAATTGACTTCTCGGATCAGCAAGTCTTCGATTTGACCCAATACGGCTTCTCGGATCAACAAGTATCCATAACTTAATCCGTTTGTTTTATCAAGTCACCAAGTACGCACAATGTGACCCAATTCGGCTTCTCGGATCAACAAGCACCAACTCTTCGACTCAATCCAACTTCACGAATCATTAAGACTTGTATTTGAACCGAATTGACTTCTCGGATCAACAAGTCTTCCATTTGACGCAATTCAGCTTCTCGGATCAACAAGTATCTATAACTTGATCCGTTTGTTTTATCCTGTCACCAAGTACGCACAATGTGACCCAATTCGGCTTCTCGGATCAACAAGCACCCACTATTTGACTCGATTCGACTTCAAGAATTATTAAGGCTTGTATTAGACCCGAATTGACTTCTCGGATCAACAAGTCTTCCATTTGACCCAATTCGGCTTCTTGGATCAACAAGTATCCATAAGTTGATCCATTTGTTTTATCAAGTCACCAAGTACGCACAATGTGACCCAATTCGGTGTCTCGGATCAACAAGCACCAACTATTTGACTCGATTCGACTTCACAAATCATTAAGGCTTGTATTAGACCCGAATTGACTTCTCGGATCAACAAGTCTTCCATTTGACCCAATTCGGCCTCTCGGATCAACAAGTATCCATAACTTGATTTGTTTGTTTTATCAAGTCACCAAGTACGCACAATGTGTCCCAATTCGGCTTCTCGGATCAACAAGCACCAACTATTTAACTCGATTCGACTTCAAGAATTATTAAGGCTTGTATTAGACCCGAATTGACTTCTCGGATCAGCAAGTCTTCCATTTGACCCAATTCGGCTTCTCGAATCAACAAGTATCCATAACTTGATCTGTTTGTTTTATCAAGTCACCAAGTACGCACAATGTGACCCAATTCGGCTTCTCGGATCAACAAGCACCAACTCTTCGACTCAATCCAACTTCACGAATCATTAAGACTTGTATTTGAACCGAATTGACTTCTCGGATCAACAAGTCTTCCATTTGACGCAATTCAGCTTCTCGGATCAACAAGTATCCATAACTTGATTCGTTTGTTTTATCAAGTCACCAAGTACGCACAATGTGACCCAATTCGGCTTCTCGGATCAACAAGCACCAACTATTTGACTCGATTCGACTTCAAGAATTATTAAGACTTGTATTAGACCTGAATTGACTTCTCGGATCAACAAGTCTAACATTTGACCCAATTCGCAACAAGTATCCATAACTTGATCCGTTTGTTTTATCAAGTCACCAAGTACGCACAATGTGACCCAATTCGGCTTCTCGGATCAACAAGCACTAACTCTTTGACTCGATCCGACTTCGTGAATCATTAAGACTTGTATTTGAACCGAATTTACTTCTCGGATCAACAAGTCTTCCATTTGACCCAATTCGGCTTCTCGGATCAACAATTATCCATAACTTGATTTGTTTGTTTTATCAAGTCACCAAGTACGCACAATGTGACCCAATTCGGCTTCTCGGATCAACAAGCACCAACTATTTGACTCGATTCGACTTCAAGAATTATTCAGGCTTGTATTAGACCCGAATTGACTTCTCGGATCAGCAAGTCTTCGATTTGACCCAATACGGCTTCTCGGATCAACAAGTATCCATAACTTAATCCGTTTGTTTTATCAAGTCACCAAGTACGCACAATGTGACCCAATTCGGCTTCTCGGATCAACAAGCACCAACTCTTCGACTCAATCCAACTTCACGAATCATTAAGACTTGTATTTGAACCGAATTGACTTCTCGGATCAACAAGTCTTCCATTTGACGCAATTCAGCTTCTCGGATCAACAAGTATCTATAACTTGATCCGTTTGTTTTATCCTGTCACCAAGTACGCACAATGTGACCCAATTCGGCTTCTCGGATCAACAAGCACCCACTATTTGACTCGATTCGACTTCAAGAATTATTAAGGCTTGTATTAGACCCGAATTGACTTCTCGGATCAACAAGTCTTCCATTTGACCCAATTCGGCTTCTTGGATCAACAAGTATCCATAAGTTGATCCATTTGTTTTATCAAGTCACCAAGTACGCACAATGTGACCCAATTCGGTGTCTCGGATCAACAAGCACCAACTATTTGACTCGATTCGACTTCACAAATCATTAAGGCTTGTATTAGACCCGAATTGACTTCTCGGATCAACAAGTCTTCCATTTGACCCAATTCGGCCTCTCGGATCAACAAGTATCCATAACTTGATTTGTTTGTTTTATCAAGTCACCAAGTACGCACAATGTGTCCCAATTCGGCTTCTCGGATCAACAAGCACCAACTATTTAACTCGATTCGACTTCAAGAATTATTAAGGCTTGTATTAGACCCGAATTGACTTCTCGGATCAGCAAGTCTTCCATTTGACCCAATTCGGCTTCTCGAATCAACAAGTATCCATAACTTGATCTGTTTGTTTTATCAAGTCACCAAGTACGCACAATGTGACCCAATTCGGCTTCTCGGATCAACAAGCACCAACTCTTCGACTCAATCCAACTTCACGAATCATTAAGACTTGTATTTGAACCGAATTGACTTCTCGGATCAACAAGTCTTCCATTTGACGCAATTCAGCTTCTCGGATCAACAAGTATCCATAACTTGATTCGTTTGTTTTATCAAGTCATCAAGTACGCACAATGTGACCCAATTCGGCTTCTCGGATCAACAAGCACCAACTATTTGACTCGATTCGACTTCAAGAATTATTAAGACTTGTATTAGACCTGAATTGACTTCTCGGATCAACAAGTCTAACATTTGAACCAATTCGCAACAAGTATCCATAACTTGATCCGTTTGTTTTATCAAGTCACCAAGTACGCACAATGTGACCCAATTCGGCTTCTCGGATCAACAAGCACTAACTCTTTGACTCGATCCGACTTCGCGAATCATTAAGACTTGTATTTGAACCGAATTTACTTCTCGGATCAACAAGTCTTCCATTTGACCCAATTCGGCTTCTCGGATCAACAATTATCCATAACTTGATTTGTTTGTTTTATCAAGTCACCAAGTACGCACAATGTGATCCAATTCGGCTTCTCGGATCAACAAGCACCAACTATTTGACTCGATTCAACTTCAAGAATTATAAAGGCTTGTATTAGACCCGAATTGACTTCTCGGATCAGCAAGTCTTCCATTTGACCCAATTCGGCTTCTCGGATCAACAAGTATCCATAACTTGATCCGTTTGTTTTATCCAGTCACCAAGTACGCACAATGTGACCCAATTCGGCTTCTCGGATCAACAAGCACCAACTATTTGACTCGATTCGACTTCAAGAATTATTAAGGCTTGTATTAGACCCGAATTGACTTCTCGGATCAGCAAGTCTTCCATTTGACCCAATTCGGCTTCTCGGATCAACAAGTATCCATAACTTGATCCGTTTGTTTTATCAAGTCACCAAGTTCGCACAATGTGACCCAATTCGGCTTCTCGGATCAACAAGCACCAACTCTTCGACTCAATCCAACTTCATGAATCATTAAGACTTGTATTTGAACCGAATTGACTTCTCGGATCAACAAGTATCCATAACTTGATTCGTTTGTTTTATCAAGTCACCAAGTACGCACAATGTGACCCAAGTCGGCTTCTCGGATCAACAAGCACCAACTATTTGACTCGATTCAACTTCAAGAATTATTAAGACTTGTATTAGACCTAAATTGACTTCTCGGATCAACAAGTCTAACATTTGACCAATTCGCAACAAGTATCCATAACTTGATTCGTTTGTTTATCAAGTCACCAAGTACGCACAATGTGACCCAATTCGTCTCGGATCAACAAGCACTAACTCTTTGACTCGATCCGACTTCGCGAATCATTAAGACTTGTATTTGAACCGAATTTACTTCTCGGATCAACAAGTCTTCCATTTGACCCAATTCGGCTTCTCGGATCAACAATTATCCATAACTTGATCCGTTTGTTTTATCCAGTCACCAAGTACGCACAATGTGACCCAATTCGGCTTCTCGGATCAACAAGCACCCACTATTTGACTCGATTCGACTTCAAGAATTATTAAGGCTTGTATTAGACCCGAATTGACTTCTCGGATCAACAAGTCTTCCATTTGACCCAATTCGGCTTCTTGGATCAACAAGTATCCATAAGTTGATCCATTTGTTTTATCAAGTCACCAAGTACGCACAATGTGACCCAATTCGGTATCTCGGATCAACAAGCACCAACTATTTGACTCGATTCGACTTCACAAATCATTAAGGCTTGTATTAGACCTGATTTGACTTCTCGGATCAACAAGTCTTCCATTTGACCCAATTCGGCCTCTCGGATCAACAAGTATCCATAACTTGATTTGTTTGTTTTATCAAGTCACCAAGTACGCACAATGTGACCCAATTCGGCTTCTCGGCTCAACAAGCACCAACTATTTGACTCGATTCGACTTCAAGAATTATTAAGGCTTGTATTAGACCCGAATTGACTTCTCGGATCAGCAAGTCTTCGATTTGACCCAATACGGCTTCTCGGATCAACAAGTATCCATAACTTGATCCGTTTGTTTTATCAAGTCACCAAGTACGCACAATGTGACCCAATTCGGCTTCTCGGATCAACAAGCACCAACTCTTCGACTCAATCCAACTTCACGAATCATTAAGACTTGTATTTGAACCGAATTGACTTCTCGGATCAACAAGTCTTCCATTTGACGCAATTCAGCTTCTCGGATCAACAAGTATCCATAACTTGATCCGTTTGTTTTATCCTGTCACCAAGTACGCACAATGTGACCCAATTCGGCTTCTCGGATCAACAAGCACCCACTATTTGACTCGATTCGACTTCAAGAATTATTAAGGCTTGTATTAGACCCGAATTGACTTCTCGGATCAACAAGTCTTCCATTTGACCCAATTCGGCTTCTTGGATCAACAAGTATCCATAAGTTGATCCATTTGTTTTATCAAGTCACCAAGTACGCACAATGTGACCCAATTCGGTGTCTCGGATCAACAAGCACCAACTATTTGACTCGATTCGACTTCACAAATCATTAAGGCTTGTATTAGACCCGAATTGACTTCTCGGATCAACAAGTCTTCCATTTGACCCAATTCGGCCTCTCGGATCAACAAGTATCCATAACTTGATTTGTTTGTTTTATCAAGTCACCAAGTACGCACAATGTGTCCCAATTCGGCTTCTCGGATCAACAAGCACCAACTATTTAACTCGATTCGACTTCAAGAATTATTAAGGCTTGTATTAGACCCGAATTGACTTCTCGGATCAGCAAGTCTTCCATTTGACCCAATTCAGCTTCTCGAATCAACAAGTATCCATAACTTGATCTGTTTGTTTTATCAAGTCACCAAGTACGCACAATGTGACCCAATTCGGCTTCTCGGATCAACAAGCACCAACTCTTCGACTCAATCCAACTTCACGAATCATTAAGACTTGTATTTGAACCGAATTGACTTCTCGGATCAACAAGTCTTCCATTTGACGCAATTCAGCTTCTCGGATCAACAAGTATCCATAACTTGATTCGTTTGTTTTATCAAGTCACCAAGTACGCACAATGTGACCCAATTCGGCTTCTCGGATCAACAAGCACCAACTATTTGACTCGATTCGACTTCAAGAATTATTAAGACTTGTATTAGACCTGAATTGACTTCTCGGATCAACAAGTCTAACATTTGACCCAATTCGCAACAAGTATCCATAACTTGATCCGTTTGTTTTATCAAGTCACCAAGTACGCACAATGTGACCCAATTCGGCTTCTCGGATCAACAAGCACTAACTCTTTGACTCGATCCGACTTCGCGAATCATTAAGACTTGTATTTGAATCGAATTTACTTCTCGGATCAACAAGTCTTCCATTTGACCCAATTCGGCTTCTCGGATAAACAATTATCCATAACTTGATCCGTTTGTTTTATCCAGTCACCGAGTACGCACAATGTGACCCAATTCGGCTTCTCGGATCAACAAGCACCAACTGTTTGACTCGATTCGACTTCAAGAATTATTAAGGCTTGTATTAGACCCGAATTGACTTCTCGGATCAGCAAGTCTTCCATTTGACCCAATTCGGCTTCTCGGATCAACAAGTATCCATAACTTGATCCGTTTGTTTTATCAAGTCACCAAGTACGCACAGTGTGACCCAATTCAGCTTCTCGAATCAACAAGCACCAACTCTTCGACTCAATCCAACTTCACGAATCATTAAGACTTGTATTTGAACCGAATTGACTTCTCGGATCAACAAGTATCCATAACTTGATTCGTTTGTTTTATCAAGTCACCATGTACGCACAATGTGACCCAATTCGGCTTCTCGGATCAACAAGCACCAACTATTTGACTCGATTCGACTTCAAGAATTATTAAGGCTTGTATTAGACCCGAATTGACTTCTCGGATCAGCAAGTCTTCCATTTGACCCAATTCGGCTTCTCGGATCAACAAGTATCCATAACTTGATCCGTTTGTTTTATCAAGTCACCAAGTACGCACAATGTGACCCAATTCGGCTTCTCGGATCAACAAGTACCAACTCTTCGACTCAATCCAACTTCACGAATCATTAAGACTTGTATTTGAACCGAATTGACTTCTCGGATCAACAAGTCTTCCATTTGACGCAATTCAGCTTCTTGGATCAACAAGTATCCATAACTTGATCCGTTTGTTTTATCCAGTCACCAAGTACGCACAATGTGACCCAATTCGGCTTCTCGGATCAACAAGCACCTACTATTTGACTCGATTCGACTTCAAGAATTATTAAGGCTTGTATTAGACCCGAATTGACTTCTCGGTTCAACAAGTCTTCCATTTGACCCAATTCGGCTTCTTGGATCAACAAGTATCCATAAGTTGATCCATTTGTTTTATCAAGTCACCAAGTACGCACAATGTGACCCAATTCAGCTTCTCGGATCAACAAGCACCAACTCTTCGACTCAATCCAACTTCACGAATCATTAGGACTTGTATTTGAACCGAATTGACTTCTCGGATCAACAAGTATCCATAACTTGATTCGTTTGTTTTATCAAGTCACCAAGTACGCACAATGTGACCCAATTCGGCTTCTCGGATCAACAAGCACCAACTATTTGACTCGATTCGACTTCAAGAATTATTAAGGCTTGTATTAGACCCGAATTGACTTCTCGGATCAGCAAGTCTTCCATTTGACCCAATTCGGCTTCTCGGATCAACAAGTATCCATAACTTGATCCGTTTGTTTTATCAAGTCACCAAGTACGTACAATGTGACTCAATTCGGCTTCTCGGATCAACAAGTACCAACTCTTCGACTCAATCCAACTTCACGAATCATTAAGACTTGTATTTGAACCGAATTGACTTCTCGGATCAACAAGTCTTCCATTTGACGCAATTCAGCTTCTCGGATCAACAAGTATCCATAACTTGATCCGTTTGTTTTATCCAGTCACCAAGTACGCACAATGTGACCCAATTCGGCTTCTCGGATCAACAAGCACCTACTATTTGACTCGATTCGACTTCAAGAATTATTAAGGCTTGTATTAGACCCGAATTGACTTCTCGGTTCAACAAGTCTTCCATTTGACCCAATTCGGCTTCTTGGATCAACAAGTATCCATAAGTTGATCCATTTGTTTTATCAAGTCACCAAGTACGCACAATGTGACCCAATTCGGTATCTCGGATCAACAAGCACCAACTATTTGACTCGATTCGACTTCACAAATCATTAAGGCTTGTATTAGACCCGAATTGACTTCTCGGATCAACAAGTCTTCCATTTGACCCAATTCGGCCTCTCGGATCAACAAGTATCCATAACTTTATTTGTTTGTTTTATCAAGTCACCAAGTACGCACAATGTGTCCCAATTCGGCTTCTCGGATTAACAAGCACCAACTATTTAACTCGATTCGACTTCAAGAATTATTAAGGCTTGTATTAGACCCGAATTGACTTCTCGGATCAGCAAGTCTTCCATTTGACCCAATTCGGCTTCTCGAATCAACAAGTATCCATAACTTGATCTGTTTGTTTTATCAAGTCACCAAGTACGCACAATGTGACCCAATTCGGCTTCTCGGATCAACAAGCACCAACTCTTCGACTCAATCCAACTTCACGAATCATTAAGACTTGTATTTGAACCGAATTGACTTCTCGGATCAACAAGTCTTCCATTTGACGCAATTCAGCTTCTCGGATCAACAAGTATCCATAACTTGATTCGTTTGTTTTATCAAGTCACCAAGTACGCACAATGTGACCCAATTCGGCTTCTCGGATCAACAAGCACCAACTATTTGACTCGATTCGACTTCAAGAATTATTAAGACTTGTATTAGACCTGAATTGACTTCTCGGATCAACAAGTCTAACATTTGACCCAATTCGCAACAAGTATCCATAACTTGATCCGTTTGTTTTATCAAGTCACCAAGTACGCACAATGTGACCCAATTCGGCTTCTCGGATCAACAAGCACTAACTCTTTGACTCGATCCGACTTCGCGAATCATTAAGACTTGTATTTGAACCGAATTTACTTCTCGGATCAACAAGTCTTCCATTTGACCCAATTCGGCTTCTCGGATCAACAATTATCCATAACTTGATTTGTTTGTTTTATCAAGTCACCAAGTACGCACAATGTGATCCAATTCGGCTTCTCGGATCAACAAGCACCAACTATTTGACTCGATTCAACTTCAAGAATTATAAAGGCTTGTATTAGACCCGAATTGACTTCTCGGATCAGCAAGTCTTCCATTTGACCCAATTCGGCTTCTCGGATAAACAAGTATCCATAACTTGATCCGTTTGTTTTATCCAGTCACCAAGTACGCACAATGTGACCCAATTCGGCTTCTCGGATCAACGAGCACCAACTATTTGACTCGATTCGACTTCAAGAATTATTAAGGCTTGTATTAGACCCGAATTGACTTCTCGGATCAGCAAGTCTTCCATTTGACCCAATTCGGCTTCTCGGATCAACAAGTATCCATAACTTGATCCGTTTGTTTTATCAAGTCACCAAGTTCGCACAATGTGACCCAATTCGGCTTCTCGGATCAACAAGCACCAACTCTTCGACTCAATCCAACTTCATGAATCATTAAGACTTGTATTTGAACCGAATTGACTTCTCGGATCAACAAGTATCCATAACTTGATTCGTTTGTTTTATCAAGTCACCAAGTACGCACAATGTGACCCAATTCGGCTTCTCGGATCAACAAGCACCAACTATTTGACTCGATTCGACTTCAAGAATTATTAAGACTTGTATTAGACCTGAATTGACTTCTCGGATCAACAAGTCTAACATTTGACCCAATTCGCAACAAGTATCCATAACTTGATTCGTTTGTTTATCAAGTCACCAAGTACGCACAATGTGACCCAATTCGTCTCGGATCAACAAGCACTAACTCTTTGACTCGATCCGACTTCGCGAATCATTAAGACTTGTATTTGAACCGAATTTACTTCTCGGATCAACAAGTCTTCCATTTGACCCAATTCGGCTTCTCGGATCAACAATTATCCATAACTTGATCCGTTTGTTTTATCCAGTCACCAAGTACGCACAATGTGACCCAATTCGGCTTCTCGGATCAACAAGCACCCACTATTTGACTCGATTCGACTTCAAGAATTATTAAGGCTTGTATTAGACCCGAATTGACTTCTCGGATCAACAAGTCTTCCATTTGACCCAATTCGGCTTCTTGGATCAACAAGTATCCATAAGTTGATCCATTTGTTTTATCAAGTCACCAAGTACGCACAATGTGACCCAATTCGGTATCTCGGATCAACAAGCACCAACTATTTGACTCGATTCGACTTCACAAATCATTAAGGCTTGTATTAGACCTGATTTGACTTCTCGGATCAACAAGTCTTCCATTTGACCCAATTCGGCCTCTCGGATCAACAAGTATCCATAACTTGATTTGTTTGTTTTATCAAGTCACCAAGTACGCACAATGTGACCCAATTCGGCTTCTCGGATTAACAAGCACCAACTATTTGACTCGATTCGACTTCAAGAATTATTAAGGCTTGTATTAGACCCGAATTGACTTCTCGGATCAGCAAGTCTTCGATTTGACCCAATACGCCTTCTCGGATCAACAAGTATCCATAACTTGATCCGTTTGTTTTATCAAGTCACCAAGTACGCACAATGTGACCCAATTCGGCTTCTCGGATCAACAAGCACCAACTCTTAGACTCAATCCAACTTCACGAATCATTAAGACTTGTATTTGAACCGAATTGACTTCTCGGATCAACAAGTCTTCCATTTGACGCAATTCAGCTTCTCGGATCAACAAGTATCTATAACTTGATCCGTTTGTTTTATCCTGTCACCAAGTACGCACAATGTGACCCAATTCGGCTTCTCGGATCAACAAGCACCCACTATTTGACTCGATTCGACTTCAAGAATTATTAAGACTTGTATTACACCTGAATTGACTTCTCGGATCAACAAGTCTAACATTTGACCCAATTCGCAACAAGTATCCATAACTTGATCCGTTTGTTTTATCATGTCACCAAGTACGCACAATGTGACCCAATTCGGCTTCTCGGATCAACAAGCACTAACTCTTTGACTCGATCCGACTTCGCGAATCATTAAGACTTGTATTTGAACCGAATTTACTTCTCGGATCAACAAGTCTTCCATTTGACCCAATTCGGCTTCTCGGATCAACAATTATCCATAACTTGATTTGTTTGTTTTATCAAGTCACCAAGTACGCACAATGTGACCCAATTCGGCTTCTCGGATCAACAAGCACCAACTATTTGACTCGATTCGACTTCATGAATTATTAAGGCTTGTATTAGACCCGAATTGACTTCTCGGATCAGCAAGTCTTCGATTTGACCCAATACGGCTTCTCGGATCAACAAGTATCCATAACTTGATCCGTTTGTTTTATCAAGTCACCAAGTACGCACAATGTGACCCAATTCGGCTTCTCGGATCAACAAGCACCAACTCTTTGACTCAATCCAACTTCACGAATCATTAAGACTTGTATTTGAACCGAATTGACTTCTCGGATCAACAAGTCTTCCATTTGACGCAATTCAGCTTCTCGGATCAACAAGTATCTATAACTTGATCCGTTTGTTTTATCCTGTCACCAAGTACGCACAATGTGACCCAATTCGGCTTCTCGGATCAACAAGCACCCACTATTTGACTCGATTCGACTTCAAGAATTATTAAGGCTTGTATTAGACCCGAATTGACTTCTCGGATCAACAAGTCTTCCATTTGACCCAATTCGGCTTCTTGGATCAACAAGTATCCATAAGTTGATCCATTTGTTTTATCAAGTCACCAACTACGCACAATGTGACCCAATTCGGTGTCTCGGATCAACAAGCACCAACTATTTGAAACGATTCGACTTCACAAATCATTAAGGCTTGTATTAGACCCGAATTGACTTCTCGGATCAACAAGTCTTCCATTTGACCCAATTCGGCCTCTCGGATCAACAAGTATCCATAACTTGATTTGTTTGTTTTATCAAGTCACCAAGTACGCACAATGTGTCCCAATTCGGCTTCTCGGATCAACAAGCACCAACTATTTAACTCGATTCGACTTCAAGAATTATTAAGGCTTGTATTAGACCCGAATTGACTTCTCGGATCAGCAAGTCTTCCATTTGACCCAATTCGGCTTCTCGAATCAACAACTATCCATAACTTGATCTGTTTGTTTTATCAAGTCACCAAGTACGCACAATGTGACCCAATTCGGCTTCTCGGATCAACAAGCACCAACTCTTCGACTCAATCCAACTTCACGAATCATTAAGACTTGTATTTGAACCGAATTGACTTCTCGGATCAACAAGTCTTCCATTTGACGCAATTCAGCTTCTCGGATCAACAAGTATCCATAACTTGATTCGTTTGTTTTATCAAGTTACCAAGTACGCACAATGTGACCCAATTCGGCTTCTCGGATCAACAAGCACCAACTATTTGACTCGATTCGACTTCAAGAATTATTAAGACTTGTATTAGACCTGAATTGACTTCTCGGATCAACAAGTCTAACATTTGACCCAATTCGCAACAAGTATCCATAACTTGATCCGTTTGTTTTATCAAGTCACCAAGTACGCACAATGTGACCCAATTCGGCTTCTCGGATCAACAAGCACTAACTCTTTGACTCGATCCGACTTCGCGAATCATTAAGACTTGTATTTGAACCGAATTTACTTCTCGGATCAACAAGTCTTCCATTTGACCCAATTCGGCTTCTCGGATCAACAATTATCCATAGCTTGATTTGTTTGTTTTATCAAGTCACCAAGTACGCACAATGTGACCCAATTCGGCTTCTCGGATCAACAAGCACCAACTATTTGACTCGATTCGACTTCAAGAATTATTAAGGCTTGTATTAGACCCGAATTGACTTCTCGGATCAGTAAGTCTTCGATTTGACCCAATACGGCTTCTCGGATCAACAAATATCCATAACTTGATCCGTTTGTTTTATCAAGTCACCAAGTACGCACAATGTGACCCAATTCGGCTTCTCGGATCAACAAGCACCAACTCTTCGACTCAATCCAACTTCACGAATCATTAAGACTTGTATTTGAACCGAATTGACTTCTCGGATCAACAAGTCTTCCATTTGACGCAATTCAGCTTCTCGGATCAACAAGTATCTATAACTTGATCCGTTTGTTTTATCCTGTCACCAAGTACGCACAATGTGACCCAATTCGGCTTCTCGGATCAACAAGCACCCACTATTTGACTCGATTCGACTTCAAGAATTATTAAGGCTTGTATTAGACCCGAATTGACTTCTCGGATCAACAAGTCTTCCATTTGACCCAATTCGGCTTCTTGGATCAACAAGTATCCATAAGTTGATCCATTTGTTTTATCAAGTCACCAAGTACGCACAATGTGACCCAATTCGGTGTCTCGGATCAACAAGCACCAACTATTTGACTCGATTCGACTTCACAAATCATTAAGGCTTATATTAGACCCGAATTGACTTCTCGGATCAACAAGTCTTCCATTTGACCCAATTCGGCCTCTCGGATCAACAAGTATCCATAACTTGATTTGTTTGTTTTATCAAGTCACCAAGTACGCACAATGTGTCCCAATTCGGCTTCTCGGATCAACAAGCACCAACTATTTAACTCGATTCGACTTCAAGAATTATTAAGGCTTGTATTAGACCCGAATTGACTTCTCGGATCAGCAAGTCTTCCATTTGACCCAATTCGGCTTCTCGAATCAACAAGTATCCATAACTTGATCTGTTTGTTTTATCAAGTCACCAAGTACGCACAATGTGACCCAATTCGGCTTCTCGGATCAACAAGCACCAACTCTTCGACTCAATCCAACTTCACGAATCATTAAGACTTGTATTTGAACCGAATTGACTTCTCGGATCAACAAGTCTTCCATTTGACGCAATTCAGCTTCTCGGATCAACAAGTATCCATAACTTGATTCGTTTGTTTTATCAAGTTACCAAGTACGCACAATGTGACCCAATTCGGCTTCTCGGATCAACAAGCACCAACTATTTGACTCGATTCGACTTCAAGAATTATTAAGACTTGTATTAGACCTGAATTGACTTCTCGGATCAACAAGTCTAACATTTGACCCAATTCGCAACAAGTATCCATAACTTGATCCGTTTGTTTTATCAAGTCACCAAGTACGCACAATGTGACCCAATTCGGCTTCTCGGATCAACAAGCACTAACTCTTTGACTCGATCCGACTTCGCGAATCATTAAGACTTGTATTTGAACCGAATTTACTTCTCGGATCAACAAGTCTTCCATTTGACCCAATTCGGCTTCTCGGATCAACAATTATCCATAGCTTGATTTGTTTGTTTTATCAAGTCACCAAGTACGCACAATGTGACCCAATTCGGCTTCTCGGATCAACAAGCACCAACTATTTGACTCGATTCGACTTCAAGAATTATTAAGGCTTGTATTAGACCCGAATTGACTTCTCGGATCAGTAAGTCTTCGATTTGACCCAATACGGCTTCTCGGATCAACAAGTATCCATAACTTGATCCGTTTGTTTTATCAAGTCACCAAGTACGCACAATGTGACCCAATTCGGCTTCTCGGATCAACAAGCACCAACTCTTCGACTCAATCCAACTTCACGAATCATTAAGACTTGTATTTGAACCGAATTGACTTCTCGGATCAACAAGTCTTCCATTTGACGCAATTCAGCTTCTCGGATCAACAAGTATCTATAACTTGATCCGTTTGTTTTATCCTGTCACCAAGTACGCACAATGTGACCCAATTCGGCTTCTCGGATCAACAAGCACCCACTATTTGACTCGATTCGACTTCAAGAATTATTAAGGCTTGTATTAGACCCGAATTGACTTCTCGGATCAACAAGTCTTCCATTTGACCCAATTCGGCTTCTTGGATCAACAAGTATCCATAAGTTGATCCATTTGTTTTATCAAGTCACCAAGTACGCACAATGTGACCCAATTCGGTGTCTCGGATCAACAAGCACCAACTATTTGACTCGATTCGACTTCACAAATCATTAAGGCTTATATTAGACCCGAATTGACTTCTCGGATCAACAAGTCTTCCATTTGACCCAATTCGGCCTCTCGGATCAACAAGTATCCATAACTTGATTTGTTTGTTTTATCAAGTCACCAAGTACGCACAATGTGTCCCAATTCGGCTTCTCGGATCAACAAGCACCAACTATTTAACTCGATTCGACTTCAAGAATTATTAAGGCTTGTATTAGACCCGAATTGACTTCTCGGATCAGCAAGTCTTCCATTTGACCCAATTCGGCTTCTCGAATCAACAAGTATCCATAACTTGATCTGTTTGTTTTATCAAGTCACCAAGTACGCACAATGTGACCCAATTCGGCTTCTCGGATCAACAAGCACCAACTCTTCGACTCAATCCAACTTCACGAATCATTAAGACTTGTATTTGAACCGAATTGACTTCTCGGATCAACAAGTCTTCCATTTGACGCAATTCAGCTTCTCGGATCAACAAGTATCCATAACTTGATTCGTTTGTTTTATCAAGTTACCAAGTACGCACAATGTGACCCAATTCGGCTTCTCGGATCAACAAGCACCAACTATTTGACTCGATTCGACTTCAAGAATTATTAAGACTTGTATTAGACCTGAATTGACTTCTCGGATCAACAAGTCTAACATTTGACCCAATTCGCAACAAGTATCCATAACTTGATCCGTTTGTTTTATCAAGTCACCAAGTACGCACAATGTGACCCAATTCGGCTTCTCGGATCAACAAGCACTAACTCTTTGACTCGATCCGACTTCGCGAATCATTAAGACTTGTATTTGAACCGAATTTACTTCTCGGATCAACAAGTCTTCCATTTGACCCAATTCGGCTTCTCGGATCAACAATTATCCATAGCTTGATTTGTTTGTTTTATCAAGTCACCAAGTACGCACAATGTGACCCAATTCGGCTTCTCGGATCAACAAGCACCAACTATTTGACTCGATTCGACTTCAAGAATTATTAAGGCTTGTATTAGACCCGAATTGACTTCTCGGATCAGTAAGTCTTCGATTTGACCCAATACGGCTTCTCGGATCAACAAGTATCCATAACTTGATCCGTTTGTTTTATCAAGTCACCAAGTACGCACAATGTGACCCAATTCGGCTTCTCGGATCAACAAGCACCAACTCTTCGACTCAATCCAACTTCACGAATCATTAAGACTTGTATTTGAACCGAATTGACTTCTCGGATCAACAAGTCTTCCATTTGACGCAATTCAGCTTCTCGGATCAACAAGTATCTATAACTTGATCCGTTTGTTTTATCCTGTCACCAAGTACGCACAATGTGACCCAATTCGGCTTCTCGGATCAACAAGCACCCACTATTTGACTCGATTCGACTTCAAGAATTATTAAGGCTTGTATTAGACCCGAATTGACTTCTCGGATCAACAAGTCTTCCATTTGACCCAATTCGGCTTCTTGGATCAACAAGTATCCATAAGTTGATCCATTTGTTTTATCAAGTCACCAAGTACGCACAATGTGACCCAATTCGGTGTCTCGGATCAACAAGCACCAACTATTTGACTCGATTCGACTTCACAAATCATTAAGGCTTATATTAGACCCGAATTGACTTCTCGGATCAACAAGTCTTCCATTTGACCCAATTCGGCCTCTCGGATCAACAAGTATCCATAACTTGATTTGTTTGTTTTATCAAGTCACCAAGTACGCACAATGTGTCCCAATTCGGCTTCTCGGATCAACAAGCACCAACTATTTAACTCGATTCGACTTCAAGAATTATTAAGGCTTGTATTAGACCCGAATTGACTTCTCGGATCAGCAAGTCTTCCATTTGACCCAATTCGGCTTCTCGAATCAACAAGTATCCATAACTTGATCTGTTTGTTTTATCAAGTCACCAAGTACGCACAATGTGACCCAATTCGGCTTCTCGGATCAACAAGCACCAACTCTTCGACTCAATCCAACTTCACGAATCATTAAGACTTGTATTTGAACCGAATTGACTTCTCGGATCAACAAGTCTTCCATTTGACGCAATTCAGCTTCTCGGATCAACAAGTATCCATAACTTGATTCGTTTGTTTTATCAAGTTACCAAGTACGCACAATGTGACCCAATTCGGCTTCTCGGATCAACAAGCACCAACTATTTGACTCGATTCGACTTCAAGAATTATTAAGACTTGTATTAGACCTGAATTGACTTCTCGGATCAACAAGTCTAACATTTGACCCAATTCGCAACAAGTATCCATAACTTGATCCGTTTGTTTTATCAAGTCACCAAGTACGCACAATGTGACCCAATTCGGCTTCTCGGATCAACAAGCACTAACTCTTTGACTCGATCCGACTTCGCGAATCATTAAGACTTGTATTTGAACCGAATTTACTTCTCGGATCAACAAGTCTTCCATTTGACCCAATTCGGCTTCTCGGATCAACAATTATCCATAGCTTGATTTGTTTGTTTTATCAAGTCACCAAGTACGCACAATGTGACCCAATTCGGCTTCTCGGATCAACAAGCACCAACTATTTGACTCGATTCGACTTCAAGAATTATTAAGGCTTGTATTAGACCCGAATTGACTTCTCGGATCAGTAAGTCTTCGATTTGACCCAATACGGCTTCTCGGATCAACAAGTATCCATAACTTGATCCGTTTGTTTTATCAAGTCACCAAGTACGCACAATGTGACCCAATTCGGCTTCTCGGATCAACAAGCACCAACTCTTCGACTCAATCCAACTTCACGAATCATTAAGACTTGTATTTGAACCGAATTGACTTCTCGGATCAACAAGTCTTCCATTTGACGCAATTCAGCTTCTCGGATCAACAAGTATCTATAACTTGATCCGTTTGTTTTATCCTGTCACCAAGTACGCACAATGTGACCCAATTCGGCTTCTCGGATCAACAAGCACCCACTATTTGACTCGATTCGACTTCAAGAATTATTAAGGCTTGTATTAGACCCGAATTGACTTCTCGGATCAACAAGTCTTCCATTTGACCCAATTCGGCTTCTTGGATCAACAAGTATCCATAAGTTGATCCATTTGTTTTATCAAGTCACCAAGTACGCACAATGTGACCCAATTCGGTGTCTCGGATCAACAAGCACCAACTATTTGACTCGATTCGACTTCACAAATCATTAAGGCTTATATTAGACCCGAATTGACTTCTCGGATCAACAAGTCTTCCATTTGACCCAATTCGGCCTCTCGGATCAACAAGTATCCATAACTTGATTTGTTTGTTTTATCAAGTCACCAAGTACGCACAATGTGTCCCAATTCGGCTTCTCGGATCAACAAGCACCAACTATTTAACTCGATTCGACTTCAAGAATTATTAAGGCTTGTATTAGACCCGAATTGACTTCTCGGATCAGCAAGTCTTCCATTTGACCCAATTCGGCTTCTCGAATCAACAAGTATCCATAACTTGATCTGTTTGTTTTATCAAGTCACCAAGTACGCACAATGTGACCCAATTCGGCTTCTCGGATCAACAAGCACCAACTCTTCGACTCAATCCAACTTCACGAATCATTAAGACTTGTATTTGAACCGAATTGACTTCTCGGATCAACAAGTCTTCCATTTGACGCAATTCAGCTTCTCGGATCAACAAGTATCCATAACTTGATTCGTTTGTTTTATCAAGTCACCAAGTACGCACAATGTGACCCGATTCGGCTTCTCGGATCAACAAGCACCAACTATTTCACTCGATTCGACTTCAAGAATTATTAAGACTTGTATTAGACCTGAATTGACTTCTCGGATCAACAAGTCTAACATTTGACCCAATTCGCAACAAGTATCCATAACTTGATCCGTTTGTTTTATCAAGTCACCAAGTACGCACAATGTGACCCAATTCGGCTTCTCGGATCAACAAGCACTAACTCTTTGACTCGATCCGACTTCGCGAATCATTAAAACTTGTATTTGAACCGAATTTACTTCTCGGATCAACAAGTCTTCCATTTGACCCAATTCGGCTTCTCGGATCAACAATTATCCATAACTTGATTTGTTTGTTTTATCAAGTCACCAAGTACGCACAATGTGACCCAATTCGGCTTCTCGGATCAACAAGCACCAACTATTTGACTCGATTCAACTTCAAGAATTATAAAGGCTTGTATTAGACCCGAATTGACTTCTCGGATCAGCAAGTCTTCCACTTGACCCAATTCGGCTTCTCGGATCAACAAGTATCCATAACTTGATCCGTTTGTTTTATCCAGTCACCAAGTACGCACAATGTGACCCAATTCGGCTTCTCGGATCAACAAGCACCAACTATTTGACTCGATTCGACTTCAAGAATTATTAAGGCTTGTATTAGACCCGAATTGACTTCTCGGATCAGCAAGTCTTCCATTTGACCCAATTCGGCTTCTCGGATCAACAAGTATCCATAACTTGATTCGTTTGTTTTATCAAGTCACCAAGTACGCACAATGTGACCCAATTCGGCTTCTCGGATCAACAAGCACCAACTCTTCGACTCAATCCAACTTCATGAATCATTAAGACTTGTATTTGAACCGAATTGACTTCTCGGATCGACAAGTATCCATAACTTGATTCGTTTGTTTTATCAAGTCACCAAGTACGCACAATGTGACCCAATTCGGCTTCTCGGATCAACAAGCACCAACTCTTCGACTCGATTCGACTTCAAGAATTATTAAGACTTGTATTAGACCTGAATTGACTTCTCGGATCAACAAGTCTAACATTTGACCCAATTCGCAACAAGTATCCATAACTTGATTCGTTTGTTTATCAAGTCACCAAGTACGCACAATGTGACCCAATTCGTCTCGGATCAACAAGCACTAACTCTTCGACTCAATCCAACTTCATGAATCATTAAGACTTGTATTTGAACCGAATTGACTTCTCGGATCGACAAGTATCCATAACTTGATTCGTTTGTTTTATCAAGTCACCAAGTACGCACAATGTGACCCAATTCGGCTTCTCGGATCAACAAGCACCAACTATTTGACTCGATTCGACTTCAAGAATTATTAAGACTTGTATTAGACCTGAATTGACTTCTCGGATCAACAAGTCTAACATTTGACCCAATTCGCAACAAGTATCCATAACTTGATTCGTTTGTTTATCAAGTCACCAAGTACGCACAATGTGACCCAATTCGTCTCGGATCAACAAGCACTAACTCTTTGACTCGATCCGACTTCGCGAATCATTAAGACTTGTATTTGAACCGAATTGACTTCTCGGATCAACAAGTCTTCCATTTGACCCAATTCGGCTTCTTGGATCAACAAGTATCCATAAGTTGATCCATTTGTTTTATCAAGTCACCAAGTACGCACAATGTGACCCAATTCGGTATCTCGGATCAACAACCACCAACTATTTGACTCGATTCGACTTCACAAATCATTAAGGCTTGTATTAGACCCGAATTGACTTCTCGGATCAACAAGTCTTCCATTTGACCCAATTCGGCCTCTCGGATCAACAAGTATCCATAACTTGATTTGTTTGTTTTATCAAGTCACCAAGTACGCACAATGTGTCCCAATTCGGCTTCTCGGATCAACAAGTACCAACTATTTAACTCGATTCGACTTCAAGAATTATTAAGGCTTGTATTAGACCCGAATTGACTTCTCGGATCAGCAAGTCTTCCATTTGACCCAATTCGGCTTCTCGGATCAACAAGTATCCATAACTTGATCTGTTTGTTTTATCAAGTCACCAAGTACGCACAATGTGACCCAATTCGGCTTCTCGGATCAACAAGCACCAACTCTTCGACTCAATCCAACTTCACGAATCATTAAGACTTGTATTTGAACCGAATTGACTTCTCGGATCAACAAGTCTTCCATTTGATGCAATTCAGCTTCTCGGATCAACAAGTATCCATAACTTGATTCGTTTGTTTTATCAAGTCACCAAGTACGCACAATGTGACCCAATTCGGCTTCTCGGATCAACAAGCACCAACTCTTCGACTCAATCCAACTTCATGAATCATTAAGACTTGTATTTGAACCGAATTGACTTCTCGGATCGACAAGTATCCATAACTTGATTCGTTTGTTTTATCAAGTCACCAAGTACGCACAATGTGACCCAATTCGGCTTCTCGGATCAACAAGCACCAACTATTTGACTCGATTCGACTTCAAGAATTATTAAGACTTGTATTAGACCTGAATTGACTTCTCGGATCAACAAGTCTAACATTTGACCCAATTCGCAACAAGTATCCATAACTTGATTCGTTTGTTTATCAAGTCACCAAGTACGCACAATGTGACCCAATTCGTCTCGGATCAACAAGCACTAACTCTTTGACTCGATCCGACTTCGCGAATCATTAAGACTTGTATTTGAACCGAATTTACTTCTCGGATCAACAAGTCTTCCATTTGACCCAATTCGGCTTCTCGGATCAACAATTATCCATAACTTGATCCGTTTGTTTTATCCAGTCACCAAGTACGCACAATGTGACCCAATTCGGCTTCTCGGATCAACAAGCACCCACTATTTGACTCGATTCGACTTCAAGAATTATTAAGGCTTGTATTAGACCCGAATTGACTTCTCGGATCAACAAGTCTTTCATTTGACCCAATTCAGCTTCTTGGATCAGAAAGTATCCATAAGTTGATCCATTTGTTTTATCAAGTCACCAAGTACGCACAATGTGACCCAATTCGGTATCTCGGATCAACAAGCACCAACTATTTGACTCGATTCGACTTCACAAATCATTAAGGCTTGTATTAGACCTGATTTGACTTCTCGGATCAACAAGTCTTCCATTTGACCCAATTCGGCCTCTCGGATCAACAAGTATCCATAACTTGATTTGTTTGTTTTATCAAGTCACCAAGTACGCACAATGTGACCCAATTCGGCTTCTCGGATCAACAAGCACCAACTATTTGACTCGATTCGACTTCAAGAATTATTAAGGCTTGTATTAGACCCGAATTGACTTCTCGGATCAGCAAGTCTTCGATTTGACCCAATACGGCTGCTCGGATCAACAAGTATCCATAACTTGATCCGTTTGTTTTATCAAGTCACCAAGTACGCACAATGTGACCCAATTCGGCTTCTCGGATCAACAACCACCAACTCTTCGACTCAATCCAACTTCACGAATCATTAAGACTTGTATTTGAACCGAATTGACTTCTCGGATCAACAAGTCTTCCATTGGACGCAATTCAGCTTATCGGATCAACAAGTATCCATAACTTGATCCGTTTGTTTTATCCAGTCACCAAGTACGCACAATGTGACCCAATTCGGCTTCTCGGATCAACAAGCACCCACTATTTGACTCGATTCGACTTCAAGAATTATTAAGGCTTGTATTAGACCCGAATTGACTTCTCGGATCAACAAGTCTTCCATTTGACCCAATTCGGCTTCTTGGATCAACAAGTATCCATAAGTTGATCCATTTGTTTTATCAAGTCACCAAGTACGCACAATGTGACCCAATTCGGTATCTCGGATCAACAACCACCAACTATTTGACTCGATTCGACTTCACAAATCATTAAGGCTTGTATTAGACCCGAATTGACTTCTCGGATCAACAAGTCTTCCATTTGACCCAATTCGGCCTCTCGGATCAACAAGTATCCATAACTTGATTTGTTTGTTTTATCAAGTCACCAAGTACGCACAATGTGTCCCAATTCGGCTTCTCGGATCAACAAGTACCAACTATTTAACTCGATTCGACTTCAAGAATTATTAAGGCTTGTATTAGACCCGAATTGACTTCTCGGATCAGCAAGTCTTCCATTTGACCCAATTCGGCTTCTCGGATCAACAAGTATCCATAACTTGATCTGTTTGTTTTATCAAGTCACCAAGTACGCACAATGTGACCCAATTCGGCTTCTCGGATCAACAAGCACCAACTCTTCGACTCAATCCAACTTCACGAATCATTAAGACTTGTATTTGAACCGAATTGACTTCTCGGATCAACAAGTCTTCCATTTGATGCAATTCAGCTTCTCGGATCAACAAGTATCCATAACTTGATTCGTTTGTTTTATCAAGTCACCAAGTACGCACAATGTGACCCAATTCGGCTTCTCGGATCAACAAGCACCAACTCTTCGACTCAATCCAACTTCACGAATCATTAAGACTTGTATTTGAACCGAATTGACTTCTCCTATCAACAAGTCTTCCATTTGACGCAATTCAGCTTCTCGGATCAACAAGTATCCATAACTTGATTCGTTTGTTTTATCAAGTCACCAAGTACGCACAATGTGACCCAATTCGGCTTCTCGGATCAACAAGCACCAACTATTTGACTCGATTCGACTTCAAGAATTATTAAGGCTTGTATTAGACCCGAATTGACTTCTCGGATCAACAAGTTTTCCATTTGACCCAATTCGGCTTCTCGGATCAACAATTATCCATAACTTGATTTGTTTGTTTTATCAAGTCACCAAGTACGCACAATGTGACCCAATTCGGCTTCTCGGATCAACAAGCACCAACTCTTCGACTCAATCCAACTTCACGAATCATTAAGACTTGTATTTGAACCGAATTGACTTCTCGGATCAACAAGCACTAACTCTTTGACTCGATCCGACTTCGCGAATCATTAAGACTTGTATTTGAACCCAATTTACTTCACGGATCAACAAGTCTTCCATTCGACCCAATTCGGCTTCTCGGATCAACAAGTATCCATAACTTGTTCCGTTTGTTTTATCAAGTCACCAAGTACGCACAATGTGACCCAATTCGGCTTCTCGGATGAACAAGCACCCACTATTTGACTCGATTCGACTTCAAGAATTATTAAGGCTTGTATTAGACCCGAATTGACTTCTCGGATCAACAAGTCTTCCATTTGACCCAATTCGGCTTCTTGGATCAACAAGTATCCATAACTTGATCCATTTGTTTTATCAAGTCACCAAGTACGCACAATGTGACCCAATTCGGTATCTCGGATCAACAAGCACCAACTATTTGACTCGATTCGACTTCACAAATCATTAAGGCTTGTATTAGACCCGAATTGACTTCTCGGATCAACAAGTCTTCCATTTGACCCAATTCGGCCTCTCGGATCAACAAGTATCCATAACTTGATTTGTTTGTTTTATCAAGTCACCAAGTACGCACAATGTGACCCAATTTAGCTTCTCGGATCAACAAGCACCAACTATTTGACTCGATTCGACTTAAAGAATTATAAAGGCTTGTAATAGACCCGAATTGACTTCTCGGATCAGCAAGTCTTCCATTTGACCCAATTCGGCTTCTCGGATCAACAAGTATCCATAACTTGATCCGTTTGTTTTATCAAGTCACCAAGTACGCACAATGTCAATCAATTCGGCTTCTCGGATCAACAAGCACCAACTCTTCGACTCAATCCAACTTCACGAATCATTAAGACTTGTATTTGAACCGAATTGACTTCTCGGATCAACAAGTATCCATAACTAGATTCGTTTGTTTTATCAAGTCACCAAGTACGCACAATGTGACCCAATTCGGCTTCTCGGATCAACAAGCACCAACTATTTGACTCGATTCGACTTCAAGAATTATTAAGACTTGTATTAGACCTGAATTGACTTCTCTGATCAACAAGTCTAACATTTGACCCAATTCGCAACAAGTTTTCCATAACTTGATCCGTTTGTTTATCAAGTCACCAAGTACGCACAATGTGACCCAATTCGGCTTCTCGGATCAACAAGCACTAACTCTTTGACTCGATCCGACTTCGCGAATTATTAAGACTTGTATTTCAACCGAATTTACTTCTCGGATCAACAAGTCTTCCATTTGACCCAATTCGGCTTCTCGGATCAACAATTATCCATAACTTGATCCGTTTGTTTTATCCAGTCACCAAGTACGCACAATGTGACCCAATTCGGCTTCTCGGATCAACAAGCACCCACTATTTGACTCGATTCGACTTCAAGAATTATTAAGGCTTGTATTAGACCCGAATTGACATCTCGGATCAACAAGTCTTCCATTTGACCCAATTCGGCTTCTTGGATCAACAAGTATCCATATGTTGATCCATTTGTTTTATCAAGTCACCAAGTACGCACAATGTGACCCAATTCGGTATCTCGGATCAACAAGCACCAACTATTTGACTCGATTCGACTTCACAAATCATTAAGGCTTGTATTAGACCCGAATTGACTTCTCGGATCAACAAGTCTTCCATTTGACCCAATTCGGCCTCTCGGATCAACAAGTATCCATAACTTGATTTGTTTGTTTTATCAAGTCACCAAGCACGCACAATGTGACCCAATTCGGCTTCTCGGATCAACAAGCACCAACTATTTCACTCGATTCGACTTCAAGAATTATTAAGGCTTGTATTAGACCCGAATTGACTTCTCGAATCAGGAAGTCTTCCATTTGACCCAATTCGGCTTCTCGGATCAACAAGTATCCATAACTTGATCCGTTTGTTTTATCAAGTCACCAAGTACGCACAATGTGACCCAATTCGGCTTCTCGGATCAACAAGCACCAACTCTTCGACTCAATCAAACTTCACGAATCATTAAGACTTGTATTTGAACCGAATTGACTTCTCAGATCAACAAGTCCTCCATTTGACGCAATTCAGCTTCTCGGATCAACAAGTATCCATAACTTGATCCGTTTGTTTTATCCAGTCACCAAGTACGCACAATGTGACCCAATTCGGCTTTTCGGATCAACAAGCACCCACTATTTGACTCGATTTGACTCGATTTGACTTCAAGAATTATTAAGGCTTGTATTAGACCCGAATTGACTTCTCGGATCAACAAGTCTTCCATTTGACCCAATTCGGCTTCTTGGATCAACAAGTATCCATAAGTTGATCCATTTGTTTTATCAAGTCACCAAGTACGCACAATGTGACCCAATTCGGTATCTCGGATCAACAAGCACCAACTATTTGACTCGATTCGACTTCACAAATCATTAAGGCTTGTATTAGACCCGAATTGACTTCTCGGATCAACAAGTCTTCCATTTGACCCAATTCGGCCTCTCGGATCAACAAGTATCCATAACTTGATTTGTTTGTTTTATCAAGTCACCAAGTATGCACAATGTGACCCAATTCGGCTTCTCGGATCAACAAGCACCAACTATTTAACTCGATTCGACTTCAAGGATTATTAAGGCTTGTATTAGACCCGAGTTGACTTCTCGGATCAGCAAGTCTTCCATTTGACCCAATTCGGCTTCTCGGATCAACAAGTATCCATAACTTGATCCGTTTGTTTTATCCAGTCACCAAGTACGCACAATGTGACCCAATTCGGCTTCTCGGATCAACAAGCACCAACTCTTCGACTCAATCCAACTTCACGAATCATTAAGACTTGTATTTGAACGGAATTGACTTCTCGGATCAACAAGTCTTCCATTTGACGCAATTCAGCTTCTCGGATCAACAAGTATCCATAACTTGATCCGTTTGTTTTATCCAGTCACCAAGTACGCACAATGTGACCCAATTCGGCTTTTCGGATCAACAAGCACCCACTATTTGACTCGATTTGACTTCAAGAATTATTAAGGCTTGTATTAGACCCGAATTGACTTCTCGGATCAACAAGTCTTCCATTTGACCCAATTCGGCTTCTTGGATCAACAAGTATCCATAAGTTGATCCATTTGTTTTATCAAGTCACCAAGTACGCACAATGTGACCTAATTCGGTATCTCGGATCAACAAGCACCAACTATTTGACTCGATTCGACTTCACAAATCATTAAGGCTTGTATTAGACCCGAATTGACTTCTCGGATCAACAAGTCTTCCATTTGACCCAATTCGGCCTCTCGGATCAACAAGTATCCATAACTTGATTTGTTTGTTTTATCAAGTCACCAAGTACGCACAATATGACCCAATTCGGCTTCTCGGATCAACAAGCACCAACTATTTAACTCGATTCGACTTCAAGAATTATTAAGGCTTGTATTAGACCCGAATTGACTTCTCGGATCAGCAAGTCTTCCATTTGACCCAATTCGGCTTCTCGGATCAACAAGTATCCATAACTTGATCCGTTTGTTTTATCCAGTCACCAAGTACGCACAATGTGACCCAATTCGGCTTCTCGGATCAACAAGCACCAACTCTTCGACTCAATCCAACTTCACGAATCATTAAGACTTGTATTTGAACCGAATTGACTTCTCGGATCAACAAGTCTTCCATTTGACGCAATTCAGCTTCTCGGATCAACAAGTATCCATAACTTGATTCGTTTGTTTTATCAAGTCACCATGTACGCACAATGTGACCCAATTCGGCTTCTCGGATCAACAAGCACCAACTATTTGACTCGATTCGACTTCAAGAATTATTAAGAGTTGTATTAGACCTGAATTGACTTCTCGGATCAACAAGTCTAACATTTGACCCAATTCGCAACAAGTATCCATAACTTGATCCGTTTGTTTTATCAAGTCACCAAGTACGCACAATGTGACCCAATTCGGCTTCTCGGATCAACAAACACTAACTCTTTGACTCGATCCAACTTCGCGAATCATTAAGACTTGTATTTGAACCGAATTTACTTCTCGGATCAACAAGTCTTCCATTTGGCCCAATTCGGCTTCTCGGATCAACAAGTATCCATAACTTGTTCCGTTTGTTTTATCAAGTCACCAAGTACGCACAATGTGACCCAATTCGGCTTCTCGGATCAACAAGCACCCACTATTTGACTCGATTCGACTTCAAGAATTATTAAGGCTTGTATTAGACCCGAATTGACTTCTCGGATCAACAAGTCTTCCATTTGACCCAATTCGGCTTCTTGGATCAACAAGTATCCATAACTTGATCCATTTGTTTTATCAAGTCACCAAGTACGCACAATGTGACCCAATTCGGTATCTCGGATCAACAAGCACCAACTATTTGACTCGATTCGACTTCACAAATCATTAAGGCTTGTATTAGACTCGAATTGACTTCTCGGATCAACAAGTCTTCCATTTGACCAAATTCGGCCTCTCGGATCAACAAGTATCCTTAACTTGATTTGTTTGTTTCATCAAGTCACCAAGTACGCACAATGTGACCCAATTCGGCTTCTCGGATCAACAAGCACCAACTATTTGACTCGATTCGACTTCAAGAATTATTAATGCTTGTATTAGACCCGAATTGACTTCTCGGATCAACAAGTCTTCCATTTGACCCAATTCGGCTTGTCGGATCAACAAGTATCCATAACTTGATCCGTTTGTTTTATCAAGTCACCAAGTACGCACAATGTGACCCAATTCGGCTTCTCGGATCAACAAGCACCAACTCTTCGACTCAATCCAACTTCACGAATCATTAAGACTTGTATTTGAACCGAATTGACTTCTCGGATCAACAAGTCTTCCATTTGACGCAATTCAGCTTCTCGGATCAAAAAGTATCCATAACTTGATTCGTTTGTTTTATAAAGTCACCAAGTACGCACAATGTGACCCAATTCGGCTTCTCGGATCAACAAGCACCAACTATTTGACTCGATTCGACTTCAAGAATTATTAAGACTTGTATTAGACCTGAATTGACTTCTCGGATCAACAAGTCTGACATTTGACCCGATTCGCAATAAGTATCCATAACTTGATCCGTTTGTTTTATCAAGTCACCAAGTACGCACAATGTGACCCAATTCGGCTTCTCGGATCAACAAGCACTAACTCTTTGACTCGATCCGACTTCGCAAATCAATAAGACTTGTATTTGAACCGAATTTACTTCTCGGATCAACAAGTCTTCCATTTGACCCAATTCGGCTTCTCAGATCAACAAGTATCCATAACTTGATCCGTTTGTTTTATCAAGTCACCAAGTACGCACAATGTGACCCAATTCGGCTTCTCGGATCAACATGCTCTCACTATTTGATTCGATTCGACTTCACGAATCATTAACACTTGTATTAGAACCGAATTGACTTCTCGGATCAACAAGTCTTCCAATTGACCCAATTCGACTTCTAGGATAAAAAAGTATCCATAACTTGATCCGTTTGTTTTATCAAGTCACCAAGTACGCACAATGTGACCCAATTCGGTATCTCGGATCAACAAGCACCAACTATTTGACTCGATTCGACTTCACAAATCATTAAGGCTTGTATTAGACCCGAATTGACTTCTCGGATCAACAAGTCTTCCATTTGACCCAATTCGGCCTCTCGGATCAACAAGTATCCATAACTTGATTTGTTTGTTTTATCAAGTCACCAAGTACGCACAATGTGACCCAATTCGGCTTCTCGGATCAACAAGCACCAACTATTTAACTCGATTCGACTTCAAGAATTATTAAGGCTTGTATTAGACCCGAATTGACTTCTCGGATCAGCAAGTCTTCCATTTGACCCAATTCGGCTTCTCGGATCAACAAGTATCCATAACTTGATCCGTTTGTTTTATCCAGTCACCAAGTACGCACAATGTGACCCAATTCGGCTTCTCGGATCAACAAGCACCAACTCTTCGACTCAATCCAACTTCACGAATCATTAAGACTTGTATTTGAACCGAATTGACTTCTCGGATCAACAAGTCTTCCATTTGACGCAATTCAGCTTCTCGGATCAACAAGTATCCATAACTTGATCCGTTTGTTTTATCCAGTCACCAAGTACGCACAATGTGACCCAATTCGGCTTTTCGGATCAACAAGCACCCACTATTTGACTCGATTTGACTTCAAGAATTATTAAGGCTTGTATTAGACCCGAATTGACTTCTCGGATCAACAAGTATTCCATTTGACCCAATTCGGCTTCTTGGATCAACAAGTATCCATAAGTTGATCCATTTGTTTTATCAAGTCACCAAGTACGCACAATGTGACCCAATTCGGTATCTCGGATCAACAAGCACCAACTATTTGACTCGATTCGACTTCACAAATCATTAAGGCTTGTATTAGACCCGAATTGACTTCTCGGATCAGCAAGTCTTCCATTTGACCCAATTCGGCTTCTCGGATCAACAAGTATCCATAACTTGATCCGTTTGTTTTATCCAGTCACCAAGTACGCACAATGTGACCCAATTCGGCTTCTCGGATCAACAAGCACCAACTCTTCGACTCAATCCAACTTCACGAATCATTAAGACTTGTATTTGAACCGAATTGACTTCTCGGATCAACAAGTCTTCCATTTGACGCAATTCAGCTTCTCGGATCAACAAGTATCCATAACTTGATTCGTTTGTTTTATCAAGTCACCAAGTACGCACAATGTGACCCAATTCGGCTTCTCGGATCAACAAGCACCAACTATTTGACTCGATTCGACTTCAAGAATTATTAAGAGTTGTATTAGACCTGAATTGACTTCTCGGATCAACAAGTCTAACATTTGACCCAATTCGCAACAAGTATCCATAACTTGATCCGTTTGTTTTATCAAGTCACCAAGTACGCACAATGTGACCCAATTCGGCTTCTCGGATCAACAAACACTAACTCTTTGACTCGATCCAACTTCGCGAATCATTAAGACTTGTATTTGAACCGAATTTACTTCTCGGATCAACAAGTCTTCCATTTGGCCCAATTCGGCTTCTCGGATCAACAAGTATCCATAACTTGTTCCGTTTGTTTTATCAAGTCACCAAGTACGCACAATGTGACCCAATTCGGCTTCTCGGATCAACAAGCACCCACTATTTGACTCGATTCGACTTCAAGAATTATTAAGGCTTGTATTAGACCCGAATTGACTTCTCGGATCAACAAGTCTTCCATTTGACCCAATTCGGCTTCTTGGATCAACAAGTATCCATAACTTGATCCATTTGTTTTATCAAGTCACCAAGTACGCACAATGTGACCCAATTCGGTATCTCGGATCAACAAGCACCAACTATTTGACTCGATTCGACTTCACAAATCATTAAGGCTTGTATTAGACTCGAATTGACTTCTCGGATCAACAAGTCTTCCATTTGACCAAATTCGGCCTCTCGGATCAACAAGTATCCTTAACTTGATTTGTTTGTTTCATCAAGTCACCAAGTACGCACAATGTGACCCAATTCGGCTTCTCGGATCAACAAGCACCAACTATTTGACTCGATTCGACTTCAAGAATTATTAATGCTTGTATTAGACCCGAATTGACTTCTCGGATCAACAAGTCTTCCATTTGACCCAATTCGGCTTGTCGGATCAACAAGTATCCATAACTTGATCCGTTTGTTTTATCAAGTCACCAAGTACGCAAAATGTGACCCAATTCGGCTTTTCGGATCAACAAGCACCAACTCTTCGACTCAATCCAACTTCACGAATCATTAAGACTTGTATTTGAACCGAATTGACTTCTCGGATCAACAAGTCTTCCATTTGACGCAATTCAGCTTCTCGGATCAAAAAGTATCCATAACTTGATTCGTTTGTTTTATAAAGTCACCAAGTACGCACAATGTGACCCAATTCGGCTTCTCGGATCAACAAGCACCAACTATTTGACTCGATTCGACTTCAAGAATTATTAAGACTTGTATTAGACCTGAATTGACTTCTCGGATCAACAAGTCTAACATTTGACCCGATTCGCAACAAGTATCCATAACTTGATCCGTTTGTTTTATCAAGTCACCAAGTACGCACAATGTGACCCAATTCGGCTTCTCGGATCAACAAGCACTAACTCTTTGACTCGATCCGACTTCGCAAATCAATAAGACTTGTATTTGAACCGAATTTACTTCTCGGATCAACAAGTCTTCCATTTGACCCAATTCGGCTTCTCAGATCAACAAGTATCCATAACTTGATCCGTTTGTTTTATCAAGTCACCAAGTACGCACAATGTGACCCAATTCGGCTTCTCGGATCAACATGCTCTCACTATTTGATTCGATTCGACTTCACGTATCATTAACACTTGTATTAGAACCGAATTGACTTCTCGGATCAACAAGTCTTCCAATTGACCCAATTCGACTTCTAGGATAAAAAAGTATCCATAACTTGATCCGTTTGTTTTATCAAGTCACCAAGTACGCACAATGTGACCCAATTCGGCTTCTCGGATCAACAAGCACCAACTATTTTACTCGATTCGACTTCAAGAATTATTAAGGCTTGTATTAGACCCGAATTGACTTCTTGGATCAGCAAGTCTTCCATTTGACCCAATTCAGCTTCTTGGATCAATAAGTATCCATAACTTGATCCGTTTGTTTTATCAAGTCACCAAGCACGCACAATGTGACCCAATTCGGTATCTCGGATCAACAAGCACCAACTATTTGACTCGATTCGACTTCATAAATCATTAAGGCTTGTATTAGACCCGAATTGACTTCTCGGATCAACAAGTCTTCCATTTACCCAATTCGGCCTCTCGGATCAACAAGTATCCATAACTTGATTTGTTTGTTTTATCAAGTCACCAAGTACGCACAATGTGACCCAATTCGGCTTCTCGGATCAACAAGCACCAACTATTTGACTCGATTCGACTTCAAGAATTATTAAGGCTTGTATTAGACCCGAATTGACTTCTCGGATCAGCAAGTCTTCCATTTGACCCAATTCGGCTTCTCGGATCAACAAGTATCCATAACTTGATCCGTTTGTTTTATCAAGTCACCAAGTACGCACAATGTGACCCAATTCGACTTCTCGGATCAACAAGCACCAACTCTTCGACTCAATCCAACTTCACGAATCATTAAGACTTGTATTTGAACCGAATTGACTTCTCGGATCAACAAGTCTTCCATTTGACGCAATTCAGCTTCTCGGATCAACAAGTATCCATAACTTGATTCGTTTGTTTTATCAAGTCACCAAGTACGCACAATGTGACCCAATTCGGCTTCTCGGATCAACAAGCACCAACTATTTGACTCGATTCGACTTCAAGAATTATTAAGACTTGTATTAGACCTGAATTGACTTCTCGGATCAAGAAGTCTAACATTTGACCCAATTCGCAACAAGTATCCATAACTTGATCCGTTTGTTTTATCAAGTCACCAAGTACGCACAATGTGACCCAATTCGGCTTCTCGGATCAACAAGCACTAACTCTTTGACTCGATCCGACTTCGCAAATCAATAAGACTTGTATTTGAACCGAATTTACTTCTCGGATCAACAAGTCTTCCATTTGACCCAATTCGGCTTCTCAGATCAACAAGTATCCATAACTTGATCCGTTTGTTTTATCAAGTCACCAAGTACGCACAATGTGACCCAATTCGGCTTCTCGGATCAACATGCTCTCACTATTTGATTCGATTCGACTTCACGAATCATTAACACTTGTATTAGAACCGAATTGACTTCTCGGATCAACAAGTCTTCCAATTGACCCAATTCGACTTCTAGGATAAAAAAGTATCCATAACTTGATCCGTTTGTTTTATCAAGTCACCAAGTACGCACAATGTGACCCAATTCGGCTTCTCGGATCAACAAGCACCAACTATTTTACTCGATTCGACTTCAAGAATTATTAAGGCTTGTATTAGACCCGAATTGACTTCTTGGATCAGCAAGTCTTCCATTTGACCCAATTCAGCTTCTTGGATCAATAAGTATCCATAACTTGATCCGTTTGTTTTATCAAGTCACCAAGTACGCACAATGTGACCCAATTCGGTATCTCGGATCAACAAGCACCAACTATTTGACTCGATTCGACTTCATAAATCATTAAGGCTTGTATTAGACCCGAATTGACTTCTCGGATCAACAAGTCTTCCATTTACCCAATTCGGCCTCTCGGATCAACAAGTATCCATAACTTGATTTGTTTGTTTTATCAAGTCACCAAGTACGCACAATGTGACCCAATTCGGCTTCTCGGATCAACAAGCACCAACTATTTGACTCGATTCGACTTCAAGAATTATTAAGGCTTTTATTAGACCCGAATTGACTTCTCGGATCAGCAAGTCTTCCATTTGACCCAATTCGGCTTCTCGGATCAACAAGTATCCATAACTTGATCCGTTTGTTTTATCAAGTCACCAAGTACGCACAATGTGACCCAATTCGACTTCTCGGATCAACAAGCACCAACTCTTCGACTCAATCCAACTTCACGAATCATTAAGACTTGTATTTGAACCGAATTGACTTCTCGGATCAACAAGTCTTCCATTTGACGCAATTCAGCTTCTCGGATCAACAAGTATCCATAACTTGATTCGTTTGTTTTATCAAATCACCAAGTACGCACAATGTGACCCAATTCCGCTTCTCGGATCAACAAGCACCAACTATTTGACTCGATTCGACTTCAAGAATTATTAAGACTTGTATTAGACCTGAATTGACTTCTCGGATCAAGAAGTCTAACATTTGACCCAATTCGCAACAAGTATCCATAACTTGATCCGTTTGTTTTATCGAGTCACCAAGTACGCACAATGTGACCCAATTCGGCTTCTCGGATCAACAAGCACTAACTCTTTGACTCGATCCGACTTCGCAAATCAATAAGACTTGTATTTGAACCGAATTTACTTCTCGGATCAACAAGTCTTCCATTTGACCCAATTCGGCTTCTCAGATCAACAAGTATCCATAACTTGATCCGTTTGTTTAATCAAGTCACCAAGTACGCACAATGTGACCCAATTCGGCTTCTCGGATCAACATGCTCTCACTATTTGATTCGATTCGACTTCACGAATCATTAACACTTGTATTAGAACCGAATTGACTTCTCGGATCAACAAGTCTTCCAATTGACCCAATTCGACTTCTAGGATAAAAAAGTATCCATAACTTGATCCGTTTGTTTTATCAAGTCACCAAGTACGCACAATGTGACCCAATTCGGCTTCTCGGATCAACAAGCACCAACTATTTTACTCGATTCGACTTCAAGAATTATTAAGGCTTGTATTAGACCCGAATTGACTTCTTGGATCAGCAAGTCTTCCATTTGACCCAATTCAGCTTCTTGGATCAATAAGTATCCATAACTTGATCCGTTTGTGTTATCAAGTCACCAAGTACGCACAATGTGACCCAATTCGGCTTCTCGGATCAACAAGCACCAACTATTTGACTAGATTCGACTTCAAGAATTATTAAGGCTTGTATTAGACCCGAATTGACTTCTCGGATCAGCAAATCTTCCATTTGACCCAATTCGACTTCTCGGATCAACAAGTATCCATAACTTGATCCGTTTGTTTTATCAAGTCACCAAGTACGCACAATGTGACCCAATTCGGTATCTCGGATCAACAAGCACCAACTATTTGACTCGATTCGACTTCATAAATCATTAAGGCTTGTATTAGACCCGAATTGACTTCTCGGATCAACAAGTCTTCCATTTGACCCAATTCGGCCTCTCGGATCAACAAGTATCCATAACTTGATTTGTTTGTTTTATCAAGTCACCAAGTACGCACAATGTGACCTAATTCGGCTTCTCGGATCAACAAGCACCAACTATTTGACTCGATTCGACTTCAAGAATTATTAAGGCTTGTATTAGACCCGAATTGACTTCTCGGATCAGCAAGTCTTCCCTTTGACCCAATTCGGCTTCTCGGATCAACAAGTATCCATAACTTGATCCGTTTGTTTTATCAAGTCACCAAGTACGCACAATGTGACCCAATTCGACTTCTCGGATCAACAAGCACCAACTCTTCGACTCAATCCAACTTCACGAATCATTAAGACTTGTATTTGAACCGAATTGACTTCTCGGATCAACAAGTCTTCCATTTGACGCAATTCAGCTTCTCGGATCAACAAGTATCCATAGCTTGATTCGTTTGTTTTATCAAGTCACCAAGTACGCACAATGTGACCCAATGCGGCTTCTCGGATCAACAAGCACCAACTATTTGACTCGATTCAACTTCAAGAATTATTAAGACTTGTATTAGACCTGAATTGACTTCTCGGATCAACAAGTTTAACATTTGACCCAATTCGCAACAAGTATCCATAACTTGATCCGTTTGTTTTATCAAGTCACCAAGTACGCACAATGTGACCCAATTCGGCTTCTCGGATCAACAAGCACTAACTCTTTGACTCGATCCGACTTCGCAAATCAATAAGACTTGTATTTGAACCGAATTTACTTCTCGGATCAACAAGTCTTCCATTGACCCAATTCGGCTTCTCAGATCAACAAGTATCCATAACTTGATCCGTTTGTTTTATCAAGTCACCAAGTACGCACAATGTGACCCAATTCGGCTTCTCGGATCAACATGCTCTCACTATTTGATTCGATTCGACTTCACGAATCATTAACACTTGTATTAGAACCGAATTGACTTCTCGGATCAACAAGTCTTCCAATTGACCCAATTCGACTTCTAGGATAAAAAAGTATCCATAACTTGATCCGTTTGTTTTATCAAGTCACCAAGTACGCACAATGTGACCCAATTCGGCTTCTCGGATCAACAAGCACCAACTATTTTACTCGATTCGACTTCAAGAATTATTAAGGCTTGTATTAGACCCGAATTGACTTCTTGGATCAGCAAGTCTTCCATTTGACCCAATTCAGCTTCTTGGATCAATAAGTATCCATAACTTGATCCGTTTGTTTTATCAAGTCACCAAGTACGCACAATGTGACCCAATTCGGTATCTCGGATCAACAAGCACCAACTATTTGACTCGATTCGACTTCAAGAATTATTAAGACTTGTATTAGACCTGAATTGACTTCTCGGATCAAGAAGTCTAACATTTGACCCAATTCGCAACAATTATCCATAACTTGATCCGTTTGTTTTATCAAGTCACCAAGTACGCACAATGTGACCCAATTCGGCTTCTCGGATCAACAAGCACTAACTCTTTGACTCGATCCGACTTCGCAAATCAATAAGACTTGTATTTGAACCGAATTTACTTCTCGGATCAACAAGTCTTCCATTTGACCCAATTCGGCTTCACAGATCAACAAGTATCCATAACTTGATCCGTTTGTTTTATCAAGTCACCAAGTACGCACAATGTGACCCAATTCGGCTTCTCGGATCAACATGCTCTCACTATTTGATTCGATTCGACTTCACGAATCATTAACACTTGTATTAGAACCGAATTGACTTCTCGGATCAACAAGTCTTCCAATTGACCCAATTCGACTTCTAGGATAAAAAAGTATCCATAACTTGATCCGTTTGTTTTATCAAGTCACCAAGTACGCACAATGTGACCCAATTCGGCTTCTCGGATCAACAAGCACCAACTATTTTACTCGATTCGACTTCAAGAATTATTAAGGCTTGTATTAGACCCGAATTGACTTCTTGGATCAGCAAGTCTTCCATTTGACCCAATTCAGCTTCTTGGATCAATAAGTATCCATAACTTGATCCGTTTGTGTTATCAAGTCACCAAGTACGCACACTGTGACCCAATTCGGCTTCTCGGATCAACAAGCACCAACTATTTGACTAGATTCGACTTCAAGAATTATTAAGGCTTGTATTAGACCCGAATTGACTTCTCGGATCAGCAAATCTTCCATTTGACCCAATTCGACTTCTCGGATCAACAAGTATCCATAACTTGATCCGTTTGTTTTATCAAGTCACCAAGTACGCACAATGTGACCCAATTCGGTATCTCGGATCAACAAGCACCAACTATTTGACTCGATTCGACTTCATAAATCATTAAGGCTTGTATTAGACCCGAATTGACTTCTCGGATCAACAAGTCTTCCATTTGACCCAATTCGGCCTCTCGGATCAACAAGTATCCATAACTTGATTTGTTTGTTTTATCAAGTCACCAAGTACGCACAATGTGACCCAATTCGGCTTCTCGGATCAACAAGCACCAACTATTTGACTCGATTCGACTTCAAGAATTATTAAGGCTTGTATTAGACCCGAATTGACTTCTCGGATCAGCAAGTCTTCCATTTGACCCAATTCGGCTTCTCGGATCAACAAGTATCCATAACTTGATCCGTTTGTTTTATCAAGTCACCAAGTACGCACAATGTGACCCAATTCGACTTCTCGGATCAACAAGCACCAACTCTTCGACTCAATCCAACTTCACGAATCATTAAGACTTGTATTTGAACCGAATTGACTTCTCGGATCAACAAGTCTTCCATTTGACGCAATTCAGCTTCTCGGATCAACAAGTATCCATAACTTGATTCGTTTGTTTTATCAAGTCACCAAGTACGCACAATGTGACCCAATGCGGCTTCTCGGATCAACAAGCACCAACTATTTGACTCGATTCAACTTCAAGAATTATTAAGACTTGTATTAGACCTGAATTGACTTCTCGGATCAACAAGTCTAACATTTGACCCAATTCGCAACAAGTATCCATAACTTGATCCGTTTGTTTTATCAAGTCACCAAGTACGCACAATGTGACCCAATTCGGCTTGTCGGATCAACAAGCACTAACTCTTTGACTCGATCCGACTTCGCAAATCAATAAGACTTGTATTTGAACCGAATTTACTTCTCGGATCAACAAGTCTTCCATTTGACCCAATTCGGCTTCTCAGATCAACAAGTATCCATAACTTGATCCGTTTGTTTTATCAAGTCACCAAGTACGCACAATGTGACCCAATTCGGCTTCTCGGATCAACATGCTCTCACTATTTGATTCGATTCGACTTCACGAATCATTAACACTTGTATTAGAACCGAATTGACATCTCGGATCAACAAGTCTTCCAATTGACCCAATTCGACTTCTAGGATAAAAAAGTATCCATAACTTGATCCGTTTGTTTTATCAAGTCTCCAAGTACGCACAATGTGACCCAATTCGGCTTCTCGGATCAACAAGCACCAACTATTTTACTCGATTCGACTTCAAGAATTATTAAGGCTTGTATTAGACCCGAATTGACTTCTTGGATCAGCAAGTCTTCCATTTGACCCAATTCAGCTTCTTGAATCAATAAGTATCCATAACTTGATCCGTTTGTTTTATCAAGTCACCAAGTACGCACAATGTGACCCAATTCGGTATCTCGGATCAACAAGCACCAACTATTTGACTCGATTCGACTTCATAAATCATTAAGGCTTGTATTAGACCCGAATTGACTTCTCGGATCAACAAGTCTTCCATTTACCCAATTCGGCCTCTCGGATCCACAAGTATACATAACTTGATCCGTTTGTTTTATCAAGTCACCAAGTACGCACAATGTGACCCAATTCGACTTCTCGGATCAACAAGCACCAACTCTTCGACTCAATCCAACTTCACGAATCATTAAGACTTGTATTTGAACCGAATTGACTTCTCGTATCAACAAGTCTTCCATTTGACGCAATTCAGCTTCTCGGATCAACAAGTATCAATAACTTGATTCGTTTGTTTTATCAAGTCACCAAGTACGCACAATGTGACCCAATGCGGCTTCTCGGATCAACAAGCACCAACTATTTGACTCGATTCAACTTCAAGAATTATTAAGACTTGTATTAGACCTGAATTGACTTCTCGGATCAACAAGTCTAACATTTGACCCAATTCGCAACAAGTATCCATAACTTGATCCGTTTGTTTTATCAAGTCACCAAGTACGCACAATGTGACCCAATTCGGCTTCTCGGATCAACAAGCACTAACTCTTTGACTCGATCCGACTT
This sequence comes from Ajuga chamaepitys, assembly GCA_958295605.1. Classification (NCBI taxonomy): domain Eukaryota; kingdom Viridiplantae; phylum Streptophyta; class Magnoliopsida; order Lamiales; family Lamiaceae; genus Ajuga; species Ajuga chamaepitys. Next base: position 26,815,455 of record OY282505.1, read on the forward strand.
CGCAAATCAATAAGACTTGTATTTGAACCGAATTTACTTCTCGGATCAACAAGTCTTCCATTTGACCCAATTCGGCTTCTCAGATCAACAAGTATCCATAACTTGATCCGTTTGTTTTATCAAGTCACCAAGTACGCACAATGTGACCCAATTCGGCTTCTCGGATCAACATGCTCTCACTATTTGATTCGATTCAACTTCACGAATCATTAACACTTGTATTAGAACCGAATTGACATCTCGGATCAACAAGTCTTCCAATTGACCCAATTCGACTTCTAGGATAAAAAAGTATCCATAACTTGATCCGTTTGTTTTATCAAGTCACCAAGTACGCACAATGTGACCCAATTCGGCTTCTCGGATCAACAAGCACCAACTATTTTACTCGATTCGACTTCAAGAATTATTAAGGCTTGTATTAGACCCGAATTGACTTCTTGGATCAGCAAGTCTTCCATTTGACCCAATTCAGCTTCTTGGATCAATAAGTATCCATAACTTGATCCGTTTGTTTTATCAAGTCACCAAGTACGCACAATGTGACCCAATTCGGTATCTCGGATCAACAAGCACCAACTATTTGACTCGATTCGACTTCATAAATCATTAAGGCTTGTATTAGACCCGAATTGACTTCTCGGATCAACAAGTCTTCCATTTACCCAATTCGGCCTCTCGGATCAACAAGTATCCATAACTTGATCCGTTTGTTTTATCAAGTCACGAAGTACGCACAATGTGACCCAATTCGACTTCTCGGATCAACAAGCACCAACTCTTCGACTCAATCCAACTTCACGAATCATTAAGACTTGTATTTGAACCGAATTGACTTCTCGTATCAACAAGTCTTCCATTTGACGCAATTCAGCTTCTCGGATCAACAAGTATCAATAACTTGATTCGTTTGTTTTATCAAGTCACCAAGTACGCACAATGTGACCCAATGCGGCTTCTCGGATCAACAAGCACCAACTATTTGACTCGATTCAACTTCAAGAATTATTAAGACTTGTATTAGACCTGAATTGACTTCTCGGATCAACAAGTCTAACATTTGACCCAATTCGCAACAAGTATCCATAACTTGATCCGTTTGTTTTATCAAGTCACCAAGTACGCACAATGTGACCCAATTCGGCTTCTCGGATCAACAAGCACTAACTCTTTGACTCGATCCGACTTCGCAAATCAATAAGACTTGTATTTGAACCGAATTGACTTCTCGGATCAACAAGTCTTCCATTTGACGCAATTCAGCTTCTCGGATCAACAAGTATCCATAACTTGATTCGTTTGTTTTATCAAGTCACCAAGTACGCACAATGTGACCCAATGCGGCTTCTCGGATCAACAAGCACTAACTATTTGACTCGATTCAACTTCAAGAATTATTAAGACTTGTATGAGACCTGAATTGACTTCTCGGATCAACAAGTCTAACATTTGACCCAATTCGCAACAAGTATCCATAACTTGATCCGTTTGTTTTATCAAGTCACCAAGTACGCACAATGTGACCCAATTCGGCTTCTCGGATCAACAAGCACTAACTCTTTGACTCGATCCGACTTCGCAAATCAATAAGACTTGTATTTGAACCGAATTTACTTCTCGGATCAACAAGTCTTCCATTTGACCCAATTCGGCTTCTCAGATCAACAAGTATCCGTAACTTGATCCGTTTGTTTTATCAAGTCACCAAGTACGCACAATGTGACCCAATTCGACTTCTCGGATCAACAAGCACCAACTCTTCGACTCAATCCAACTTCACGAATCATTAAGACTTGTATTTGAACCGAATTGACTTCTCGGATCAACAAGTCTTCCATTTGACGCAATTCAGCTTCTCGGATCAACAAGTATCCATAACTTGATTCGTTTGTTTTATCAAGTCACCAAGTACGCACAATGTGACCCAATGCGGCTTCTCGGATCAACAAGCACCAACTATTTGACTCGATTCAACTTCAAGAATTATTAAGACTTGTATTAGACCTGAATTGACTTCTCGGATCAACAAGTCTAACATTTGACCCAATTCGCAACAAGTATCCATAACTTGATCCGTTTGTTTTATCAAGTCACCAAGTACGCACAATGTGACCCAATTCGGCTTGTCGGATCAACAAGCACTAACTCTTTGACTCGATCCGACTTCGCAAATCAATAAGACTTGTATTTGAACCGAATTTACTTCTCGGATCAACAAGTCTTCCATTTGACCCAATTCGGCTTCTCAGATCAACAAGTATCCATAACTTGATCCGTTTGTTTTATCAAGTCACCAAGTACGCACAATGTGACCCAATTCGGCTTCTCGGATCAACATGCTCTCACTATTTGATTCGATTCGACTTCACGAATCATTAACACTTGTATTAGAACCGAATTGACATCTCGGATCAACAAGTCTTCCAATTGACCCAATTCGACTTCTAGGATAAAAAAGTATCCATAACTTGATCCGTTTGTTTTATCAAGTCACCAAGTACGCACAATGTGACCCAATTCGGCTTCTCGGATCAACAAGCACCAACTATTTTACTCGATTCGACTTCAAGAATTATTAAGGCTTGTATTAGACCCGAATTGACTTCTTGGATCAGCAAGTCTTCCATTTGACCCAATTCAGCTTCTTGAATCAATAAGTATCCATAACTTGATCCGTTTGTTTTATCAAGTCACCAAGTACGCACAATGTGACCCAATTCGGTATCTCGGATCAACAAGCACCAACTATTTGACTCGATTCGACTTCATAAATCATTAAGGCTTGTATTAGACCCGAATTGACTTCTCGGATCAACAAGTCTTCCATTTACCCAATTCGGCCTCTCGGATCAACAAGTATACATAACTTGATCCGTTTGTTTTATCAAGTCACCAAGTACGCACAATGTGACCCAATTCGACTTCTCGGATCAACAAGCACCAACTCTTCGACTCAATCCAACTTCACGAATCATTAAGACTTGTATTTGAACCGAATTGACTTCTCGTATCAACAAGTCTTCCATTTGACGCAATTCAGCTTCTCGGATCAACAAGTATCAATAACTTGATTCGTTTGTTTTATCAAGTCACCAAGTACGCACAATGTGACCCAATGCGGCTTCTCGGATCAACAAGCACCAACTATTTGACTCGATTCAACTTCAAGAATTATTAAGACTTGTATTAGACCTGAATTGACTTCTCGGATCAACAAGTCTAACATTTGACCCAATTCGCAACAAGTATCCATAACTTGATCCGTTTGTTTTATCAAGTCACCAAGTACGCACAATGTGACCCAATTCGGCTTCTCGGATCAACAAGCACTAACTCTTTGACTCGATCCGACTTCGCAAATCAATAAGACTTGTATTTGAACCGAATTTACTTCTCGGATCAACAAGTCTTCCATTTGACCCAATTCGGCTTCTCAGATCAACAAGTATCCATAACTTGATCCGTTTGTTTTATCAAGTCACCAAGTACGCACAATGTGACCCAATTCGGCTTCTCGGATCAACATGCTCTCACTATTTGATTCGATTCAACTTCACGAATCATTAACACTTGTATTAGAACTGAATTGACATCTCGGATCAACAAGTCTTCCAATTGACCCAATTCGACTTCTAGGATAAAAAAGTATCCATAACTTGATCCGTTTGTTTTATCAAGTCACCAAGTACGCACAATGTGACCCAATTCGGCTTCTCGGATCAACAAGCACCAACTATTTTACTCGATTCGACTTCAAGAATTATTAAGGCTTGTATTAGACCCGAATTGACTTCTTGGATCAGCAAGTCTTCCATTTGACCCAATTCAGCTTCTTGGATCAATAAGTATCCATAACTTGATCCGTTTGTTTTATCAAGTCACCAAGTACGCACAATGTGACCCAATTCGGTATCTCGGATCAACAAGCACCAACTATTTGACTCGATTCGACTTCATAAATCATTAAAGGCTTGTATTAGACCCGAATTGACTTCTCGGATCAACAAGTCTTCCATTTACCCAATTCGGCCTCTCGGATCAACAAGTATCCATAACTTGATCCGTTTGTTTTATCAAGTCACGAAGTACGCACAATGTGACCCAATTCGACTTCTCGGATCAACAAGCACCAACTCTTCGACTCAATCCAACTTCACGAATCATTAAGACTTGTATTTGAACCGAATTGACTTCTCGTATCAACAAGTCTTCCATTTGACGCAATTCAGCTTCTCGGATCAACAAGTATCAATAACTTGATTCGTTTGTTTTATCAAGTCACCAAGTACGCACAATGTGACCCAATGCGGCTTCTCGGATCAACAAGCACCAACTATTTGACTCGATTCAACTTCAAGAATTATTAAGACTTGTATTAGACCTGAATTGACTTCTCGGATCAACAAGTCTAACATTTGACCCAATTCGCAACAAGTATCCATAACTTGATCCGTTTGTTTTATCAAGTCACCAAGTACGCACAATGTGACCCAATTCGGCTTCTCGGATCAACAAGCACTATCTCTTTGACTCGATCCGACTTCGCAAATCAATAAGACTTGTATTTGAACCGAATTGACTTCTCGGATCAACAAGTCTTCCATTTGACGCAATTCAGCTTCTCGGATCAACAAGTATCCATAACTTGATTCGTTTGTTTTATCAAGTCACCAAGTACGCACAATGTGACCCAATGCGGCTTCTCGGATCAACAAGCACTAACTATTTGACTCGATTCAACTTCAAGAATTATTAAGACTTGTATGAGACCTGAATTGACTTCTCGGATCAACAAGTCTAACATTTGACCTAATTCGCAACAAGTATCCATAACTTGATCCGTTTGTTTTATCAAGTCACCAAGTACGCACAATGTGACCCAATTCGGCTTCTCGGATCAACAAGCACTAACTCTTTGACTCGATCCGACTTCGCAAATCAATAAGACTTGTATTTGAACCGAATTTACTTCTCGGATCAACAAGTCTTCCATTTGACCCAATTCGGCTTCTCAGATCAACAAGTATCCGTAACTTGATCCGTTTGTTTTATCAAGTCACCAAGTACGCACAATGTGACCCAATTCGGCTTCTCGGATCAACATGCTCTCACTATTTGATTCGATTCAACTTCACGAATCATTAACACTTGTATTAGAACCGAATTGACATCTCGGATCAACAAGTCTTCCAATTGACCCAATTCGACTTCTAGGATAAAAAAGTATCCATAACTTGATCCGTTTGTTTTATCAAGTCACCAAGTACGCACAATGTGACCCAATTCGGCTTCTCGGATCAACAAGCACCAACTATTTTACTCGATTCGACTTCAAGAATTATTAAGGCTTGTATTAGACCCGAATTGACTTCTTGGATCAGCAAGTCTTCCATTTGACCCAATTCAGCTTCTTGGATCAATAAGTATCCATAACTTGATCCGTTTGTTTTATCAAGTCACCAAGTACGCACAATGTGACCCAATTCGGTATCTCGGATCAACAAGCACCAACTATTTGACTCGATTCGACTTCATAAATCATTAAGGCTTGTATTAGACCCGAATTGACTTCTCGGATCAACAAGTCTTCCATTTACCCAATTCGGCCTCTCGGATCAACAAGTATCCATAACTTGATCCGTTTGTTTTATCAAGTCACCAAGTACGCACAATGTGACCCAATTCGACTTCTCGGATCAACAAGCACCAACTCTTCGACTCAATCCAACTTCACGAATCATTAAGACTTGTATTTGAACCGAATTGACTTCTCGTATCAACAAGTCTTCCATTTGACGCAATTCAGCTTCTCGGATCAACAAGTATCAATAACTTGATTCGTTTGTTTTATCAAGTCACCAAGTACGCACAATGTGACCCAATGCGGCTTCTCGGATCAACAAGCACCAACTATTTGACTCGATTCAACTTCAAGAATTATTAAGACTTGTATTAGACCTGAATTGACTTCTCGGATCAACAAGTCTAACATTTGACCCAATTCGCAACAAGTATCCATAACTTGATCCGTTTGTTTTATCAAGTCACCAAGTACGCACAATGTGACCCAATTCGGCTTCTCGGATCAACAAGCACTAACTCTTTGACTCGATCCGACTTCGCAAATCAATAAGACTTGTATTTGAACCGAATTGACTTCTCGGATCAACAAGTCTTCCATTTGACGCAATTCAGCTTCTCGGATCAACAAGTATCCATAACTTGATTCGTTTGTTTTATCAAGTCACCAAGTACGCACAATGTGACCCAATGCGGCTTCTCGGATCAACAAGCACTAACTATTTGACTCGATTCAACTTCAAGAATTATTAAGACTTGTATGAGACCTGAATTGACTTCTCGGATCAACAAGTCTAACATTTGACCCAATTCGCAACAAGTATCCATAACTTGATCCGTTTGTTTTATCAAGTCACCAAGTACGCACAATGTGACCCAATTCGGCTTCTCGGATCAACAAGCACTAACTCTTTGACTCGATCCGACTTCGCAAATCAATAAGACTTGTATTTGAACCGAATTTACTTCTCGGATCAACAAGTCTTCCATTTGACCCAATTCGGCTTCTCAGATCAACAAGTATCCGTAACTTGATCCGTTTGTTTTATCAAGTCACCAAGTACGCACAATGTGACCCAATTCGGCTTCTCGGATCAACATGCTCTCACTATTTGATTCGATTCGACTTCACGAATCATTAACACTTGTATTAGAACCGAATTGACTTCTCGGATCAACAAGTCTTCCAATTGACCCAATTCGACTTCTAGGATAAAAAAGTATCCATAACTTGATCCGTTTGTTTTATCAAGTCACCAAGTACGCACAATGTGACCCAATTCGGCTTCTCGGATCAACAAGCACCAACTATTTTACTCGATTCGACTTCAAGAATTATTAAGGCTTGTATTAGACCCGAATTGACTTCTTGGATCAGCAAGTCTTCCATTTGACCCAATTCAGCTTCTTGGATCAATAAGTATCCATAACTTGATCCGTTTGTTTTATCAAGTCACCAAGTACGCACAATGTGACCCAATTCGGTATCTCGGATCAACAAGCACCAACTATTTGACTCGATTCGACTTCATAAATCATTAAGGCTTGTATTAGACCCGAATTGACTTCTCGGATCAACAAGTCTTCCATTTACCCAATTCGGCCTCTCGGATCAACAAGTATCCATAACTTGATCCGTTTGTTTTATCAAGTCACCAAGTACGCACAATGTGACCCAATTCGACTTCTCAGATCAACAAGCACCAACTCTTCGACTCAATCCAACTTCACAAATCATTAAGACTTGTATTTGAACCGAATTGACTTCTCGTATCAACAAGTCTTCCATTTGACGCAATTCAGCTTCTCGGATCAACAAGTATCCATAACTTGATTCGTTTGTTTTATCAAGTCACCAAGTACGCACAATGTGACCCAATGCGGCTTCTCGGATCAACAAGCACCAACTATTTGACTCGATTCAACTTCAAGAATTATTAAGACTTGTATTAGACCTGAATTGACTTCTCGGATCAACAAGTCTAACATTTGACCCAATTCGCAGCAAGTATCCATAACTTGATCCGTTTGTTTTATCAAGTCACCAAGTACGCGCAATGTGACCCAATTCGGCTTCTCGGATCAACAAGCACTAACTCTTTGACTCGATCCGACTTCGCAAATCAATAAGACTTGTATTTGAACCGAATTTACTTCTCGGATCAACAAGCCTTCCATTTGACCCAATTCGGCTTCTCAGATCAACAAGTATCCATAACTTGATCCGTTTGTTTTATCAAGTCACCAAGTACGCACAATGTGACCCAATTCGGCTTCTCGGATCAACATGCTCTCACTATTTGATTCGATTCGACTTCACGAATCATTAACACTTGTATTAGAACCGAATTGACTTCTCGGATCAACAAGTCTTCCAATTGACCCAATTCGACTTCTAGGATAAAAAAGTATCCATAACTTGATCCGTTTGTTTTATCAAGTCACCAAGTACGCACAATATGACCCAATTCGGCTTCTCGGATCAACAAGCACCAACTATTTTACTCGATTCGACTTCAAGAATTATTAAGGCTTGTATTAGACCCGAATTGACTTCTTGGATCAGCAAGTCTTCCATTTGACCCAATTCAGCTTCTTGGATCAATAAGTATCCATAACTTGATCCGTTTGTTTTATCAAGTCACCAAGTACGCACAATGTGACCCAATTCGGTATCTCGGATCAACAAGCACCAACTATTTGACTCGATTCGACTTCATAAATCATTAAGGCTTGTATTAGACCCGAATTGACTTCTCGGATCAACAAGTCTTCCATTTACCCAATTCGGCCTCTCGGATCAACAAGTATCCATAACTTGATTTGTTTGTTTTATCAAGTCACCAAGTACGCACAATGTGACCCAATTCGGCTTCTCGGATCAACAAGCACCAACTATTTGACTCGATTCGACTTCAAGAATTATTAAGGCTTGTATTAGACCCGAATTGACTTCTCGGATCAGCAAGTCTTCCATTTGACCCAATTCGGCTTCTCGGATCAACAAGTATCCATAACTTGATCCGTTTGTTTTATCAAGTCACCAAGTACGCACAATGTGACCCAATTCGACTTCTCGGATCAACAAGCACCAACTCTTCGACTCAATCCAACTTCACGAATCATTAAGACTTGTATTTGAACCGAATTGACTTCTCGGATCAACAAGTCTTCCATTTGTCGCAATTCAGCTTCTCGGATCAACAAGTATCCATAACTTGATTCGTTTGTTTTATCAAGTCACCAAGTACGCACAATGTGACCCAATTCGGCTTCTCGGATCAACAAGCACCAACTATTTGACTCGATTCGACTTCAAGAATTATTAAGACTTGTATTAGACCTGAATTGACTTCTCGGATCAACAAGTCTAACATTTGACCCAATTCGCAACAAGTATCCATAACTTGATCCGTTTGTTTTATCAAGTCACCAAGTACGCACAATGTGACCCAATTCGGCTTCTCGGATCAACAAGCACTAACTCTTTGACTCGATCCGACTTCGCAAATCAATAAGACTTGTATTTGAACCGAATTTACTTCTCGGATCAACAAGTCTTCCATTTGACCCAATTCGGCTTCTCAGATCAACAAGTATCCGTAACTTGATCCGTTTGTTTTATCAAGTCACCAAGTACGCACAATCTGACCCAATTCGGCTTCTCGGATCAACATGCTCTCACTATTTGATTCGATTCGACTTCACGAATCATTAACACTTGTATTAGAACCGAATTGACTTCTCGGATCAACAAGTCTTCCAATTGACCCAATTCGACTTCTAGGATAAAAAAGTATCCATAACTTGATCCGTTTGTTTTATCAAGTCACCAAGTACGCACAATGTGACCCAATTCGGCTTCTCGGATCAACAAGCACCAACTATTTTACTCGATTCGACTTCAAGAATTATTAAGGCTTGTATTAGACCCGAATTGACTTCTTGGATCAGCAAGTCTTCCATTTGACCCAATTCAGCTTCTTGGATCAATAAGTATCCATAACTTGATCCGTTTGTTTTATCAAGTCACCAAGTACGCACAATGTGACCCAATTCGGCTTCTCGGATCAACAAGCACCAACTATTTGACTAGATTCGACTTCAAGAATTATTAAGGCTTGTATTAGACCCGAATTGACTTCTCGGATCAGCAAATCTTCCATTTGACCCAATTCGACTTCTCGGATCAACAAGTATCCATAACTTGATCCGTTTGTTTTATCAAGTCACCAAGTACGCACAATGTGACCCAATTCGGTATCTCGGATCAACAAGCACCAACTATTTGACTCGATTCGACTTCATAAATCATTAAGGCTTGTATTAGACCCGAATTGACTTCTCGGATCCACAAGTCTTCCATTTGACCCAATTCGGCCTCTCGGATCAACAAGTATCCATAACTTGATTTGTTTGTTTTATCAAGTCACCAAGTACGCACAATGTGACCCAATTCGGCTTCTCGGATCAACAAGCACCAACTATTTGACTCGATTCGACTTCAAGAATTATTAAGGCTTGTATTAGACCCGAATTGACTTCTCGGATCAGCAAGTCTTCCATTTGACCCAATTCGGCTTCTCGGATCAACAAGTATCCATAACTTGATCCGTTTGTTTTATCAAGTCACCAAGTACGCACAATGTGACCCAATTCGACTTCTCGGATCAACAAGCACCAACTCTTCGACTCAATCCAACTTCACGAATCATTAAGACTTGTATTTGAACCGAATTGACTTCTCGGATCAACAAGTCTTCCATTTGACGCAATTCAGCTTCTCGGATCAACAAGTATCCATAACTTGATTCGTTTGTTTTATCAAGTCACCAAGTACGCACAATGTGACCCAATGCGGCTTCTCGGATCAACAAGCACCAACTATTTGACTCGATTCAACTTCAAGAATTATTAAGACTTGTATTAGACCTGAATTGACTTCTCGGATCAACAAGTCTAACATTTGACCCAATTCGCAACAAGTATCCATAACTTGATCCGTTTGTTTTATCAAGTCACCAAGTACGCACAATGTGACCCAATTCGGCTTCTCGGATCAACAAGCACTAACTCTTTGACTCGATCCGACTTCGCAAATCAATAAGACTTGTATTTGAACCGAATTTACTTCTCGGATCAACAAGTCTTCCATTTGACCCAATTCGGCTTCTCAGATCAACAAGTATCCATAACTTGATCCGTTTGTTTTATCAAGTCACCAAGTACGCACAATGTGACCCAATTCGGCTTCTCGGATCAACATGCTCTCACTATTTGATTCGATTCGACTTCACGAATCATTAACACTTGTATTAGAACCGAATTGACTTCTCGGATCAACAAGTCTTCCAATTGACCCAATTCGACTTCTAGGATAAAAAAGTATCCATAACTTGATCCGTTTGTTTTATCAAGTCACCAAGTACGCACAATGTGACCCAATTCGGCTTCTCGGATCAACAAGCACCAACTATTTTACTCGATTCGACTTCAAGAATTATTAAGGCTTGTATTAGACCCGAATTGACTTCTTGGATCAGCAAGTCTTCCATTTGACCCAATTCAGCTTCTTGGATCAATAAGTATCCATAACTTGATCCGTTTGTTTTATCAAGTCACCAAGTACGCACAATGTGACCCAATTCGGTATCTCGGATCAACAAGCACCAACTATTTGACTCGATTCGACTTCATAAATCATTAAGGCTTGTATTAGACCCGAATTGACTTCTCGGATCAACAAGTCTTCCATTTACCCAATTCGGCCTCTCGGATCAACAAGTATCCATAACTTGATTTGTTTGTTTTATCAAGTCACCAAGTACGCACAATGTGACCCAATTCGGCTTCTCGGATCAACAAGCACCAACTATTTGACTCGATTCGACTTCAAGAATTATTAAGGCTTGTATTAGACCCGAATTGACTTCTCGGATCAGCAAGTCTTCCATTTGACCCAATTCGGCTTCTCGGATCAACAAGTATCCATAACTTGATCCGTTTGTTTTATCAAGTCACCAAGTACGCACAATGTGACCCAATTCGACTTCTCGGATCAACAAGCACCAACTCTTCGACTCAATCCAACTTCACGAATCATTAAGACTTGTATTTGAACCGAATTGACTTCTCGGATCAACAAGTCTTCCATTTGACGCAATTCAGCTTCTCGGATCAACAAGTATCCATAACTTGATTCGTTTGTTTTATCAAGTCACCAAGTACGCACAATGTGACCCAATTCGGCTTCTCGGATCAACAAGCACCAACTATTTGACTCGATTCGACTTCAAGAATTATTAAGACTTGTATTAGACCTGAATTGACTTCTCGGATCAACAAGTCTAACATTTGACCCAATTCGCAACAAGTATCCATAACTTGATCCGTTTGTTTTATCAAGTCACCAAGTACGCACAATGTGACCCAATTCGGCTTCTCGGATCAACAAGCACTAACTCTTTGACTCGATCCGACTTCGCAAATCAATAAGACTTGTATTTGAACCGAATTTACTTCTCGGATCAACAAGTCTTCCATTTGACCCAATTCGGCTTCTCAGATCAACAAGTATCCATAACTTGATCCGTTTGTTTTATCAAGTCACCAAGTACGCACAATGTGACCCAATTCGGCTTCTCGGATCAACATGCTCTCACTATTTGATTCGATTCGACTTCACGAATCATTAACACTTGTATTAGAACCGAATTGACTTCTCGGATCAACAAGTCTTCCAATTGACCCAATTCGACTTCTAGGATAAAAAAGTATCCATAACTTGATCCGTTTGTTTTATCAAGTCACCAAGTACGCACAATGTGAGCCAATTCGGCTTCTCGGATCAACAAGCACCAACTATTTTACTCGATTCGACTTCAAGAATTATTAAGGCTTGTATTAGACCCGAATTGACTTCTTGGATCAGCAAGTCTTCCATTTGACCCAATTTGGCCTCTCGGATCAACAAGTATCCATAACTTGATTTGGTTGTTTTATCAAGTCACCAAGTACGCACAATGTGACCCAATTCGGCTTCTCGGATCAACAAGCACCAACTATTTGACTCGATTCGACTTCAAGAATTATTAAGGCTTGTATTAGACCCGAATTGACTTCTCGGATCAGCAAGTCTTCCATTTGACCCAACTCGGCTTCTCGGATCAACAAGTATCCATAACTTGATCCGTTTGTTTTATCAAGTCACCAAGTACGCACAATGTGACCCAATTCGACTTCTCGGATCAACAAGCACCAACTCTTCGACTCAATCCAACTTCACGAATCATTAAGACTTGTATTTGAACCGAATTGACTTCTCGGATCAACAAGTCTTCCATTTTACGCAATTCAGCTTCTCGGATCAACAAGTATCCATAACTTGATTCGTTTGTTTTATCAAGTCACCAAGTACGCACAATGTGACCCAATGCGGCTTCTCGGATCAACAAGCACCAACTATTTGACTCGATTCAACTTCAAGAATTATTAAGACTTGTATTAGACCTGAATTGACTTCTCGGATCAACAAGTCTAACATTTGACCCAATTCGCAACAAGTATCCATAACTTGATCCGTTTGTTTTATCAAGTCACCAAGTACGCACAATGTGACCCAATTCGGCTTCTCGGATCAACATGCTCTCACTATTTGATTCGATTCGACTTCACGAATCATTAACACTTGTATTAGAACCGAATTGACTTCTCGGATCAACAAGTCTTCCAATTGACCCAATTCGACTTCTAGGATAAAAAAGTATCCATAACTTGATCCGTTTGTTTTATCAAGTCACCAAGTACGCACAATGTGAGCCAATTCGGCTTCTCGGATCAACAAGCACCAACTATTTTACTCGATTCGACTTCAAGAATTATTAAGGCTTGTATTAGACCCGAATTGACTTCTTGGATCAGCAAGTCTTCCATTTGACCCAGTTCGGCCTCTCGGATCAACAAGTATCCATAACTTGATTTGTTTGTTTTATCAAGTCACCAAGTACGCACAATGTGACCCAATTCGGCTTCTCGGATCAACAAGCACCAACTATTTGACTCGATTCGACTTCAAGAATTATTAAGGCTTGTATTAGACCCGAATTGACTTCTCGGATCAGCAAGTCTTCCATTTGACCCAATTCGGCTTCTCGGATCAACAAGTATCCATAACTTGATCCGTTTGTTTTATCAAGTCACCAAGTACGCACAGTGTGACCCAATTCGACTTCTCGGATCAACAAGCACCAACTCTTCGACTCAATCCAACTTCACGAATCATTAAGACTTGTATTTGAACCGAATTGACTTCTCGGATCAACAAGTCTTCCATTTGACGCAATTCAGCTTCTCGGATCAACAAGTATCCATAACTTGATTCGTTTGTTTTATCAAGTCACCAAGTACGCACAATGTGACCCAATTCGGCTTCTCGGATCAACAAGCACCAACTATTTGACTCGATTCGACTTCAAGAATTATTAAGACTTGTATTAGACCTGAATTGACTTCTCGGATCAACAAGTCTAACATTTGACCCAATTCGCAACAAGTATCCATAACTTGATCCGTTTGTTTTATCAAGTCACCAAGTACGCACAATGTGACCCAATTCGACTTCTCGGATCAACAAGCACTAACTCTTTGACTCGATCCGACTTCGCAAATCAATAAGACTTGTATTTGAACCGAATTTACTTCTCGGATCAACAAGTCTTCCATTTGACCCAATTCGGCTTCTCAGATCAACAAGTATCCATAACTTGATCCGTTTGTTTTATCAAGTCACCAAGTACGCACAATGTGACCCAATTCGGCTTCTCGGATCAACATGCTCTCACTATTTGATTCGATTCGACTTCACGAATCATTAACACTTGTATTAGAACCGAATTGACTTCTCGGATCAACAAGTCTTCCAATTGACCCAATTCGACTTCTAGGATAAAAAAGTATCCATAACTTGATCCGTTTGTTTTATCAAGTCACCAAGTATGCACAATGTGAGCCAATTCGGCTTCTCGGATCAACAAGCACCAACTATTTTACTCGATTCGACTTCAAGAATTATTAAGGCTTGTATTAGACCCGAATTGACTTCTTGGATCAGCAAGTCTTCCATTTGACCCAGTTCGGCCTCTCGGATCAACAAGTATCCATAACTTGATTTGTTTGTTTTATCAAGTCACCAAGTACGCACAATGTGACCCGATTCGGCTTCTCGGATCAACAAGCACCAACTATTTGACTCGATTCGACTTCAAGAATTATTAAGGCTTGTATTAGACCCGAATTGACTTCTCGGATCAGCAAGTCTTCCATTTGACCCAATTCAGCTTCTCGGATCAACAAGTATCCATAACTTGATCCGTTTGTTTTATCAAGTCACCAAGTACGCACAATGTGACCCAATTCGACTTCTCGGATCAACAAGCACCAACTCTTCGACTCAATCCAACTTTACGAATCATTAAGACTTGTATTTGAACCGAATTGACTTCTCGGATCAACAAGTCTTCCATTTGACGCAATTCAGCTTCTCGGATCAACAAGTATCCATAACTTGATTCGTTTGTTTTATCAAGTCACCAAGTACGCACAATGTGACCCAATTCGGCTTCTCGGATCAACAAGCACCAACTATTTGACTCGATTCGACTTCAAGAATTATTAAGACTTGTATTAGACCTGAATTGACTTCTCGGATCAACAAGTCTAACATTTGACCCAATTCGCAACAAGTATCCATAACTTGATCCGTTTGTTTTATCAAGTCACCAAGTACGCACAATGTGACCCAATTCGGCTTCTCGGATCAACAAGCACTAACTCTTTGACTCGATCCGACTTCGCAAATCAATAAGACTTGTATTTGAACCGAATTTACTTCTCGGATCAACAAGTCTTCCATTTGACCCAATTCGGCTTCTCAGATCAACAAGTATCCATAACTTGATCCGTTTGTTTTATCAAGTCACCAAGTACGCACAATGTGACCCAATTCGGCTTCTCGGATCAACATGCTCTCACTATTTGATTCGATTCGACTTCACGAATCATTAACACTTGTATTAGAACCGAATTGACTTCTCGGATCAACAAGTCTTCCAATTGACCCAATTCGACTTCTAGGATAAAAAAGTATCCATAACTTGATCCGTTTGTTTTATCAAGTCACCAAGTACGCACAATGTGACCCAATTCGGCTTCTCGGATCAACAAGCACCAACTATTTTACTCGATTCGACTTCAAGAATTATTAAGGCTTGTATTAGACCCGAATTGACTTCTTGGATCAGCAAGTCTTCCATTTGACCCAATTCAGCTTCTTGGATCAATAAGTATCCATAACTTGATCCGTTTGTTTTATCAAGTCACCAAGTACGCACAATATGACCCAATTCGGCTTCTCGGATCAACAAGCACCAACTATTTGACTAGATTCGACTTCAAGAATTATTAAGGCTTGTATTAGACCCGAATTGACTTCTCGGATCAGCAAATCTTCCATTTGACCCAATTCGACTTCTCGGATCAACAAGTATCCATAACTTGATCCGTTTGTTTTATCAAGTCACCAAGTACGCACAATGTGACCCAATTCGGTATCTCGGATCAACAAGCACCAACTATTTGACTCGATTCGACTTCATAAATCATTAAGGCTTGTATTAGACCCGAATTGACTTCTCGGATCAACAAGTCTTCCTTTTGACCCAATTCGGCCTCTCGGATCAACAAGTATCCATAACTTGATTTGTTTGTTTTATCAAGTCACCAAGTACGCACAATGTGACCCAATTCGGCTTCTCGGATCAACAAGCACCAACTAGTTGACTCGATTCGACTTCAAGAATTATTAAGGCTTGTATTAGACCCGAATTGACTTCTCGGATCAGCAAGTCTTCCATTTGACCCAATTCGGCTTCTCGGATCAACAAGTATCCATAACTTGATCCGTTTGTTTTATCAAGTCACCAAGTACGCACAATGTGACCCAATTCGACTTCTCGGATCAACAAGCACCAACTCTTCGACTCAATCCAACTTCACGAATCATTAAGACTTGTATTTGAACCGAATTGACTTCTCGGATCAACAAGTCTTCCATTTGACGCAATTCAGCTTCTCTGATCAACAAGTATCCATGACTTGATTCGTTTGTTTTATCAAGTCACCAAGTACGCACAATGTGACCCAATGCGGCTTCTCGGATCAACAAGCACCAACTATTTGACTCGATTCAACTTCAAGAATTATTAAGACTTGTATTAGACCTGAATTGACTTCTCGGATCAACAAGTCTAACATTTGACCCAATTCGCAACAAGTATCCATAACTTGATCCGTTTGTTTTATCAAGTCACCAAGTACGCACAATGTGACCCAATTCGGCTTCTCAGATCAACAAGCACTAACTCTTTGACTCGATCCGACTTCGCAAATCAATAAGACTTGTATTTGAACCGAATTTACTTCTCGGATCAACAAGTCTTCCATTTGACCCAATTCGGCTTCTCAGATCAACAAGTATCCATAACTTGATCCGTTTGTTTTATCAAGTCACCAACTACGCACAATGTGACCCAATTCGGCTTCTCGGATCAACATGCTCTCACTATTTGATTCGATTCGACTTCACGAATCATTAACACTTGTATTAGAACCGAATTGACTTCTCGGATCAACAAGTCTTCCAATTGACCCAATTCGACTTCTAGGATAAAAAAGTATCCATAACTTGATCCGTTTGTTTTATCAAGTCACCAAGTACGCACAATGTGACCCAATTCGGCTTCTCGGATCAACAAGCACCAACTATTTTACTCGATTCGACTTCAAGAATTATTAAGGCTTGTATTAGACCCGAATTGACTTCTTGGATCAGCAAGTCTTCCATTTGACCCAATTCAGCTTCTTGGATCAATAAGTATCCATAACTTGATCCGTTTGTTTTATCAAGTCACCAAGTACGCACAATGTGACCCAATTCGGTATCTCGAATCAACAAGCACCAACTATTTGACTCGATTCGACTTCATAAATCATTAAGGCTTGTATTAGACCCGAATTGACTTCTCGGATCAACAAGTCTTCCATTTACCCAATTCGGCCTCTCGGATCAACAAGTATCCATAACTTGATTTGTTTGTTTTATCAAGTCACCAAGTACGCACAATGTGACCCAATTCGGCTTCTCGGATCAACAAGCACCAACTATTTGACTCGATTCGACTTCAAGAATTATTAAGGCTTGTATTAGACCCGAATTGACTTCTCGGATCAGCAAGTCTTCCATTTGACCCAATTCGGCTTCTCGGATCAACAAGTATCCATAACTTGATCCGTTTGTTTTATCAAGTCACCAAGTACGCACAATGTGACCCAATTCGACTTCTCGGATCAACAAGCACCAACTCTTCGACTCAATCCAACTTCACGAATCATTAAACTTCACGAATCATTAAGACTTGTATTTGAACCGAATTGACTTCTCGGATCAACAAGTCTTCCATTTGACGCAATTCAGCTTCTCGGATCAACAAGTATCCATAACTTGATTCGTTTGTTTTATCAAGTCACCAAGTACGCACAATGTGACCCAATTCGGCTTCTCGGATCAACAAGCACCAACTATTTGACTCGATTCGACTTCAAGAATTATTAAGACTTGTATTAGACCTGAATTGACCTCTCGGATCAACAAGTCTAACATTTGACCCAATTCGCAACAAGTATCCATAACTTGATCCGTTTGTTTTATCAAGTCACGAAGTACGCACAATGTGACCCAATTCGGCTTCTCGGATCAACAAGCACTAACTCTTTGACTCGATCCGACTTCGCAAATCAATAAGACTTGTATTTGAACCGAATTTACTTCTCGGATCAACAAGTCTTCCATTTGACCCAATTCGGCTTCTCAGATCAACAAGTATCCATAACTTGATCCGTTTGTTTTATCAAGTCACCAAGTACGCACAATGTGACCCAATTCGGCTTCTCGGATCAACATGCTCTCACTATTTGATTCGATTCGACTTCACGAATCATTAACACTTGTATTAGAACCGAATTGACTTCTCGGATCAACAAGTCTTCCAATTGACCCAATTCGACTTCTAGGATAAAAAAGTATCCATAACTTGATCCGTTTGTTTTATCAAGTCACCAAGTACGCACAATGTGAGCCAATTCGGCTTCTCGGATCAACAAGCACCAACTATTTTACTCGATTCGACTTCAAGAATTATTAAGGCTTGTATTAGACCCGAATTGACTTCTTGGATCAGCAAGTCTTCCATTTGACCCAATTCGGCCTCTCGGATCAACAAGTATCCATAACTTGATTTGTTTGTTTTATCAAGTCACCAAGTACGCACAATGTGACCCAATTCGGCTTCTCGGATCAACAAGCACCAACTATTTGACTCGATTCGACTTCAAGAATTATTAAGGCTTGTATTAGACCCGAATTGACTTCTCGGATCAGCAAGTCTTCCATTTGACCCAATTCAGCTTCTCGGATCAACAAGTATCCATAACTTGATCCGTTTGTTTTATCAAGTCACCAAGTACGCACAATGTGACCCAATTCGACTTCTCGGATCAACAAGCACCAACTCTTCGACTCAATCCAACTTCACGAATCATTAAGACTTGTATTTGAACCGAATTGACTTCTCGGATCAACAAGTCTTCCATTTGACGCAATTCAGCTTCTCGGATCAACAAGTATCCATAACTTGATTCGTTTGTTTTATCAAGTCACCAAGTACGCACAATGTGACCCAATTCGGCTTCTCGGATCAACAAGCACCAACTATTTGACTCGATTCGACTTCAAGAATTATTAAGACTTGTATTAGACCTGAATTGACTTCTCGGATCAACAAGTCTAACATTTGACCCAATTCGCAACAAGTATCCATAACTTGATCCGTTTGTTTTATCAAGTCACCAAGTACGCACAATGTGACCCAATTCGGCTTCTCGGATCAACAAGCACTAACTCTTTGACTCGATCCGACTTCGCAAATCAATAAGACTTGTATTTGAACCGAATTTACTTCTCGGATCAACAAGTCTTCCATTTGACCCAATTCGGCTTCTCAGATCAACAAGTATCAATAACTTGATCCGTTTGTTTTATCAAGTCACCAAGTACGCACAATGTGACCCAATTCGGCTTCTCGGATCAACATGCTCTCACTATTTGATTCGATTCGACTTCACGAATCATTAACACTTGTATCAGAACCGAATTCACTTCTCGGATCAACAAGTCTTCCAATTGACCCAATTCGACTTCTAGGATAAAAAAGTATCCATAACTTGATCCGTTTGTTTTATCAAGTCACCAAGTACGCACAATGTGACCCAATTCGGCTTCTCGGATCAACAAGCACCAACTATTTTACTCGATTCGACTTCAAGAATTATTAAGGCTTGTATTAGACCCGAATTGACTTCTTGGATCAGCAAGTCTTCCATTTGACCCAATTCAGCTTCTTGGATCAATAAGTATCCATAACTTGATCCGTTTGTTTTATCAAGTCACCAAGTACGCACAATGTGAGCCAATTCGGCTTCTCGGATCAACAAGCACCAACTATTTTACTCGATTCGACTTCAAGAATTATTAAGGCTTGTATTAGACCCGAATTGACTTCTTGGATCAGCAAGTCTTCCATTTGACCCAATTCGGCCTCTCGGATCAACAAGTATCCATAACTTGATTTGTTTGTTTTATCAAGTCACCAAGTACGCACAATGTGACCCAATTCGGCTTCTCGGATCAACAAGCACCAACTATTTGACTCGATTCGACTTCAAGAATTATTAAGGCTTGTATTAGACCCGAATTGACTTCTCGGATCAGCAAGTCTTCCATTTGACCCAATTCAGCTTCTCGGATCAACAAGTATCCATAACTTGATCCGTTTGTTTTATCAAGTCACCAAGTACGCACAATGTGACCCAATTCGACTTCTCGGATCAACAAGCACCAACTCTTCGACTCAATCCAACTTCACGAATCATTAAGACTTGTATTTGAACCGAATTGACTTCTCGGATCAACAAGTCTTCCATTTGACGCAATTCAGCTTCTCGGATCAACAAGTATCCATAACTTGATTCGTTTGTTTTATCAAGTCACCAAGTACGCACAATGTGACCCAATTCGGCTTCTCGGATCAACAAGCACCAACTATTTGACTCGATTCGACTTCAAGAATTATTAAGACTTGTATTAGACCTGAATTGACTTCTCGGATCAACAAGTCTAACATTTGACCCAATTCGCAACAAGTATCCATAACTTGATCCGTTTGTTTTATCAAGTCACCAAGTACGCACAATGTGACCCAATTCGGCTTCTCGGATCAACAAGCACTAACTCTTTGACTCGATCCGACTTCGCAAATCAATAAGACTTGTATTTGAACCGAATTTACTTCTCGGATCAACAAGTCTTCCATTTGACCCAATTCGGCTTCTCAGATCAACAAGTATCAATAACTTGATCCGTTTGTTTTATCAAGTCACCAAGTACGCACAATGTGACCCAATTCGGCTTCTCGGATCAACATGCTCTCACTATTTGATTCGATTCGACTTCACGAATCATTAACACTTGTATCAGAACCGAATTGACTTCTCGGATCAACAAGTCTTCCAATTGACCCAATTCGACTTCTAGGATAAAAAAGTATCCATAACTTGATCCGTTTGTTTTATCAAGTCACCAAGTACGCACAATGTGACCCAATTCGGCTTCTCGGATCAACAAGCACCAACTATTTTACTCGATTCGACTTCAAGAATTATTAAGGCTTGTATTAGACCCGAATTGACTTCTTGGATCAGCAAGTCTTCCATTTGACCCAATTCAGCTTCTTGGATCAATAAGTATCCATAACTTGATCCGTTTGTTTTATCAAGTCACCAAGTACGCACAATATGACCCAATTCGGCTTCTCGGATCAACAAGCACCAACTATTTGACTAGATTCGACTTCAAGAATTATTAAGGCTTGTATTAGACCCGAATTGACTTCTCGGATCAGCAAATCTTCCATTTGACCCAATTCGACTTCTCGGATCAACAAGTATCCATAACTTGATCCGTTTGTTTTATCAAGTCACCAAGTACGCACAATGTGACCCAATTCGGTATCTCGGATCAACAAGCACCAACTATTTGACTCGATTCGACTTCATAAATCATTAAGGCTTGTATTAGACCCGAATTGACTTCTCGGATCAACAAGTCTTCCATTTGACCCAATTCGGCCTCTCGGATCAACAAGTATCCATAACTTGATTTGTTTGTTTTATCAAGTCACCAAGTACGCACAATGTGACCCAATTCGGCTTCTCGGATCAACAAGCACCAACTAGTTGACTCGATTCGACTTCAAGAATTATTAAGGCTTGTATTAGACCCGAATTGACTTCTCGGATCAGCAAGTCTTCCATTTGACCCAATTCGGCTTCTCGGATCAACAAGTATCCACAACTTGATCCGTTTGTTTTATCAAGTCACCAAGTACGCACAATGTGACCCAATTCGACTTCTCGGATCAACAAGCACCAACTCTTCGACTCAATCCAACTTCACGAATCATTAAGACTTGTATTTGAACCGAATTGACTTCTCGGATCAACAAGTCTTCCATTTGACGCAATTCAGCTTCTCGGATCAACAAGTATCCATGACTTGATTCGTTTGTTTTATCAAGTCACCAAGTACGCACAATGTGACCCAATGCGGCTTCTCGGATCAACAAGCACCAACTATTTGACTCGATTCAACTTCAAGAATTATTAAGACTTGTATTAGACCTGAATTGACTTCTCGGATCAACAAGTCTAACATTTGACCCAATTCGCAACAAGTATCCATAACTTGATCCGTTTGTTTTATCAAGTCACCAAGTACGCACAATGTGACCCAATTCGGCTTCTCAGATCAACAAGCACTAACTCTTTGACTCGATCCGACTTCGCAAATCAATAAGACTTGTATTTGAACCGAATTTACTTCTCGGATCAACAAGTCTTCCATTTGACCCAATTCGGCTTCTCAGATCAACAAGTATCCATAACTTGATCCGTTTGTTTTATCAAGTCACCAACTACGCACAATGTGACCCAATTCGGCTTCTCGGATCAACATGCTCTCACTATTTGATTCGATTCGACTTCACGAATCATTAACACTTGTATTAGAACCGAATTGACTTCTCGGATCAACAAGTCTTCCAATTGACCCAATTCGACTTCTAGGATAAAAAAGTATCCATAACTTGATCCGTTTGTTTTATCAAGTCACCAAGTACGCACAATGTGACCCAATTCGGCTTCTCGGATCAACAAGCACCAACTATTTTACTCGATTCGACTTCAAGAATTATTAAGGCTTGTATTAGACCCGAATTGACTTCTTGGATCAGCAAGTCTTCCATTTGACCCAATTCAGCTTCTTGGATCAATAAGTATCCATAACTTGATCCGTTTGTTTTATCAAGTCACCAAGTACGCACAATATGACCCAATTCGGCTTCTCGGATCAACAAGCACCAACTATTTGACTAGATTCGACTTCAAGAATTATTAAGGCTTGTATTAGACCCGAATTGACTTCTCGGATCAGCAAATCTTCCATTTGACCCAATTCGACTTCTCGGATCAACAAGTATCCATAACTTGATCCGTTTGTTTTATCAAGTCACCAAGTACGCACAATGTGACCCAATTCGGTATCTCGGATCAACAAGCACCAACTATTTGACTCGATTCGACTTCATAAATCATTAAGGCTTGTATTAGACCCGAATTGACTTCTCGGATCAACAAGTCTTCCTTTTGACCCAATTCGGCCTCTCGGATCAACAAGTATCCATAACTTGATTTGTTTGTTTTATCAAGTCACCAAGTACGCACAATGTGACCCAATTCGGCTTCTCGGATCAACAAGCACCAACTAGTTGACTCGATTCGACTTCAAGAATTATTAAGGCTTGTATTAGACCCGAATTGACTTCTCGGATCAGCAAGTCTTCCATTTGACCCAATTCGGCTTCTCGGATCAACAAGTATCCATAACTTGATCCGTTTGTTTTATCAAGTCACCAAGTACGCACAATGTGACCCAATTCGACTTCTCGGATCAACAAGCACCAACTCTTCGACTCAATCCAACTTCACGAATCATTAAGACTTGTATTTGAACCGAATTGACTTCTCGGATCAACAAGTCTTCCATTTGACGCAATTCAGCTTCTCTGATCAACAAGTATCCATGACTTGATTCGTTTGTTTTATCAAGTCACCAAGTACGCACAATGTGACCCAATGCGGCTTCTCGGATCAACAAGCACCAACTATTTGACTCGATTCAACTTCAAGAATTATTAAGACTTGTATTAGACCTGAATTGACTTCTCGGATCAACAAGTCTAACATTTGACCCAATTCGCAACAAGTATCCATAACTTGATCCGTTTGTTTTATCAAGTCACCAAGTACGCACAATGTGACCCAATTCGGCTTCTCAGATCAACAAGCACTAACTCTTTGACTCGATCCGACTTCGCAAATCAATAAGACTTGTATTTGAACCGAATTTACTTCTCGGATCAACAAGTCTTCCATTTGACCCAATTCGGCTTCTCAGATCAACAAGTATCCATAACTTGATCCGTTTGTTTTATCAAGTCACCAACTACGCACAATGTGACCCAATTCGGCTTCTCGGATCAACATGCTCTCACTATTTGATTCGATTCGACTTCACGAATCATTAACACTTGTATTAGAACCGAATTGACTTCTCGGATCAACAAGTCTTCCAATTGACCCAATTCGACTTCTAGGATAAAAAAGTATCCATAACTTGATCCGTTTGTTTTATCAAGTCACCAAGTACGCACAATGTGACCCAATTCGGCTTCTCGGATCAACAAGCACCAACTATTTTACTCGATTCGACTTCAAGAATTATTAAGGCTTGTATTAGACCCGAATTGACTTCTTGGATCAGCAAGTCTTCCATTTGACCCAATTCAGCTTCTTGGATCAATAAGTATCCATAACTTGATCCGTTTGTTTTATCAAGTCACCAAGTACGCACAATGTGACCCAATTCGGTATCTCGAATCAACAAGCACCAACTATTTGACTCGATTCGACTTCATAAATCATTAAGGCTTGTATTAGACCCGAATTGACTTCTCGGATCAACAAGTCTTCCATTTACCCAATTCGGCCTCTCGGATCAACAAGTATCCATAACTTGATTTGTTTGTTTTATCAAGTCACCAAGTACGCACAATGTGACCCAATTCGGCTTCTCGGATCAACAAGCACCAACTATTTGACTCGATTCGACTTCAAGAATTATTAAGGCTTGTATTAGACCCGAATTGACTTCTCGGATCAGCAAGTCTTCCATTTGACCCAATTCGGCTTCTCGGATCAACAAGTATCCATAACTTGATCCGTTTGTTTTATCAAGTCACCAAGTACGCACAATGTGACCCAATTCGACTTCTCGGATCAACAAGCACCAACTCTTCGACTCAATCCAACTTCACGAATCATTAAACTTCACGAATCATTAAGACTTGTATTTGAACCGAATTGACTTCTCGGATCAACAAGTCTTCCATTTGACGCAATTCAGCTTCTCGGATCAACAAGTATCCATAACATGATTCGTTTGTTTTATCAAGTCACCAAGTACGCACAATGTGACCCAATTCGGCTTCTCGGATCAACAAGCACCAACTATTTGACTCGATTCGACTTCAAGAATTATTAAGACTTGTATTAGACCTGAATTGACCTCTCGGATCAACAAGTCTAACATTTGACCCAATTCGCAACAAGTATCCATAACTTGATCCGTTTGTTTTATCAAGTCACGAAGTACGCACAATGTGACCCAATTCGGCTTCTCGGATCAACAAGCACTAACTCTTTGACTCGATCCGACTTCGCAAATCAATAAGACTTGTATTTGAACCGAATTTACTTCTCGGATCAACAAGTCTTCCATTTGACCCAATTCGGCTTCTCAGATCAACAAGTATCCATAACTTGATCCGTTTGTTTTATCAAGTCACCAAGTACGCACAATGTGACCCAATTCGGCTTCTCGGATCAACATGCTCTCACTATTTGATTCGATTCGACTTCACGAATCATTAACACTTGTATTAGAACCGAATTGACTTCTCGGATCAACAAGTCTTCCAATTGACCCAATTCGACTTCTAGGATAAAAAAGTATCCATAACTTGATCCGTTTGTTTTATCAAGTCACCAAGTACGCACAATGTGAGCCAATTCGGCTTCTCGGATCAACAAGCACCAACTATTTTACTCGATTCGACTTCAAGAATTATTAAGGCTTGTATTAGACCCGAATTGACTTCTTGGATCAGCAAGTCTTCCATTTGACCCAATTCGGCCTCTCGGATCAACAAGTATCCATAACTTGATTTGTTTGTTTTATCAAGTCACCAAGTACGCACAATGTGACCCAATTCGGCTTCTCGGATCAACAAGCACCAACTATTTGACTCGATTCGACTTCAAGAATTATTAAGGCTTGTATTAGACCCGAATTGACTTCTCGGATCAGCAAGTCTTCCATTTGACCCAATTCAGCTTCTCGGATCAACAAGTATCCATAACTTGATCCGTTTGTTTTATCAAGTCACCAAGTACGCACAATGTGACCCAATTCGACTTCTCGGATCAACAAGCACCAACTCTTCGACTCAATCCAACTTCACGAATCATTAAGACTTGTATTTGAACCGAATTGACTTCTCGGATCAACAAGTCTTCCATTTGACGCAATTCAGCTTCTCGGATCAACAAGTATCCATAACTTGATTCGTTTGTTTTATCAAGTCACCAAGTACGCACAATGTGACCCAATTCGGCTTCTCGGATCAACAAGCACCAACTATTTGACTCGATTCGACTTCAAGAATTATTAAGACTTGTATTAGACCTGAATTGACTTCTCGGATCAACAAGTCTAACATTTGACCCAATTCGCAACAAGTATCCATAACTTGATCCGTTTGTTTTATCAAGTCACCAAGTACGCACAATGTGACCCAATTCGGCTTCTCGGATCAACAAGCACTAACTCTTTGACTCGATCCGACTTCGCAAATCAATAAGACTTGTATTTGAACCGAATTTACTTCTCGGATCAACAAGTCTTCCATTTGACCCAATTCGGCTTCTCAGATCAACAAGTATCAATAACTTGATCCGTTTGTTTTATCAAGTCACCAAGTACGCACAATGTGACCCAATTCGGCTTCTCGGATCAACATGCTCTCACTATTTGATTCGATTCGACTTCACGAATCATTAACACTTGTATCAGAACCGAATTCACTTCTCGGATCAACAAGTCTTCCAATTGACCCAATTCGACTTCTAGGATAAAAAAGTATCCATAACTTGATCCGTTTGTTTTATCAAGTCACCAAGTACGCACAATGTGACCCAATTCGGCTTCTCGGATCAACAAGCACCAACTATTTTACTCGATTCGACTTCAAGAATTATTAAGGCTTGTATTAGACCCGAATTGACTTCTTGGATCAGCAAGTCTTCCATTTGACCCAATTCAGCTTCTTGGATCAATAAGTATCCATAACTTGATCCGTTTGTTTTATCAAGTCACCAAGTACGCACAATGTGAGCCAATTCGGCTTCTCGGATCAACAAGCACCAACTATTTTACTCGATTCGACTTCAAGAATTATTAAGGCTTGTATTAGACCCGAATTGACTTCTTGGATCAGCAAGTCTTCCATTTGACCCAATTCGGCCTCTCGGATCAACAAGTATCCATAACTTGATTTGTTTGTTTTATCAAGTCACCAAGTACGCACAATGTGACCCAATTCGGCTTCTCGGATCAACAAGCACCAACTATTTGACTCGATTCGACTTCAAGAATTATTAAGGCTTGTATTAGACCCGAATTGACTTCTCGGATCAGCAAGTCTTCCATTTGACCCAATTCAGCTTCTCGGATCAACAAGTATCCATAACTTGATCCGTTTGTTTTATCAAGTCACCAAGTACGCACAATGTGACCCAATTCGACTTCTCGGATCAACAAGCACCAACTCTTCGACTCAATCCAACTTCACGAATCATTAAGACTTGTATTTGAACCGAATTGACTTCTCGGATCAACAAGTCTTCCATTTGACGCAATTCAGCTTCTCGGATCAACAAGTATCCATAACTTGATTCGTTTGTTTTATCAAGTCACCAAGTACGCACAATGTGACCCAATTCGGCTTCTCGGATCAACAAGCACCAACTATTTGACTCGATTCGACTTCAAGAATTATTAAGACTTGTATTAGACCTGAATTGACTTCTCGGATCAACAAGTCTAACATTTGACCCAATTCGCAACAAGTATCCATAACTTGATCCGTTTGTTTTATCAAGTCACCAAGTACGCACAATGTGACCCAATTCGGCTTCTCGGATCAACAAGCACTAACTCTTTGACTCGATCCGACTTCGCAAATCAATAAGACTTGTATTTGAACCGAATTTACTTCTCGGATCAACAAGTCTTCCATTTGACCCAATTCGGCTTCTCAGATCAACAAGTATCAATAACTTGATCCGTTTGTTTTATCAAGTCACCAAGTACGCACAATGTGACCCAATTCGGCTTCTCGGATCAACATGCTCTCACTATTTGATTCGATTCGACTTCACGAATCATTAACACTTGTATCAGAACCGAATTGACTTCTCGGATCAACAAGTCTTCCAATTGACCCAATTCGACTTCTAGGATAAAAAAGTATCCATAACTTGATCCGTTTGTTTTATCAAGTCACCAAGTACGCACAATGTGACCCAATTCGGCTTCTCGGATCAACAAGCACCAACTATTTTACTCGATTCGACTTCAAGAATTATTAAGGCTTGTATTAGACCCGAATTGACTTCTTGGATCAGCAAGTCTTCCATTTGACCCAATTCAGCTTCTTGGATCAATAAGTATCCATAACTTGATCCGTTTGTTTTATCAAGTCACCAAGTACGCACAATATGACCCAATTCGGCTTCTCGGATCAACAAGCACCAACTATTTGACTAGATTCGACTTCAAGAATTATTAAGGCTTGTATTAGAGCCGAATTGACTTCTCGGATCAGCAAATCTTCCATTTGACCCAATTCGACTTCTCGGATCAACAAGTATCCATAACTTGATCCGTTTGTTTTATCAAGTCACCAAGTACGCACAATGTGACCCAATTCGGTATCTCGGATCAACAAGCACCAACTATTTGACTCGATTCGACTTCATAAATCATTAAGGCTTGTATTAGACCCGAATTGACTTCTCGGATCAACAAGTCTTCCATTTGACCCAATTCGGCCTCTCGGATCAACAAGTATCCATAACTTGATTTGTTTGTTTTATCAAGTCACCAAGTACGCACAATGTGACCCAATTCGGCTTCTCGGATCAACAAGCACCAACTAGTTGACTCGATTCGACTTCAAGAATTATTAAGGCTTGTATTAGACCCGAATTGACTTCTCGGATCAGCAAGTCTTCCATTTGACCCAATTCGGCTTCTCGGATCAACAAGTATCCACAACTTGATCCGTTTGTTTTATCAAGTCACCAAGTACGCACAATGTGACCCAATTCGACTTCTCGGATCAACAAGCACCAACTCTTCGACTCAATCCAACTTCACGAATCATTAAGACTTGTATTTGAACCGAATTGACTTCTCGGATCAACAAGTCTTCCATTTGACGCAATTCAGCTTCTCGGATCAACAAGTATCCATGACTTGATTCGTTTGTTTTATCAAGTCACCAAGTACGCACAATGTGACCCAATGCGGCTTCTCGGATCAACAAGCACCAACTATTTGACTCGATTCAACTTCAAGAATTATTAAGACTTGTATTAGACCTGAATTGACTTCTCGGATCAACAAGTCTAACATTTGACCCAATTCGCAACAAGTATCCATAACTTGATCCGTTTGTTTTATCAAGTCACCAAGTACGCACAATGTGACCCAATTCGGCTTCTCAGATCAACAAGCACTAACTCTTTGACTCGATCCGACTTCGCAAATCAATAAGACTTGTATTTGAACCGAATTTACTTCTCGGATCAACAAGTCTTCCATTTGACCCAATTCGGCTTCTCAGATCAACAAGTATCCATAACTTGATCCGTTTGTTTTATCAAGTCACCAACTACGCACAATGTGACCCAATTCGGCTTCTCGGATCAACATGCTCTCACTATTTGATTCGATTCGACTTCACGAATCATTAACACTTGTATTAGAACCGAATTGACTTCTCGGATCAACAAGTCTTCCAATTGACCCAATTCGACTTGTAGGATAAAAAAGTATCCATAACTTGATCCGTTTGTTTTATCAAGTCACCAAGTACGCACAATGTGACCCAATTCGGCTTCTCGGATCAACAAGCACCAACTATTTTACTCGATTCGACTTCAAGAATTATTAAGGCTTGTATTAGACCCGAATTGACTTCTTGGATCAGCAAGTCTTCCATTTGACCCAATTCAGCTTCTTGGATCAATAAGTATCCATAACTTGATCCGTTTGTTTTATCAAGTCACCAAGTACGCACAATGTGACCCAATTCGGTATCTCGGATCAACAAGCACCAACTATTTGACTCGATTCGACTTCATAAATCATTAAGGCTTGTATTAGACCCGAATTGACTTCTCGGATCAACAAGTCTTCCATTTACCCAATTCGGCCTCTCGGATCAACAAGTATCCATAACTTGATTTGTTTGTTTTATCAAGTCACCAAGTACGCACAATGTGACCCAATTCGGCTTCTCGGATCAACAAGCACCAACTATTTGACTCGATTCGACTTCAAGAATTATTAAGGCTTGTATTAGACCCGAATTGACTTCTCGGATCAGCAAGTCTTCCATTTGACCCAATTCGGCTTCTCGGATCAACAAGTATCCATAACTTGATCCGTTTGTTTTATCAAGTCACCAAGTACGCACAATGTGACCCAATTCGACTTCTCGGATCAACAAGCACCAACTCTTCGACTCAATCCAACTTCACGAATCATTAAACTTCACGAATCATTAAGACTTGTATTTGAACCGAATTGACTTCTCGGATCAACAAGTCTTCCATTTGACGCAATTCAGCTTCTCGGATCAACAAGTATCCATAACTTGATTCGTTTGTTTTATCAAGTCACCAAGTACGCACAATGTGACCCAATTCGGCTTCTCGGATCAACAAGCACCAACTATTTGACTCGATTCGACTTCAAGAATTATTAAGACTTGTATTAGACCTGAATTGACCTCTCGGATCAACAAGTCTAACATTTGACCCAATTCGCAACAAGTATCCATAACTTGATCCGTTTGTTTTATCAAGTCACCAAGTACGCACAATGTGACCCAATTCGGCTTCTCGGATCAACAAGCACTAACTCTTTGACTCGATCCGACTTCGCAAATCAATAAGACTTGTATTTGAACCGAATTTACTTCTCGGATCAACAAGTCTTCCATTTGACCCAATTCGGCTTCTCAGATCAACAAGTATCCATAACTTGATCCGTTTGTTTTATCAAGTCACCAAGTACGCACAATGTGACCCAATTCGGCTTCTCGGATCAACATGCTCTCACTATTTGATTCGATTCGACTTCACGAATCATTAACACTTGTATTAGAACCGAATTGACTTCTCGGATCAACAAGTCTTCCAATTGACCCAATTCGACTTCTAGGATAAAAAAGTATCCATAACTTGATCCGTTTGTTTTATCAAGTCACCAAGTACGCACAATGTGAGCCAATTCGGCTTCTCGGATCAACAAGCACCAACTATTTTACTCGATTCGACTTCAAGAATTATTAAGGCTTGTATTAGACCCGAATTGACTTCTTGGATCAGCAAGTCTTCCATTTGACCCAATTCGGCCTCTCGGATCAACAAGTATCTATAACTTGATTTGTTTGTTTTATCAAGTCACCAAGTACGCACAATGTGACCCAATTCGGCTTCTCGGATCAACAAGCACCAACTATTTGACTCGATTCGACTTCAAGAATTATTAAGGCTTGTATTAGACCCGAATTGACTTCTCGGATCAGCAAGTCTTCCATTTGACCCAATTCAGCTTCTCGGATCAACAAGTATCCATAACTTGATCCGTTTGTTTTATCAAGTCACCAAGTACGCACAATGTGACCCAATTCGACTTCTCGGATCAACAAGCACCAACTCTTCGACTCAATCCAACTTCACGAATCATTAAGACTTGTATTTGAACCGAATTGACTTCTCGGATCAACAAGTCTTCCATTTGACGCAATTCAGCTTCTCGGATCAACAAGTATCCATAACTTGATTCGTTTGTTTTATCAAGTCACCAAGTACGCACAATGTGACCCAATTCGGCTTCTCGGATCAACAAGCACCAACTATTTGACTCGATTCGACTTCAAGAATTATTAAGACTTGTATTAGACCTGAATTGACTTCTCGGATCAACAAGTCTAACATTTGACCCAATTCGCAACAAGTATCCATAACTTGATCCGTTTGTTTTATCAAGTCACCAAGTACGCACAATGTGACCCAATTCGGCTTCTCGGATCAACAAGCACTAACTCTTTGACTCGATCCGACTTCGCAAATCAATAAGACTTGTATTTGAACCGAATTTACTTCTCGGATCAACAAGCCTTCCATTTGACCCAATTCGGCTTCTCAGATCAACAAGTATCAATAACTTGATCCGTTTGTTTTATCAAGTCACCAAGTACGCACAATGTGACCCAATTCGGCTTCTCGGATCAACATGCTCTCACTATTTGATTCGATTCGACTTCACGAATCATTAACACTTGTATCAGAACCGAATTGACTTCTCGGATCAACAAGTCTTCCAATTGACCCAATTCGACTTCTAGGATAAAAAAGTATCCATAACTTGATCCGTTTGTTTTATCAAGTCACCAAGTACGCACAATGTGACCCAATTCGGCTTCTCGGATCAACAAGCACCAACTATTTTACTCGATTCGACTTCAAGAATTATTAACACTTGTATTAGAACCGAATTGACTTCTCGGATCAACAAGTCTTCCAATTGACCCAATTCGACTTCTAGGATAAAAAAGTATCCATAACTTGATCCGTTTGTTTTATCAAGTCACCAAGTACGCACAATGTGAGCCAATTCGGCTTCTCGGATCAACAAGCACCAACTATTTTACTCGATTCGACTTCAAGAATTATTAAGGCTTGTATTAGACCCGAATTGACTTCTTGGATCAGCAAGTCTTCCATTTGACCCAATTCGGCCTCTCGGATCAACAAGTATCCATAACTTGATTTGTTTGTTTTATCAAGTCACCAAGTACGCACAATGTGACCCAATTCGGCTTCTCGGATCAACAAGCACCAACTATTTGACTCGATTCGACTTCAAGAATTATTAAGGCTTGTATTAGACCCGAATTGACTTCTCGGATCAGCAAGTCTTCCATTTGACCCAATTCAGCTTCTCGGATCAACAAGTATCCATAACTTGATCCGTTTGTTTTATCAAGTCACCAAGTACGCACAATGTGACCCAATTCGACTTCTCGGATCAACAAGCACCAACTCTTCGACTCAATCCAACTTCACGAATCATTAAGACTTGTATTTGAACCGAATTGACTTCTCGGATCAACAAGTCTTCCATTTGACGCAATTCAGCTTCTCGGATCAACAAGTATCCATAACTTGATTCGTTTGTTTTATCAAGTCACCAAGTACGCACAATGTGACCCAATTCGGCTTCTCGGATCAACAAGCACCAACTATTTGACTCGATTCGACTTCAAGAATTATTAAGACTTGTATTAGACCTGAATTGACTTCTCGGATCAACAAGTCTAACATTTGACCCAATTCGCAACAAGTATCCATAACTTGATCCGTTTGTTTTATCAAGTCACCAAGTACGCACAATGTGACCCAATTCGGCTTCTCGGATCAACAAGCACTAACTCTTTGACTCGATCCGACTTCGCAAATCAATAAGACTTGTATTTGAACCGAATTTACTTCTCGGATCAACAAGTCTTCCATTTGACCCAATTCGGCTTCTCAGATCAACAAGTATCAATAACTTGATCCGTTTGTTTTATCAAGTCACCAAGTACGCACAATGTGACCCAATTCGGCTTCTCGGATCAACATGCTCTCACTATTTGATTCGATTCGACTTCACGAATCATTAACACTTGTATCAGAACCGAATTGACTTCTCGGATCAACAAGTCTTCCAATTGACCCAATTCGACTTCTAGGATAAAAAAGTATCCATAACTTGATCCGTTTGTTTTATCAAGTCACCAAGTACGCACAATGTGACCCAATTCGGCTTCTCGGATCAACAAGCACCAACTATTTTACTCGATTCGACTTCAAGAATTATTAAGGCTTGTATTAGACCCGAATTGACTTCTTGGATCAGCAAGTCTTCCATTTGACCCAATTCAGCTTCTTGGATCAATAAGTATCCATAACTTGATCCGTTTGTTTTATCAAGTCACCAAGTACGCACAATATGACCCAATTCGGCTTCTCGGATCAACAAGCACCAACTATTTGACTAGATTCGACTTCAAGAATTATTAAGGCTTGTATTAGACCCGAATTGACTTCTCGGATCAGCAAATCTTCCATTTGACCCAATTCGACTTCTCGGATCAACAAGTATCCATAACTTGATCCGTTTGTTTTATCAAGTCACCAAGTACGCACAATGTGACCCAATTCGGTATCTCGGATCAACAAGCACCAACTATTTGACTCGATTCGACTTCATAAATCATTAAGGCTTGTATTAGACCCGAATTGACTTCTCGGATCAACAAGTCTTCCATTTGACCCAATTCGGCCTCTCGGATCAACAAGTATCCATAACTTGATTTGTTTGTTTTATCAAGTCACCAAGTACGCACAATGTGACCCAATTCGGCTTCTCGGATCAACAAGCACCAACTAGTTGACTCGATTCGACTTCAAGAATTATTAAGGCTTGTATTAGACCCGAATTGACTTCTCGGATCAGCAAGTCTTCCATTTGACCCAATTCGGCTTCTCGGATCAACAAGTATCCATAACTTGATCCGTTTGTTTTATCAAGTCACCAAGTACGCACAATGTGACCCAATTCGACTTCTCGGATCAACAAGCACCAACTCTTCGACTCAATCCAACTTCACGAATCATTAAGACTTGTATTTGAACCGAATTGACTTCTCGGATCAACAAGTCTTCCAGTTGACGCAATTCAGCTTCTCGGATCAACAAGTATCCATGACTTGATTCGTTTGTTTTATCAAGTCACCAAGTACGCACAATGTGACCCAATGCGGCTTCTCGGATCAACAAGCACCAACTATTTGACTCGATTCAACTTCAAGAATTATTAAGACTTGTATTAGACCTGAATTGACTTCTCGGATCAACAAGTCTAACATTTGACCCAATTCGCAACAAGTATCCATAACTTGATCCGTTTGTTTTATCAAGTCACCAAGTACGCACAATGTGACCCAATTCGGCTTCTCGGATCAACAAGCACTAACTCTTTGACTCGATCCGACTTCGCAAATCAATAAGACTTGTATTTGAACCGAATTTACTTCTCGGATCAACAAGTCTTCCATTTGACCCAATTCGGCTTCTCAGATCAACAAGTATCCATAACTTGATCCGTTTGTTTTATCAAGTCACCAACTACGCACAATGTGACCCAATTCGGCTTCTCGGATCAACATGCTCTCACTATTTGATTCGATTCGACTTCACGAATCATTAACACTTGTATTAGAACCGAATTGACTTCTCGGATCAACAAGTCTTCCAATTGACCCAATTCGACTTCTAGGATAAAAAAGTATCCATAACTTGATCCGTTTGTTTTATCAAGTCACCAAGTACGCACAATGTGACCCAATTCGGCTTCTCGGATCAACAAGCACCAACTATTTTACTCGATTCGACTTCAAGAATTATTAAGGCTTGTATTAGACCCGAATTGACTTCTTGGATCAGCAAGTCTTCCATTTGACCCAATTCAGCTTCTTGGATCAATAAGTATCCATAACTTGATCCGTTTGTTTTATCAAGTCACCAAGTACGCACAATATGACCCAATTCGGCTTCTCGGATCAACAAGCACCAACTATTTGACTAGATTCGACTTCAAGAATTATTAAGGCTTGTATTAGACCCGAATTGACTTCTCGGATCAGCAAATCTTCCATTTGACCCAATTCGACTTCTCGGATCAACAAGTATCCATAACTTGATCCGTTTGTTTTATCAAGTCACCAAGTACGCACAATGTGACCCAATTCGGTATCTCGGATCAACAAGCACCAACTATTTGACTCGATTCGACTTCATAAATCATTAAGGCTTGTATTAGACCCGAATTGACTTCTCGGATCAACAAGTCTTCCATTTGACCCAATTCGGCCTCTCGGATCAACAAGTATCCATAACTTGATTTGTTTGTTTTATCAAGTCACCAAGTACGCACAATGTGACCCAATTCGGCTTCTCGGATCAACAAGCACCAACTAGTTGACTCGATTCGACTTCAAGAATTATTAAGGCTTGTATTAGACCCGAATTGACTTCTCGGATCAGCAAGTCTTCCATTTGACCCAATTCGGCTTCTCGGATCAACAAGTATCCATAACTTGATCCGTTTGTTTTATCAAGTCACCAAGTACGCACAATGTGACCCAATTCGACTTCTCGGATCAACAAGCACCAACTCTTCGACTCAATCCAACTTCACGAATCATTAAGACTTGTATTTGAACCGAATTGACTTCTCGGATCAACAAGTCTTCCATTTGACGCAATTCAGCTTCTCGGATCAACAAGTATCCATGACTTGATTCGTTTGTTTTATCAAGTCACCAAGTACGCACAATGTGACCCAATGCGGCTTCTCGGATCAACAAGCACCAACTATTTGACTCGATTCAACTTCAAGAATTATTAAGACTTGTATTAGACCTGAATTGACTTCTCGGATCAACAAGTCTAACATTTGACCCAATTCGCAACAAGTATCCATAACTTGATCCGTTTGTTTTATCAAGTCACCAAGTACGCACAATGTGACCCAATTCGGCTTCTCAGATCAACAAGCACTAACTCTTTGACTCGATCCGACTTCGCAAATCAATAAGACTTGTATTTGAACCGAATTTACTTCTCGGATCAACAAGTCTTCCATTTGACCCAATTCGGCTTCTCAGATCAACAAGTATCCATAACTTGATCCGTTTGTTTTATCAAGTCACCAACTACGCACAATGTGACCCAATTCGGCTTCTCGGATCAACATGCTCTCACTATTTGATTCGATTCGACTTCACGAATCATTAACACTTGTATTAGAACCGAATTGACTTCTCGGATCAACAAGTCTTCCAATTGACCCAATTCGACTTCTAGGATAAAAAAGTATCCATAACTTGATCCGTTTGTTTTATCAAGTCACCAAGTACGCACAATGTGACCCAATTCGGCTTCTCGGATCAACAAGCACCAACTATTTTACTCGATTCGACTTCAAGAATTATTAAGGCTTGTATTAGACCCGAATTGACTTCTTGGATCAGCAAGTCTTCCATTTGACCCAATTCAGCTTCTTGGATCAATAAGTATCCATAACTTGATCCGTTTGTTTTATCAAGTCACCAAGTACGCACAATGTGACCCAATTCGGTATCTCGAATCAACAAGCACCAACTATTTGACTCGATTCGACTTCATAAATCATTAAGGCTTGTATTAGACCCGAATTGACTTCTCGGATCAACAAGTCTTCCATTTACCCAATTCGGCCTCTCGGATCAACAAGTATCCATAACTTGATTTGTTTGTTTTATCAAGTCACCAAGTACGCACAATGTGACCCAATTCGGCTTCTCGGATCAACAAGCACCAACTATTTGACTCGATTCGACTTCAAGAATTATTAAGGCTTGTATTAGACCCGAATTGACTTCTCGGATCAGCAAGTCTTCCATTTGACCCAATTCGGCTTCTCGGATCAACAAGTATCCATAACTTGATCCGTTTGTTTTATCAAGTCACCAAGTACGCACAATGTGACCCAATTCGACTTCTCGGATCAACAAGCACCAACTCTTCGACTCAATCCAACTTCACGAATCATTAAACTTCACGAATCATTAAGACTTGTATTTGAACCGAATTGACTTCTCGGATCAACAAGTCTTCCATTTGACGCAATTCAGCTTCTCGGATCAACAAGTATCCATAACTTGATTCGTTTGTTTTATCAAGTCACCAAGTACGCACAATGTGACCCAATTCGGCTTCTCGGATCAACAAGCACCAACTATTTGACTCGATTCGACTTCAAGAATTATTAAGACTTGTATTAGACCTGAATTGACCTCTCGGATCAACAAGTCTAACATTTGACCCAATTCGCAACAAGTATCCATAACTTGATCCGTTTGTTTTATCAAGTCACCAAGTACGCACAATGTGACCCAATTCGGCTTCTCGGATCAACAAGCACTAACTCTTTGACTCGATCCGACTTCGCAAATCAATAAGACTTGTATTTGAACCGAATTTACTTCTCGGATCAACAAGTCTTCCATTTGACCCAATTCGGCTTCTCAGATCAACAAGTATCCATAACTTGATCCGTTTGTTTTATCAAGTCACCAAGTACGCACAATGTGACCCAATTCGGCTTCTCGGATCAACATGCTCTCACTATTTGATTCGATTCGACTTCACGAATCATTAACACTTGTATTAGAACCGAATTGACTTCTCGGATCAACAAGTCTTCCAATTGACCCAATTCGACTTCTAGGATAAAAAAGTATCCATAACTTGATCCGTTTGTTTTATCAAGTCACCAAGTACGCACAATGTGAGCCAATTCGGCTTCTCGGATCAACAAGCACCAACTATTTTACTCGATTCGACTTCAAGAATTATTAAGGCTTGTATTAGAACCGAATTGACTTCTTGGATCAGCAAGTCTTCCATTTGACCCAATTCGGCCTCTCGGATCAACAAGTATCCATAACTTGATTTGTTTGTTTTATCAAGTCACCAAGTACGCACAATGTGACCCAATTCGGCTTCTCGGATCAACAAGCACCAACTATTTGACTCGATTCGACTTCAAGAATTATTAAGGCTTGTATTAGACCCGAATTGACTTCTCGGATCAGCAAGTCTTCCATTTGACCCAATTCGGCTTCTCGGATCAACAAGTATCCATAACTTGATCCGTTTGTTTTATCAAGTCACCAAGTACGCACAATGTGACCCAATTCGACTTCTCGGATCAACAAGCACCAACTCTTCGACTCAATCCAACTTCACGAATCATTAAACTTCACGAATCATTAAGACTTGTATTTGAACCGAATTGACTTCTCGGATCAACAAGTCTTCCATTTGACGCAATTCAGCTTCTCGGATCAACAAGTATCCATAACTTGATTCGTTTGTTTTATCAAGTCACCAAGTACGCACAATGTGACCCAATTCGGCTTCTCGGATCAACAAGCACCAACTATTTGACTCGATTCGACTTCAAGAATTATTAAGACTTGTATTAGACCTGAATTGACCTCTCGGATCAACAAGTCTAACATTTGACCCAATTCGCAACAAGTATCCATAACTTGATCCGTTTGTTTTATCAAGTCACCAAGTACGCACAATGTGACCCAATTCGGCTTCTCGGATCAACAAGCACTAACTCTTTGACTCGATCCGACTTCGCAAATCAATAAGACTTGTATTTGAACCGAATTTACTTCTCGGATCAACAAGTCTTCCATTTGACCCAATTCGGCTTCTCAGATCAACAAGTATCCATAACTTGATCCGTTTGTTTTATCAAGTCACCAAGTACGCACAATGTGACCCAATTCGGCTTCTCGGATCAACATGCTCTCACTATTTGATTCGATTCGACTTCACGAATCATTAACACTTGTATTAGAACCGAATTGACTTCTCGGATCAACAAGTCTTCCAATTGACCCAATTCGACTTCTAGGATAAAAAAGTATCCATAACTTGATCCGTTTGTTTTATCAAGTCACCAAGTACGCACAATGTGAGCCAATTCGGCTTCTCGGATCAACAAGCACCAACTATTTTACTCGATTCGACTTCAAGAATTATTAAGGCTTGTATTAGACCCGAATTGACTTCTTGGATCAGCAAGTCTTCCATTTGACCCAATTCAGCTTCTTGGATCAATAAGTATCCATAACTTGATCCGTTTGTTTTATCAAGTCACCAAGTACGCACAATGTGACCCAATTCGGTATCTCGAATCAACAAGCACCAACTATTTGACTCGATTCGACTTCATAAATCATTAAGGCTTGTATTAGACCCGAATTGACTTCTCGGATCAACAAGTCTTCCATTTACCCAATTCGGCCTCTCGGATCAACAAGTATCCATAACTTGATTTGTTTGTTTTATCAAGTCACCAAGTACGCACAATGTGACCCAATTCGGCTTCTCGGATCAACAAGCACCAACTATTTGACTCGATTCGACTTCAAGAATTATTAAGGCTTGTATTAGACCCGAATTGACTTCTCGGATCAGCAAGTCTTCCATTTGACCCAATTCGGCTTCTCGGATCAACAAGTATCCATAACTTGATCCGTTTGTTTTATCAAGTCACCAAGTACGCACAATGTGACCCAATTCGACTTCTCGGATCAACAAGCACCAACTCTTCGACTCAATCCAACTTCACGAATCATTAAACTTCACGAATCATTAAGACTTGTATTTGAACCGAATTGACTTCTCGGATCAACAAGTCTTCCATTTGACGCAATTCAGCTTCTCGGATCAACAAGTATCCATAACTTGATTCGTTTGTTTTATCAAGTCACCAAGTACGCACAATGTGACCCAATTCGGCTTCTCGGATCAACAAGCACCAACTATTTGACTCGATTCGACTTCAAGAATTATTAAGACTTGTATTAGACCTGAATTGACCTCTCGGATCAACAAGTCTAACATTTGACCCAATTCGCAACAAGTATCCATAACTTGATCCGTTTGTTTTATCAAGTCACCAAGTACGCACAATGTGACCCAATTCGGCTTCTCGGATCAACAAGCACTAACTCTTTGACTCGATCCGACTTCGCAAATCAATAAGACTTGTATTTGAACCGAATTTACTTCTCGGATCAACAAGTCTTCCATTTGACCCAATTCGGCTTCTCAGATCAACAAGTATCCATAACTTGATCCGTTTGTTTTATCAAGTCACCAAGTACGCACAATGTGACCCAATTCGGCTTCTCGGATCAACATGCTCTCACTATTTGATTCGATTCGACTTCACGAATCATTAACACTTGTATTAGAACCGAATTGACTTCTCGGATCAACAAGTCTTCCAATTGACCCAATTCGACTTCTAGGATAAAAAAGTATCCATAACTTGATCCGTTTGTTTTATCAAGTCACCAAGTACGCACAATGTGAGCCAATTCGGCTTCTCGGATCAACAAGCACCAACTATTTTACTCGATTCGACTTCAAGACTTATTAAGGCTTGTATTAGAACCGAATTGACTTCTTGGATCAGCAAGTCTTCCATTTGACCCAATTCGGCCTCTCGGATCAACAAGTATCCATAACTTGATTTGTTTGTTTTATCAAGTCACCAAGTACGCACAATGTGACCCAATTCGGCTTCTCGGATCAACAAGCACCAACTATTTGACTCGATTCGACTTCAAGAATTATTAAGGCTTGTATTAGACCCGAATTGACTTCTCGGATCAGCAAGTCTTCCATTTGACCCAATTCGGCTTCTCGGATCAACAAGTATCCATAACTTGATCCGTTTGTTTTATCAAGTCACCAAGTACGCACAATGTGACCCAATTCGACTTCTCGGATCAACAAGCACCAACTCTTCGACTCAATCCAACTTCACGAATCATTAAACTTCACGAATCATTAAGACTTGTATTTGAACCGAATTGACTTCTCGGATCAACAAGTCTTCCATTTGACGCAATTCAGCTTCTCGGATCAACAAGTATCCATAACTTGATTCGTTTGTTTTATCAAGTCACCAAGTACGCACAATGTGACCCAATTCGGCTTCTCGGATCAACAAGCACCAACTATTTGACTCGATTCGACTTCAAGAATTATTAAGACTTGTATTAGACCTGAATTGACCTCTCGGATCAACAAGTCTAACATTTGACCCAATTCGCAACAAGTATCCATAACTTGATCCGTTTGTTTTATCAAGTCACCAAGTACGCACAATGTGACCCAATTCGGCTTCTCGGATCAACAAGCACTAACTCTTTGACTCGATCCGACTTCGCAAATCAATAAGACTTGTATTTGAACCGAATTTACTTCTCGGATCAACAAGTCTTCCATTTGACCCAATTCGGCTTCTCAGATCAACAAGTATCCATAACTTGATCCGTTTGTTTTATCAAGTCACCAAGTACGCACAATGTGACCCAATTCGGCTTCTCGGATCAACATGCTCTCACTATTTGATTCGATTCGACTTCACGAATCATTAACACTTGTATTAGAACCGAATTGACTTCTCGGATCAACAAGTCTTCCAATTGACCCAATTCGACTTCTAGGATAAAAAAGTATCCATAACTTGATCCGTTTGTTTTATCAAGTCACCAAGTACGCACAATGTGAGCCAATTCGGCTTCTCGGATCAACAAGCACCAACTATTTTACTCGATTCGACTTCAAGAATTATTAAGGCTTGTATTAGACCCGAATTGACTTCTTGGATCAGCAAGTCTTCCATTTGACCCAATTCGGCCTCTCGGATCAACAAGTATCCATAACTTGATTTGTTTGTTTTATCAAGTCACCAAGTACGCA
Organism: Ajuga chamaepitys; assembly: GCA_958295605.1. Taxonomy (NCBI): domain Eukaryota; kingdom Viridiplantae; phylum Streptophyta; class Magnoliopsida; order Lamiales; family Lamiaceae; genus Ajuga; species Ajuga chamaepitys. The sequence continues at coordinate 26,858,127 of OY282505.1, forward strand.
CAATGTGACCCAATTCGGCTTCTCGGATCAACAAGCACCAACTATTTGACTCGATTCGACTTCAAGAATTATTAAGGCTTGTATTAGACCCGAATTGACTTCTCGGATCAGCAAGTCTTCCATTTGACCCAATTCGGCTTCTCGGATCAACAAGTATCCATAACTTGATCCGTTTGTTTTATCAAGTCACCAAGTACGCACAATGTGACCCAATTCGGTATCTCGAATCAACAAGCACCAACTATTTGACTCGATTCGACTTCATAAATCATTAAGGCTTGTATTAGACCCGAATTGACTTCTCGGATCAACAAGTCTTCCATTTACCCAATTCGGCCTCTCGGATCAACAAGTATCCATAACTTGATTTGTTTGTTTTATCAAGTCACCAAGTACGCACAATGTGACCCAATTCGGCTTCTCGGATCAACAAGCACCAACTATTTGACTCGATTCGACTTCAAGAATTATTAAGGCTTGTATTAGACCCGAATTGACTTCTCGGATCAGCAAGTCTTCCATTTGACCCAATTCGGCTTCTCGGATCAACAAGTATCCATAACTTGATCCGTTTGTTTTATCAAGTCACCAAGTACGCACAATGTGACCCAATTCGACTTCTCGGATCAACAAGCACCAACTCTTCGACTCAATCCAACTTCACGAATCATTAAACTTCACGAATCATTAAGACTTGTATTTGAACCGAATTGACTTCTCGGATCAACAAGTCTTCCATTTGACGCAATTCAGCTTCTCGGATCAACAAGTATCCATAACTTGATTCGTTTGTTTTATCAAGTCACCAAGTACGCACAATGTGACCCAATTCGGCTTCTCGGATCAACAAGCACCAACTATTTGACTCGATTCGACTTCAAGAATTATTAAGACTTGTATTAGACCTGAATTGACCTCTCGGATCAACAAGTCTAACATTTGACCCAATTCGCAACAAGTATCCATAACTTGATCCGTTTGTTTTATCAAGTCACCAAGTACGCACAATGTGACCCAATTCGGCTTCTCGGATCAACAAGCACTAACTCTTTGACTCGATCCGACTTCGCAAATCAATAAGACTTGTATTTGAACCGAATTTACTTCTCGGATCAACAAGTCTTCCATTTGACCCAATTCGGCTTCTCAGATCAACAAGTATCCATAACTTGATCCGTTTGTTTTATCAAGTCACCAAGTACGCACAATGTGACCCAATTCGGCTTCTCGGATCAACATGCTCTCACTATTTGATTCGATTCGACTTCACGAATCATTAACACTTGTATTAGAACCGAATTGACTTCTCGGATCAACAAGTCTTCCAATTGACCCAATTCGACTTCTAGGATAAAAAAGTATCCATAACTTGATCCGTTTGTTTTATCAAGTCACCAAGTACGCACAATGTGAGCCAATTCGGCTTCTCGGATCAACAAGCACCAACTATTTTACTCGATTCGACTTCAAGAATTATTAAGGCTTGTATTAGACCCGAATTGACTTCTTGGATCAGCAAGTCTTCCATTTGACCCAATTCGGCCTCTCGGATCAACAAGTATCCATAACTTGATTTGTTTGTTTTATCAAGTCACCAAGTACGCACAATGTGACCCAATTCGGCTTCTCGGATCAACAAGCACCAACTATTTGACTCGATTCGACTTCAAGAATTATTAAGGCTTGTATTAGACCCGAATTGACTTCTCGGATCAGCAAGTCTTCCATTTGACCCAATTCGGCTTCTCGGATCAACAAGTATCCATAACTTGATCCGTTTGTTTTATCAAGTCACCAAGTACGCACAATGTGACCCAATTCGACTTCTCGGATCAACAAGCACCAACTCTTCGACTCAATCCAACTTCACGAATCATTAAACTTCACGAATCATTAAGACTTGTATTTGAACCGAATTGACTTCTCGGATCAACAAGTCTTCCATTTGACGCAATTCAGCTTCTCGGATCAACAAGTATCCATAACTTGATTCGTTTGTTTTATCAAGTCACCAAGTACGCACAATGTGACCCAATTCGGCTTCTCGGATCAACAAGCACCAACTATTTGACTCGATTCGACTTCAAGAATTATTAAGACTTGTATTAGACCTGAATTGACCTCTCGGATCAACAAGTCTAACATTTGACCCAATTCGCAACAAGTATCCATAACTTGATCCGTTTGTTTTATCAAGTCACCAAGTACGCACAATGTGACCCAATTCGGCTTCTCGGATCAACAAGCACTAACTCTTTGACTCGATCCGACTTCGCAAATCAATAAGACTTGTATTTGAACCGAATTTACTTCTCGGATCAACAAGTCTTCCATTTGACCCAATTCGGCTTCTCAGATCAACAAGTATCCATAACTTGATCCGTTTGTTTTATCAAGTCACCAAGTACGCACAATGTGACCCAATTCGGCTTCTCGGATCAACATGCTCTCACTATTTGATTCGATTCGACTTCACGAATCATTAACACTTGTATTAGAACCGAATTGACTTCTCGGATCAACAAGTCTTCCAATTGACCCAATTCGACTTCTAGGATAAAAAAGTATCCATAACTTGATCCGTTTGTTTTATCAAGTCACCAAGTACGCACAATGTGAGCCAATTCGGCTTCTCGGATCAACAAGCACCAACTATTTTACTCGATTCGACTTCAAGAATTATTAAGGCTTGTATTAGACCCGAATTGACTTCTTGGATCAGCAAGTCTTCCATTTGACCCAATTCGGCCTCTCGGATCAACAAGTATCCATAACTTGATTTGTTTGTTTTATCAAGTCACCAAGTACGCACAATGTGACCCAATTCGGCTTCTCGGATCAACAAGCACCAACTATTTGACTCGATTCGACTTCAAGAATTATTAAGGCTTGTATTAGACCCGAATTGACTTCTCGGATCAGCAAGTCTTCCATTTGACCCAATTCGGCTTCTCGGATCAACAAGTATCCATAACTTGATCCGTTTGTTTTATCAAGTCACCAAGTACGTACAATGTGACCCAATTCGACTTCTCGGATCAACAAGCACCAACTCTTCGACTCAATCCAACTTCACGAATCATTAAGACTTGTATTTGAACCGAATTGACTTCTCGGATCAACAAGTCTTCCATTTGACGCAATTCAGCTTCTCGGATCAACAAGTATCCATAACTTGATTCGTTTGTTTTATCAAGTCACCAAGTACGCACAATGTGACCCAATGCGGCTTCTCGGATCAACAAGCACCAACTATTTGACTCGATTCAACTTCAAGAATTATTTAGACTTGTATTAGACCTGAATTGACTTCTCGGATCAACAAGTCTAACATTTGACCCAATTCGCAACAAGTATCCATAACTTGATCCGTTTGTTTTATCAAGTCACCAAGTACGCATAATGTGACCCAATTCGGCTTCTCGGATCAACAAGCACTAACTCTTTGACTCGATCCGACTTCGCAAATCAATAAGACTTGTATTTGAACCGAATTTACTTCTCGGATCAACAAGTCTTCCATTTGACCCAATTCGGCTTCTCAGATCAACAAGTATCCATAACTTGATCCGTTTGTTTTATCAAGTCACCAAGTACGCATAATGTGACCCAATTCGGCTTCTCGGATCAACATGCTCTCACTATTTGATTCGATTCGACTTCACGAATCATTAACACTTGTATTAGAACCGAATTGACTTCTCGGATCAACAAGTCTTCCAATTGACCCAATTCGACTTCTAGGATAAAAAAGTATCCATAACTTGATCCGTTTGTTTTATCAAGTCACCAAGTACGCACAATGTGACCCAATTCGGCTTCTCGGATCAACAAGCACCAACTATTTTACTCGATTCGACTTCAAGAATTATTAAGGCTTGTATTAGACCCGAATTGACTTCTTGGATCAGCAAGTCTTCCATTTGACCCAATTCAGCTTCTTGGATCAATAAGTATCCATAACTTGATCCGTTTGTTTTATCAAGTCACCAAGTACGCACAATGTGACCCAATTCGGTATCTCGGATCAACAAGCACCAACTATTTGACTCGATTCGACTTCATAAATCATTAAGGCTTGTATTAGACCTGAATTGACTTCTCGGATCAACAAGTCTTCCATTTACCCAATTCGGCCTCTCGGATCAACAAGTATCCATAACTTGATTTGTTTGTTTTATCAAGTCACCAAGTACGCACAATGTGACCCAATTCGGCTTCTCGGATCAACAAGCACCAACTATTTGACTCGATTCGACTTCAAGAATTATTAAGGCTTGTATTAGACCCGAATTGACTTCTCGGATCAGCAAGTCTTCCATTTGACCCAATTCGGCTTCTCGGATCAACAAGTATCCATAACTTGATCCGTTTGTTTTATCAAGTCACCAAGTACGCACAATGTGACCCAATTCGACTTCTCGGATCAACAAGCACCAACTCTTCGACTCAATCCAACTTCACGAATCATTAAGACTTGTATTTGAACCGAATTGACTTCTCGGATCAACAAGTCTTCCATTTGACGCAATTCAGCTTCTCGGATCAACAAGTATCCATAACTTGATTCGTTTGTTTTATCAAGTCACCAAGTACGCAGAATGTGACCCAATTCGGCTTCTCGGGTCAACAAGCACCAACTATTTGACTCGATTCGACTTCAAGAATTATTAAGACTTGTATTAGACCTGAATTGACTTCTCGGATCAACAAGTCTAACATTTGACCCAATTCGCAACAAGTATCCATAACTTGATCCGTTTGTTTTATCAAGTCACCAAGTACGCACAATGTGACCCAATTCGGCTTCTCGGATCAACAAGCACTAACTCTTTGACTCGATCCGACTTCGCAAATCAATAAGACTTGTATTTGAACCGAATTTACTTCTCGGATCAACAAGTCTTCCATTTGACCCAATTCGGCTTCTCAGATCAACAAGTATCCATAACTTGATCCGTTTGTTTTATCAAGTCACCAAGTACGCACAATGTGACCCAATTCGGCTTCTCGGATCAACATGCTCTCACTATTTGATTCGATTCGACTTCACGAATCATTAACACTTGTATTAGAACCGAATTGACTTCTCGGATCAACAAGTCTTCCAATTGACCCAATTCGACTTCTAGGATAAAAAAGTATCCATAACTTGATCCGTTTGTTTTATCAAGTCACCAAGTACGCACAATGCGACCCAATTCGGCTTCTCGGATCAACAAGCACCAACTATTTTACTCGATTCGACTTCAAGAATTATTAAGGCTTGTATTAGACCCGAATTGACTTCTTGGATCAGCAAGTCTTCCATTTGACCCAATTCAGCTTCTTGGATCAATAAGTATCCATAACTTGATCCGTTTGTTTTATCAAGTCACCAAGTACGCACAATGTGACCCAATTCGGCTTCTCGGATCAACAAGCACCAACTATTTGACTAGATTCGACTTCAAGAATTATTAAGGCTTGTATTAGACCCGAATTGACTTCTCGGATCAGCAAATCTTCCATTTGACCCAATTCGACTTCTCGGATCAACAAGTATCCATAACTTGATCCGTTTGTTTTATCAAGTCACCAAGTACGCACAATGTGACCCAATTCGGTATCTCGGATCAACAAGCACCAACTATTTGACTCGATTCGACTTCATAAATCATTAAGGCTTGTATTAGACCCGAATTGACTTCTCGGATCAACAAGTCTTCCATTTGACCCAATTCGGCCTCTCGGATCAACAAGTATCCATAACTTGATTTGTTTGTTTTATCAAGTCACCAAGTACGCACAATGTGACCCAATTCGGCTTCTCGGATCAACAAGCACCAACTATTTGACTCGATTCGACTTCAAGAATTATTAAGGCTTGTATTAGACCCGAATTGACTTCTCGGATCAGCAAGTCTTCCATTTGACCCAATTCGGCTTCTCGGATCAACAAGTATCCATAACTTGATCCGTTTGTTTTATCAAGTCACCAAGTACGCACAATGTGACCCAATTCGACTTCTCGGATCAACAAGCACCAACTCTTCGACTCAATCCAACTTCACGAATCATTAAGACTTGTATTTGAACCGAATTGACTTCTCGGATCAACAAGTCTTCCATTTGACGCAATTCAGCTTCTCGGATCAACAAGTATCCATAACTTGATTCGTTTGTTTTATCAAGTCACCAAGTACGCACAATGTGACCCAATGCGGCTTCTCGGATCAACAAGCACCAACTATTTGACTCGATTCAACTTCAAGAATTATTAAGACTTGTATTAGACCTGAATTGACTTCTCGGATCAACAAGTCTAACATTTGACCCAATTCGCAACAAGTATCCATAACTTGATCCGTTTGTTTTATCAAGTCACCAAGTACGCACAATGTGACCCAATTCGGCTTCTCGGATCAACAAGCACTAACTCTTTGACTCGATCCGACTTCGCAAATCAATAAGACTTGTATTTGAACCGAATTTACTTCTCGGATCAACAAGTCTTCCATTTGACCCAATTCGGCTTCTCAGATCAACAAGTATCCATAACTTGATCCGTTTGTTTTATCAAGTCACCAAGTACGCACAATGTGACCCAATTCGGCTTCTCGGATCAACATGCTCTCACTATTTGATTCGATTCGACTTCACGAATCATTAACACTTGTATTAGAACCGAATTGACTTCTCGGATCAACAAGTCTTCCAATTGACCCAATTCGACTTCTAGGATAAAAAAGTATACATAACTTGATCCGTTTGTTTTATCAAGTCACCAAGTACGCACAATGTGACCCAATTCGGCTTCTCGGATCAACAAGCACCAACTATTTTACTCGATTCGACTTCAAGAATTATTAAGGCTTGTATTAGACCCGAATTGACTTCTTGGATCAGCAAGTCTTCCATTTGACCCAATTCAACTTCTTGGATCAATAAGTATCCATAACTTGATCCGTTTGTTTTATCAAGTCACCAAGTACGCACAATGTGACCCAATTCGGCTTCTCGGATCAACAAGCACCAACTATTTGACTAGATTCGACTTCAAGAATTATTAAGGCTTGTATTAGACCCGAATTGACTTCTCGGACCAGCAAATCTTCCATTTGACCCAATTCGGCTTCTCGGATCAACAAGTATCCATAACTTGATCCGTTTGTTTTATCAAGTCACCAAGTACGCACAATGTGACCCAATTCGGCTTCTCGGATCAACAAGAACCAACTCTTCGACTCGATCCGACTTCACGAATCATTAACAAGTCTTCCATTTGACGCAATTCAGCTTCTCGGATCAACAAGTATCCATAACTTGATCCGTTTGTTTTATGAAGTCACCAAATACGCACAATGTGACCCAATTCGGCTTCTCGGATCAACAAGCACCAACTATTTGACTCGATTCGACTTCAAGAATTATTAAGACTTGTATTAGACCCAAATTGACTTCTCGGATCAACAAGTCTAACATTTGACCCAATTCGCAACAAGTATCCATAACTTGATCCGTTTGTTTTATCAAGTCACCAAGTACGCACAATGTGACCCAATTCGGCTTCTCGGATCAACAAGCACTAACTCTTTGACTCGATCCGACTTCACGAATCATTAAGACTTGTATTTAAACCGAATTGACTTCTCGGATCAACAAGTCTTCCATTTGACCCAATTCGGCTTCTCGGATCAACAAGTATCCATAACTTGATCCATTTATTTTATCAAGTCACCAAGTACGCACAATGTGACCCAATTCGGTATCTCGGATCAACAAGCACCAACTATTTGACTAGATTCGACTTCACAAATCATTAAGGCTTGTATTAGACCCGAATTAACTTCTCGGATCAACAAGTCTTCCATTTGACCCAATTCGGCTTCTCGGATCAACAAGTATCCATAACTTGATTTGTTTGTTTTATCAAGTCACCAAGTACGCACAATGTGACTCAATTCGGCTTCTCGGATCAACAAGCACCCACTATTTGACTCGATTCGACTTCAAGAATTGTTAAGGCTTGTATTAGACCCGAATTGACTTCTCGGATCAACAAGTCTTCCATTTGACCCAATTCGGCTTCTCGGATCAACAAGTATCCATAACTTGATTCGTTTGTTTTATCAAGTCACCAGGTACGCACAATGTGACCCAATTCGGCTTCTCAGATCTACAAGCACCAACTCTTTGACTCGATTCGACTTCACGAATCATTAGCACTTGTATTACAACCGAATTGACTTCTCGGATCAACAAGTCTTCCAATTGACCCAATTCGACTTCTAGGATCACAAAGTATCCATAACTTGATCCGTTTGTTTTATCAAGTCACCAAGTACGCACAATGTGACCCAATTCGGCTTCTCGGATCAACAAGCACCAACTATTTGACTCGATTCGACTTCAAGAATTATTAAGGCTTGTATTAGACCCGAATTGACTTCTTGGATCAGCAAGTCTTCCATTTGACCCAATTCAGCTTGTTGGATCAATAAGTATCCATAACTTGATCCGTTTATTTTATCAAGTCACCAAGTACGCACAATGTGACCCAATTCGGCTTCTCGGATCAACAAGCACCAACTATTTGACTCGATTCGACTTCAAGAATTATTAAGGCTTGTATTAGACCCGAATTGACTTCTCGGATCAGCAAATCTTCCATTTGACCCAATTCGGCTTCTCGGATCAACAAGTATCCATAAGTTGATCCGTTTGGTTTATCAAGTCACCAAGTACGCACAATGTGACCCAATTCGGCTTCTCGGATCAACAAGCACCAACTCTTCGACTCGATCCGACTTCACGAATCATTAAGACTTGTATTTGAACCGAATTGACTTCTGGGATCAACAAGTCTTCCATTTGACGCAATTCAGCTTCTCGGATCAACAAGTATCCATAACTTGATCCGTTTGTTTTATCAAGTCACCAAGTACGCACAATGTGAACCAATTCGGCTTCTCGAATCAACAAGCACCAACTATTTGACTCGATTCGACTTCAAGAATTATTAAGACTTCTATTAGACCCAAATTGACTTCTCGGATCAACAAGTCTAACATTTGACCCAATTCGCAACAAGTATCCATAACTTGATCCGTTTGTTTTATCAAGTCACCAAGTACGCACAATGTGACCCAATTCGGCTTCTCGGATCAATAAGCACTAACTCTTTCACTCGATCCGACTTCACGAATCATTAAGACTTGTATTTGAACCGAATTGACTTCTCGGATCAACAAGTCTTCCATTTGACCCAATTCGGCTTCTCGGATCAACAAGTATCCATAACTTGATCCATTTGTTTTATCAAGTCACCAAGTACGCACAATGTGACCCAATTCGGTATCTCGGATCAACAAGCACCAACTATTTGACTCGATTCGACTTCACAAATCATTAAGGCTTGTATTAGACCCGAATTGACTTCTCGGATCAACAAGTCTTCGATTTGACCCAATTCGGCTTCTCGGATCAACAAGTATCCATAACTTGATTTGTTTGTTTTATCGAGTCACCAAGTACGCACAATGTGACCCAATTCGGCTTCTCGGATCAACATGCACCCACTATTTGACTCGATTCGACTTCAAGAATTATTAAGGCTTGTATTAGACCCGAATTGACTTCTCGGATCAACAAGTCTTCCATTTGACCCAATTCGGCTTCTCGGATCAACAATTATCCATAACTTGATCCATTTATTTTATCAAGTCACCAAGTACGCACAATGTGACCCAATTCGGTATCTCGGATCAACAAGCACCAACTCTTCGACTCGATCTGACTTCACGAATCATTAAGACTTGTATTTGAACCGAATTGACTTCGCGGATCAATAAGTCTTCCATTTGACGCAATTCAGCTTCTCGGATCAACAAGTATCCATAACTTGATCCGTTTGTGTTATCAAGTCACCAAGTACGCACAATGTGACCCAATTCGGCTTCTCGGATCAACAAGCACCAACTATTTGACTCGATTCGGCTTCAAGAATTATTAAGACTTGTATTAGACCTGAATTGACTTCTCGGATCAACAAGTCTAACATTTGACCCAATTCGCAACAAGTATCCATAACTTGATCCGTTTGTTTTATCAAGTCACCAAGTATGCACAATGTGACCCAATTCGGCTTCTCGGATCAACAAACACTAACTCTTTGACTCGATCCAACTTCGCGAATCATTAAGACTTGTATTTGAACCGAATTTACTTCTCGGATCAACAAGTCTTCCATTTGACCCAATTCGGCTTCTCGGAACAACAAGTATCCATAACTTGTTCCGTTTGTTTTATCAAGTCACCAAGTACGCACAATGTGACCCAATTCGGCTTCTCGGATCAACATGCTCTCACTATTTGATTCGATTCGACTTCACGAATCATTAACACTTGTATTACAACCGAATTGACTTCTCGGATCAACAAGTCTTCCAATTGACCCAATTCGACTTCTAGGATAAAAAAGTATCCATAACTTGATCCGTTTGTTTTATCAAGTCACCAAGTACGCACAATGTGACCCAATTCGGCTTCTCGGATCAACAAGCACCAACTATTTTACTCGATTCGACTTCAAGAATTATTAAGGCTTGTATTAGACCCGAATTGACTTCTTGGATCAGCAAGTCTTCCATTTGACCCAATTCAGCTTCTTGGATCAATAAGTATCCATAACTTGATCCGTTTGTTTTATCAAGTCACCAAGTACGCACAATGTGACCCAATTCGGTATCTCGGATCAACAAGCACCAACTATTTGACTCGATTCGACTTCATAAATCATTAAGGCTTGTATTAGACCCGAATTGACTTCTCGGATCAACAAGTCTTCCATTTACCCAATTCGGCCTCTCGGATCAACAAGTATCCATAACTTGATTTGTTTGTTTTATCAAGTCACCAAGTACGCACAATGTGACCCAATTCGGCTTCTCGGATCAACAAGCACCAACTATTTGACTCGATTCGACTTCAAGAATTATTAAGGCTTGTATTAGACCCGAATTGACTTCTCGGATCAGCAAGTCTTCCATTTGACCCAATTCGGCTTCTCGGATCAACAAGTATCAATAACTTGATCCGTTTGTTTTATCAAGTCACCAAGTACGCACAATGTGACCCAATTCGACTTCTCGGATCAACAAGCACCAACTCTTCGACTCAATCCAACTTCACGAATCATTAAGACTTGTATTTGAACCGAATTGACTTCTCGGATCAACAAGTCTTCCATTTGACGCAATTCAGCTTCTCGGATCAACAAGTATCCATAACTTGATTCGTTTGTTTTATCAAGTCACCAAGTACGCACAATGTGACCCAATTCGGCTTCTCGGATCAACAAGCACCAACTATTTGACTCGATTCGACTTCAAGAATTATTAAGACTTGTATTAGACCTGAATTGACTTCTCGGATCAACAAGTCTAACATTTGACACAATTCGCAACAAGTATCCATAACTTGATCCGTTTGTTTTATCAAGTCACCAAGTACGCACAATGTGACCCAATTCGGCTTCTCGGATCAACAAGCACTAACACTTTGACTCGATCCGACTTCGCAAATCAATAAGACTTGTATTTGAACCGAATTTACTTCTCGGATCAACAAGTCTTCCATTTGACCCAATTCGGCTTCTCAGATCAACAAGTATCCATAACTTGATCCGTTTGTTTTATCAAGTCACCAAGTACGCACAATGTGACCCAATTCGGCTTCTCGGATCAACATGCTCTCACTATTTGATTCGATTCGACTTCACGAATCATTAACACTTGTATTAGAACCGAATTGACTTCTCGGATCAACAAGTCTTCCAATTGACCCAATTCGACTTCTAGGATAAAAAAGTATCCATAACTTGATCCGTTTGTTTTATCAAGTCACCAAGTACGCACAATGTGACCCAATTCGGCTTCTCGGATCAACAAGCACCAACTATTTTACTCGATTCGACTTCAAGAATTATTAAGGCTTGTATTAGACCCGAATTGACTTCTTGGATCAGCAAGTCTTCCATTTGACCCAATTCAGCTTCTTGGATCAATAAGTATCCATAACTTGATCCGTTTGTTTTATCAAGTCACCAAGTACGCACAATGTGACCCAATTCGGCTTCTCGGATCAACAAGCACCAACTATTTGACTAGATTCGACTTCAAGAATTATTAAGGCCTGTATTAGACCCGAATTGACTTCTCGGATCAGCAAATCTTCCATTTGACCCAATTCGACTTCTCGGATCAACAAGTATCCATAACTTGATCCGTTTGTTTTATCAAGTCACCAAGTACGCACAATGTGACCCAATTCGGTATCTCGGATCAACAAGCACCAACTATTTGACTCGATTCGACTTCATAAATCATTAAGGCTTGTATTAGACCCGAATTGACTTCTCGGATCAACAAGTCTTCCATTTGACCCAATTCGGCCTCTCGGATCAACAAGTATCCATAACTTGATTTGTTTGTTTTATCAAGTCACCAAGTACGCACAATGTGACCCAATTCGGCTTCTCGGATCAACAAGCACCAACTATTTGACTCGATTCGACTTCAAGAATTATTAAGGCTTGTATTAGACCCGAATTGACTTCTCGGATCAGCAAGTCTTCCATTTGACCCAATTCGGCTTCTCGGATCAACAAGTATCCATAACTTGATCCGTTTGTTTTATCAAGTCACCAAGTACGCACAATGTGACCCAATTCGACTTCTCGGATCAACAAGTACCAACTCTTCGACTCAATCCAACTTCACGAATCATTAAGACTTGTATTTGAACCGAATTGACTTCTCGGATCAACAAGTCTTCCATTTGACGCAATTCAGCTTCTCGGATCAACAAGTATCCATAACTTGATTCGTTTGTTTTATCAAGTCACCAAGTACGCACAATGTGACCCAATGCGGCTTCTCGGATCAACAAGCACCAACTATTTGACTCGATTCAACTTCAAGAATTATTAAGACTTGTATTAGACCTGAATTGACTTCTCGGATCAACAAGTCTAACATTTGACCCAATTCGCAACAAGTATCCATAACTTGATCCGTTTGTTTTATCAAGTCACCAAGTACGCACAATGTGACCCAATTCGGCTTCTCGGATCAACAAGCACTAACTCTTTGACTCGATCCGACTTCGCAAATCAATAAGACTTGTATTTGAACCGAATTTACTTCTCGGATCAACAAGTCTTCCATTTGACCCAATTCGGCTTCTCAGATCAACAAGTATCCATAACTTGATCCGTTTGTTTTATCAAGTCACCAAGTACGCACAATGTGACCCAATTCGGCTTCTCGGATCAACAAGCACCCACTATTTGACTCGATTCGACTTCAAGAATTATTAAGGCTTGTATTAGACCCGAATTGACTTCTTGGATCAGCAAGTCTTCCATTTGACCCAATTCAGCTTGTTGGATCAATAAGTATCCATAACTTGATCCGTTTGTTTTATCAAGTCACCAAGTACGCACAATGTGACCCAATTCGGCTTCTCGAATCAACAAGCACCAACTATTTGACTCGATTCGACTTCAAGAATTATTAAGGCTTGTATTAGACCCGAATTGACTTCTCGGATCAGCAAATCTTCCATTTGACCCAATTCGGCTTCTCGGATCAACAAGTATCCATATGTTGATCCGTTTGGTTTATCAAGTCACCAAGTACGCACAATGTGACCCAATTCGGCTTCTCGGATCAACAAGCACCAACTCTTCGACTCGATCCGACTTCACGAATCATTAAGACTTGTATTTGAACCGAATTGACTTCTGGGATCAACAAGTCTTCCATTTGACGCAATTCAGCTTCTCGGATCAACAAGTATCCATAACTTGATCCGTTTGTTTTATCAAGTCACCAAGTACGCACAATGTGAACCAATTCGGCTTCTCGAATCAACAAGCACCAACTATTTGACTCGATTCGACTTCAAGAATTATTAAGACTTCTATTAGACCCAAATTGACTTCTCGGATCAACAAGTCTAACATTTGACCCAATTCGCAACAAGTATCCATAACTTGATCCGTTTGTTTTATCAAGTCACCAAGTACGCACAATGTGACCCAATTCGGCTTCTCGGATCAATAAGCACTAACTCTTTCACTCGATCCGACTTCACGAATCATTAAGACTTGTATTTGAACCGAATTGACTTCTCGGATCAACAAGTCTTCCATTTGACCCAATTCGGCTTCTCGGATCAACAAGTATCCATAACTTAATCCATTCGTTTTATCAAGTCACCAAGTACGCACAATGTGACACAATTCGGTATCTCGGATCAACAAGCACCAACTATTTGACTCGATTCGACTTCACAAATCATTAAGGCTTGTATTAGACCCGAATTGACTTCTCGGATCAACAAGTCTTCCATTTGACCCAATTCGGCTTCTCGGATCAACAAGTATCCATAACTTGATTTGTTTGTTTTATCGAGTCACCAAGTACGCACAATGTGACCCAATTCGGCTTCTCGGATCAACATGCACCCACTATTTGACTCGATTCGACTTCAAGAATTATTAAGGCTTGTATTAGACCCGAATTGACTTCTCGGATCAACAAGTCTTCCATTTGACCCAATTCGGCTTCTCGGATCAACAATTATCCATAACTTGATCCATTTGTTTTATCAAGTCACCAAGTACGCACAATGTGACCCAATTCGGTATCTCGGATCAACAAGCACCAACTCTTCGACTCGATCTGACTTCACGAATCATTAAGACTTGTATTTGAACCGAATTGACTTCGCGGATCAATAAGTCTTCCATTTGACGCAATTCAGCTTCTCGGATCAACAAGTATCCATAACTTGATCCGTTTGTGTTATCAAGTCACCAAGTACGCACAATGTGACCCAATTCGGCTTCTCGGATCAACAAGCACCAACTATTTGACTCGATTCGGCTTCAAGAATTATTAAGACTTGTATTAGACCTGAATTGACTTCTCGGATCAACAAGTCTAACATTTGACCCAATTCGCAACAAGTATCCATAACTTGATCCGTTTGTTTTATCAAGTCACCAAGTATGCACAATGTGACCCAATTCGGCTTCTCGGATCAACAAACACTAACTCTTTGACTCGATCCAACTTCGCGAATCATTAAGACTTGTATTTGAACCGAATTTACTTCTCGGATCAACAAGTCTTCCATTTGACCCAATTCGGCTTCTCGGAACAACAAGTATCCATAACTTGTTCCGTTTGTTTTATCAAGTCACCAAGTACGCACAATGTGACCCAATTCGGCTTCTCGGATCAATAAGCACTAACTCTTTCACTCGATCCGACTTCACAAATCATTAAGACTTGTATTTGAACCGAATTGACTTCTCGGATCAACAAGTCTTCCATTTGACCCAATTCGGCTTCTCGGATCAACAAGTATCCATAACTTGATCCATTTGTTTTATCAAGTCACCAAGTACGCACAATGTGACCCAATTCGGTATCTCGGATCAACAAGCACCAACTATTTGACTCGATTCGACTTCACAAATCATTAAGGCTTGTATTAGACCCGAATTGACTTCTCGGATCAACAAGTCTTCCATTTGACCCAATTCGGCTTCTCGGATCAACAAGTATCCATAACTTGATTTGTTTGTTTTATCGAGTCACCAAGTACGCACAATGTGACCCAATTCGGCTTCTCGGATCAACATGCACCCACTATTTGACTCGATTCGACTTCAAGAATTATTAAGGCTTGTATTAGACCCGAATTGACTTCTCGGATCAACAAGTCTTCCATTTGACCCAATTCGGCTTCTCGGATCAACAATTATCCATAACTTGATCCATTTGTTTTATCAAGTCACCAAGTACGCACAATGTGACCCAATTCGGTATCTCGGATCAACAAGCACCAACTCTTCGACTCGATCTGACTTCACGAATCATTAAGACTTGTATTTGAACCGAATTGACTTCGCGGATCAATAAGTCTTCCATTTGACGCAATTCAGCTTCTCGGATCAACAAGTACCCATAACTTGATCCGTTTGTGTTATCAAGTCACCAAGTACGCACAATGTGACCCAATTCGGCTTCTCGGATCAACAAGCACCAACTATTTGACTCGATTCGGCTTCAAGAATTATTAAGACTTGTATTAGACCTGAATTGACTTCTCGGATCAACAAGTCTAACATTTGACCCAATTCGCAACAAGTATCCATAACTTGATCCGTTTGTTTTATCAAGTCACCAAGTATGCACAATGTGACCCAATTCGGCTTCTCGGATCAACAAACACTAACTCTTTGACTCGATCCAACTTCGCGAATCATTAAGACTTGTATTTGAACCGAATTTACTTCTCGGATCAACAAGTCTTCCATTTGACCCAATTCGGCTTCTCGGAACAACAAGTATCCATAACTTGTTCCGTTTGTTTTATCAAGTCACCAAGTACGCACAATGTGACCCAATTCGGCTTCTCGGATCAACAAGCACCCACTATTTGACTCGATTCGACTTCAAGAATTATTAAGGCTTGTATTAGACCCGAATTGACTTCTTGGATCAGCAAGTCTTCCATTTGACCCAATTCAGCTTGTTGGATCAATAAGTATCCATAACTTGATCCGTTTGTTTTATCAAGTCACCAAGTACGCACAATGTGACCCAATTCGGCTTCTCGGATCAACAAGCACCAACTATTTGACTCGATTCGACTTCAAGAATTATTAAGGCTTGTATTAGACCCGAATTGACTTCTCGGATCAGCAAATCTTCTATTTGACCCAATTCGGCTTCTCGGATCAACAAGTATCCATAAGTTGATCCGTTTGGTTTATCAAGTCACCAAGTACGCACAATGTGACCCAATTCGGCTTCTCGGATCAACAAGCACCAACTCTTCGACTCGATCCGACTTCACGAATCATTAAGACTTGTATTTGAACCGAATTGACTTCTGGGATCAACAAGTCTTCCATTTGACGCAATTCAGCTTCTCGGATCAACAAGTATCCATAACTTGATCCGTTTGTTTTATCAAGTCACCAAGTACGCACAATGTGAACCAATTCGGCTTCTCGAATCAACAAGCACCAACTATTTGACTCGATTCGACTTCAAGAATTATTAAGACTTCTATTAGACCCAAATTGACTTCTCGGATCAACAAGTCTAACATTTGACCCAATTCGCAACAAGTATCCATAACTTGATCCGTTTGTTTTATCAAGTCACCAAGTACGCACAATGTGACCCAATTCGGCTTCTCGGATCAATAAGCACTAACTCTTTCACTCGATCCGACTTCACGAATCATTAAGACTTGTATTTGAACCGAATTGACTTCTCGGATCAACAAGTCTTCCATTTGACCCAATTCGGCTTCTCGGATCAACAAGTATCCATAACTTGATCCATTTGTTTTATCAAGTCACCAAGTACGCACAATGTGACCCAATTCGGTATCTCGGATCAACAAGCACCAACTATTTGACTCGATTCGACTTCACAAATCATTGAGGCTTGTATTAGACCCGAATTGACTTCTCGGATCAACAAGTCTTCCATTTGACTCAATTCGGCTTCTCGGATCAACAAGTATCCATAACTTGATTTGTTTGTTTTATCGAGTCACCAAGTACGCACAATGTGACCCAATTCGGCTTCTCGGATCAACATGCACCCACTATTTGACTCGATTCGACTTCAAGAATTATTAAGGCTTGTATTAGACCCGAATTGACTTCTCGGATCAACAAGTCTTCCATTTGACCCAATTCGGCTTCTCGGATCAACAATTATCCATAACTTGATCCATTTGTTTTATCAAGTCACCAAGTACGCACAATGTGACCCAATTCGGTATCTCGGATCAACAAGCACCAACTCTTCGACTCGATCTGACTTCACGAATCATTAAGACTTGTATTTGAACCGAATTGACTTCGCGGATCAATAAGTCTTCCATTTGACGCAATTCAGCTTCTCGGATCAACAAGTATCCATAACTTGATCCGTTTGTGTTATCAAGTCACCAAGTACGCACAATGTGACCCAATTCGGCTTCTCGGATCAACAAGCACCAACTATTTGACTCGATTCGGCTTCAAGAATTATTAAGACTTGTATTAGACCTGAATTGACTTCTCGGATCAACAAGTCTAACATTTGACCCAATTCGCAACAAGTATCCATAACTTGATCCGTTTGTTTTATCAAGTCACCAAGTATGCACAATGTGACCCAATTCGGCTTCTCGGATCAACAAACACTAACTCTTTGCCTCGATCCAACTTCGCGAATCATTAAGACTTGTATTTGAACCGAATTTACTTCTCGGATCAACAAGTCTTCCATTTGACCCAATTCGGCTTCTCGGAACAACAAGTATCCATAACTTGTTCCGTTTGTTTTATCAAGTCACCAAGTACGCACAATGTGACCCAATTCGGCTTCTCGGATCAACAAGCACCCACTATTTGACTCGATTCGACTTCAAGAATTATTAAGGCTTGTATTAGACCTGAATTGACTTCGCGGATCAACAAGTCTTCCATTTGACCCAATTCGGCTTCTTGGATCAACAAGTATCCATAACTTGATCCATTTGTTTTATCAAGTCACCAAGTACGCACAATGTGACCCAATTCTGTATCTCGGATCAACAAGCACCAACTATTTGAATCGATTCGACTTCACAAATCATTAAGGCTTGTATTAGACTCGAATTGACTTCTCGGATCAACAAGTCTTCCATTTGACCCAATTCGGCCTCTCGGATCAACAAGTATCCTTAACTTGATTTGTTTGTTTTATCAAGTCACCAAGTACGCACAATGTGACCCAATTCGGCTTCTCGGATCAACAAGCACCAACTATTTGACTCGATTCGACTTCAAGAATTATTAAGGCTTGTATTAGACCCGAATTGACTTCTCGGATCAACAAGTCTTCCATTTGACGCAATTCAGCTTCTCGGATCAAAAAGTATCCATAACTTGATTCGTTTGTTTTATAAAGTCACCAAGTACGCACAATGTGACCCAATTCGGCTTCTCGGATCAACAAGCACCAACTATTTGACTCGATTCGACTTC
Source organism: Ajuga chamaepitys (assembly GCA_958295605.1). Lineage (NCBI taxonomy): Eukaryota > Viridiplantae > Streptophyta > Magnoliopsida > Lamiales > Lamiaceae > Ajuga > Ajuga chamaepitys. Next base: position 26,877,220 of record OY282505.1, read on the forward strand.
AAGAATTATTAAGGCTTGTATTAGACCCGAATTGACTTCTCGAATCAGCAAATCTTCCATTTGACCCAATTCGGCTTCTCGGATCAACAAGTATCCATAAGTTGATCCGTTTGGTTTATCAAGTCACCAAGTACGCACAATGTGACCCAATTCGGCTTCTCGGATCAACAAGCACCAACTCTTCGACTCGATCCGACTTCACGAATCATTAAGACTTGTATTTGAACCGAATTGACTTCTGGGATCAACAAGTCTTCCATTTGACGCAATTCAGCTTCTCGGATCAACAAGTATCCATAACTTGATCCGTTTGTTTTATCAAGTCACCAAGTACGCACAATGTGAACCAATTCGGCTTCTCGAATCAACAAGCACCAACTATTTGACTCGATTCGACTTCAAGAATTATTAAGACTTCTATTAGACCCAAATTGACTTCTCGGATCAACAAGTCTAACATTTGACCCAATTCGCAACAAGTATCCATAACTTGATCCGTTTGTTTTATCAAGTCACCAAGTACGCACAATGTGACCCAATTCGGCTTCTCGGATCAATAAGCACTAACTCTTTCACTCGATCCGACTTCACGAATCATTAAGACTTGTATTTGAACCGAATTGACTTCTCGGATCAACAAGTCTTCCATTTGACCCAATTCGGCTTCTCGGATCAACAAGTATCCATAACTTGATCCATTTGTTTTATCAAGTCACCAAGTACGCACAATGTGACCCAATTCGGTATCTCGGATGAACAAGCACCAACTATTTGACTCGATTCGACTTCACAAATCATTAAGGCTTGTATTAGACCCGAATTGACTTCTCGGATCAACAAGTCTTCCATTTGACCCAATTCGGCTTCTCGGATCAACAAGTATCCATAACTTGATTTGTTTGTTTTATCGAGTCACCAAGTACGCACAATGTGACCCAATTCGGCTTCTCGGATCAACATGCACCCACTATTTGACTCGATTCGACTTCAAGAATTATTAAGGCTTGTATTAGACCCGAATTGACTTCTCGGATCAACAAGTCTTCCATTTGACCCAATTCGGCTTCTCGGATCAACAATTATCCATAACTTGATCCATTTGTTTTATCAAGTCACCAAGTACGCACAATGTGACCCAATTCGGTATCTCGGCTCAACAAGCACCAACTCTTCGACTCGATCTGACTTCACGAATCATTAAGACTTGTATTTGAACCGAATTGACTTCGCGGATCAATAAGTCTTCCATTTGACGCAATTCAGCTTCTCGGATCAACAAGTATCCATAACTTGATCCGTTTGTGTTATCAAGTCACCAAGTACGCACAATGTGACCCAATTCGGCTTCTCGGATCAACAAGCACCAACTATTTGACTCGATTCGGCTTCAAGAATTATTAAGACTTGTATTAGACCTGAATTGACTTCTCGGATCAACAAGTCTAACATTTGACCCAATTCGCAACAAGTATCCATAACTTGATCCGTTTGTTTTATCAAGTCACCAAGTATGCACAATGTGACCCAATTCGGCTTCTCGGATCAACAAACACTAACTCTTTGACTCGATCCAACTTCGCGAATCATTAAGACTTGTATTTGAACCGAATTTACTTCTCGGATCAACAAGTCTTCCATTTGACCCAATTCGGCTTCTCGGAACAACAAGTATCCATAACTTGTTCCGTTTGTTTTATCAAGTCACCAAGTACGCACAATGTGACCCAATTCGGCTTCTCGGATCAATAAGCACTAACTCTTTCACTCGATCCGACTTCACGAATCATTAAGACTTGTATTTGAACCGAATTGACTTCTCGGATCAACAAGTCTTCCATTTGACCCAATTCGGCTTCTCGGATCAACAAGTATCCATAACTTGATCCATTTGTTTTATCAAGTCACCAAGTACGCACAATGTGACCCAATTCGGTATCTCGGATCAACAAGCACCAACTCTTCGACTCGATCTGACTTCACGAATCATTAAGACTTGTATTTGAACCGAATTGACTTCGCGGATCAATAAGTCTTCCATTCGACGCAATTCAGCTTCTCGGATCAACAAGTACCCATAACTTGATCCGTTTGTGTTATCAAGTCACCATGTACGCACAATGTGACCCAATTCGGCTTCTCGGATCAACAAGCACCAACTATTTGACTCGATTCGGCTTCAAGAATTATTAAGACTTGTATTAGACCTGAATTGACTTCTCGGATCAACAAGTCTAACATTTGACCCAATTCGCAACAAGTATCCATAACTTGATCCGTTTGTTTTATCAAGTCACCAAGTATGCACAATGTGACCCAATTCGGCTTCTCGGATCAACAAACACTAACTCTTTGACTCGATCCAACTTCGCGAATCATTAAGACTTGTATTTGAACCGAATTTACTTCTCGGATCAACAAGTCTTCCATTTGACCCAATTCGGCTTCTCGGAACAACAAGTATCCATAACTTGTTCCGTTTGTTTTATCAAGTCACCAAGTACGCACAATGTGACCCAATTCGGCTTCTCGGATCAACAAGCACCCACTATTTGACTCGATTCGACTTCAAGAATTATTAAGGCTTGTATTAGACCCGAATTGACTTCTTGGATCAGCAAGTCTTCCATTTGACCCAATTCAGCTTGTTGGATCAATAAGTATCCATAACTTGATCCGTTTGTTTTATCAAGTCACCAAGTACGCACAATGTGACCCAATTCGGCTTCTCGGATCAACAAGCACCAACTATTTGACTCGATTCGACTTCAAGAATTATTAAGGCTTGTATTAGACCCGAATTGACTTCTCGGATCAGCAAATCTTCCATTTGACCCAATTCGGCTTCTCGGATCAACAAGTATCCATAAGTTGATCCGTTTGGTTTATCAAGTCACCAAGTACGCACAATGTGACCCAATTCGGCTTCTCGGATCAACAAGCACCAACTCTTCGACTCGATCCGACTTCACGAATCATTAAGACTTGTATTTGAACCGAATTGACTTCTGGGATCAACAAGTCTTCCATTTGACGCAATTCAGCTTCTCGGATCAACAAGTATCCATAACTTGATCCGTTTGTTTTATCAAGTCACCAAGTACGCACAATGTGAACCAATTCGGCTTCTCGAATCAACAAGCACCAACTATTTGACTCGATTCGACTTCAAGAATTATTAAGACTTCTATTAGACCCAAATTGACTTCTCGGATCAACAAGTCTAACATTTGACCCAATTCGCAACAAGTATCCATAACTTGATCCGTTTGTTTTATCAAGTCACCAAGTACGCACAATGTGACCCAATTCGGCTTCTCGGATCAATAAGCACTAACTCTTTCACTCGATCCGACTTCACGAATCATTAAGACTTGTATTTGAACCGAATTGACTTCTCGGATCAACAAGTCTTCCATTTGACCCAATTCGGCTTCTCGGATCAACAAGTATCCATAACTTGATCCATTTGTTTTATCAAGTCACCAAGTACGCACAATGTGACCCAATTCGGTATCTCGGATCAACAAGCACCAACTATTTGACTCGATTCGACTTCACAAATCATTGAGGCTTGTATTAGACCCGAATTGACTTCTCGGATCAACAAGTCTTCCATTTGACCCAATTCGGCTTCTCGGATCAACAAGTATCCATAACTTGATTTGTTTGTTTTATCGAGTCACCAAGTACGCACAATGTGACCCAATTCGGCTTCTCGGATCAACATGCACCCACTATTTGACTCGATTCGACTTCAAGAATTATTAAGGCTTGTATTAGACCCGAATTGACTTCTCGGATCAACAAGTCTTCCATTTGACCCAATTCGGCTTCTCGGATCAACAATTATCCATAACTTGATCCATTTGTTTTATCAAGTCACAAAGTACGCACAATGTGACCCAATTCGGTATCTCGGATCAACAAGCACCAACTCTTCGACTCGATCTGACTTCACGAATCATTAAGACTTGTATTTGAACCGAATTGACTTCGCGGATCAATAAGTCTTCCATTTGACGCAATTCAGCTTCTCGGATCAACAAGTATCCATAACTTGATCCGTTTGTGTTATCAAGTCACCAAGTACGCACAATGTGACCCAATTCGGCTTCTCGGATCAACAAGCACCAACTATTTGACTCGATTCGGCTTCAAGAATTATTAAGACTTGTATTAGACCTGAATTGACTTCTCGGATCAACAAGTCTAACATTTGACCCAATTCGCAACAAGTATCCATAACTTGATCCGTTTGTTTTATCAAGTCACCAAGTATGCACAATGTGACCCAATTCGGCTTCTCGGATCAACAAACACTAACTCTTTGCCTCGATCCAACTTCGCGAATCATTAAGACTTGTATTTGAACCGAATTTACTTCTCGGATCAACAAGTCTTCCATTTGACCCAATTCGGCTTCTCGGAACAACAAGTATCCATAACTTGTTCCGTTTGTTTTATCAAGTCACCAAGTACGCACAATGTGACCCAATTCGGCTTCTCGGATCAATAAGCACTAACTCTTTCACTCGATCCGACTTCACGAATCATTAAGACTTGTATTTGAACCGAATTGACTTCTCGGATCAACAAGTCTTCCATTTGACCCAATTCGGCTTCTCGGATCAACAAGTATCCATAACTTGATCCATTTGTTTTATCAAGTCACCAAGTACGCACAATGTGACCCAATTCGGTATCTCGGATCAACAAGCACCAACTATTTGACTCGATTCGACTTCACAAATCATTAAGGCTTGTATTAGACCCGAATTGACTTCTCGGATCAACAAGTCTTCCATTTGACCCAATTCGGCTTCTCGGATCAACAAGTATGCATAACTTGATTTGTTTGTTTTATCGAGTCACCAAGTACGCACAATGTGACCCAATTCGGCTTCTCGGATCAACATGCACCCACTATTTGACTCGATTCGACTTCAAGAATTATTAAGGCTTGTATTAGACCCGAATTGACTTCTCGGATCAACAATTATCCATAACTTGATCCATTTGTTTTATCAAGTCACCAAGTACGCACAATGTGACCCAATTCGGTATCTCGGATCAACAAGCACCAACTCTTCGACTCGATCTGACTTCACGAATCATTAAGACTTGTATTTGAACCGAATTGACTTCGCGGATCAATAAGTCTTCCATTTGACGCAATTCAGCTTCTCGGATCAACAAGTATCCATAACTTGATCCGTTTGTGTTATCAAGTCACCAAGTACGCACAATGTGACCCAATTCGGCTTCTCGGATCAACAAGCACCAACTATTTGACTCGATTCGGCTTCAAGAATTATTAAGACTTGTATTAGACCTGAATTGACTTCTCGGATCAACAAGTCTAACATTTGAGACAATTCGCAACAAGTATCCATAACTTGATCTGTTTGTTTTATCAAGTCACCAAGTATGCACAATGTCACCTAATTCGGCTTCTCGGATCAACAAACACTAACTCTTTGACTCGATCCAACTTCGCGAATCATTAAGACTTGTATTTGAACCGAATTTACTTCTCGGATCCACAAGTCTTCCATTTGACCCAATTCGGCTTCTCGGAACAACAAGTATCCATAACTTGTTCCGTTTGTTTTATCAAGTCACCAAGTACGCACAATGTGACCCAATTCGGCTTCTCGGATCAACAAGCACCCAATATTTGACTCGATTCGACTTCAAGAATTATTAAGGCTTGTATTAGACCCGAATTGACTTCTTGGATCAGCAAGTCTTCCATTTGACCCAATTCAGCTTGTTGGATCAATAAGTATCCATAATTTGATCCGTTTGTTTTATCAAGTCACCAAGTACGCACAATGTGACCCAATTCGGCTTCTCGGATCAACAAGCACCAACTATTTGACTCGATTCGACTTCAAGAATTATTAAGGCTTGTATTAGACCCGAATTGACTTCTTGGATCAGCAAATCTTCCATTTGACCCAATTCGGCTTCTCGGATCAACAAGTATCCATAAGTTGATCCGTTTGGTTTATCAAGTCACCAAGTACGCACAATGTGACCCAATTCGGCTTCTCGGATCAACAAGCACCAACTCTTCGACTCGATCCGACTTCACGAATCATTAAGACTTGTATTTGAACCGAATTGACTTCTGGGATCAACAAGTCTTCCATTTGACGCAATTCAGCTTCTCGGATCAACAAGTATCCATAACTTGATCCGTTTGTTTTATCATGTCACCAAGTACGCACAATGTGAACCAATTCGGCTTCTCGAATCAACAAGCACCAACTATTTGACTCGATTCGACTTCAAGAATTATTAAGACTTCTATTAGACCCAAATTGACTTCTCGGATCAACAAGTCTAACATTTGACCCAATTCGCAACAAGTATCCATAACTTGATCCGTTTGTTTTATCAAGTCACCAAGTACGCACAATGTGACCCAATTCGGCTTCTCGGATCAATAAGCACTAACTCTTTCACTCGATCCGACTTCACGAATCATTAAGACTTGTATTTGAACCGAATTGACTTCTCGGATCAACAAGTCTTCCATTTGACCCAATTCGGCTTCTCGGATCAACAAGTATCCATAACTTGATCCATTTGTTTTATCAAGTCACCAAGTACGCACAATGTGACCCAATTCGGTATCTCGGATCAACAAGCACCAACTATTTGACTCGATTCGACTTCATAAATCATTGAGGCTTGTATTAGACCCGAATTGACTTCTCGGATCAACAAGTCTTCCATTTGACCCAATTCGGCTTCTCGGATCAACAAGTATCCATAACTTGATTTGTTTGTTTTATCGAGTCACCAAGTACGCACAATGTGACCCAATTCGGCTTCTCGGATCAACATGCACCCACTATTTGACTCGATTCGACTTCAAGAATTATTAAAGCTTGTATTAGACCCGAATTGACTTCTCGGATCAACAAGTCTTCCATTTGACCCAATTCGGCTTCTCGGATCAACAATTATCCATAACTTGATCCATTTGTTTTATCAAGTCACCAAGTACGCACAATGTGACCCAATTGGGTATCTCGGATCAACAAGCACCAACTCTTCGACTCGATCTGACTTCACGAATCATTAAGACTTGTATTTGAACCGAATTGACTTCGCGGATCAAGAAGTCTTCCATTTGACGCAATTCAGCTTATCGGATCAACAAGTATCCATAACTTGATCCGTTTGTGTTATCAAGTCACCAAGTACGCACAATGTGACCCAATTCGGCTTCTCGGATCAACAAGCACCAACTATTTGACTCGATTCGGCTTCAAGAATTATTAAGACTTGTATTAGACCTGAATTGACTTCTCGGATCAACAAGTCTAACATTTGACCCAATTCGCAACAAGTATCCATAACTTGATCCGTTTGTTTTATCAAGTCACCAAGTACGCACAATGTGACCCAATTCGGCTTCTCGGATCAACAAGCACCCACTATTTGACTCGATTCGACTTCAAGAATTATTAAGGCTTGTAGTAGACCTGAATTGACTTCGCGGATCAACAAGTCTTCCATTTGACCCAATTCGGCTTCTTGGATCAACAAGTATCCATAACTTGATCCATTTGTTTTATCAAGTCACCAAGTACGCACAATGTGGCCCAATTCTGTATCTCGGATCAACAAGCACCAACTATTTGACTCGATTCGACTTCACAAATCATTAAGGCTTGTATTAGACTCGAATTGACTTCTCGGATCAACAAGTCTTCCATTTGACCCAATTCGGCCTCTCGGATCAACAAGTATCCTTAACTTGATTTGTTTGTTTTATCAAGTCACCAAGTACGCACAATGTGACCCAATTCGGCTTCTCGGATCAACAAGCACCAACTATTTGACTCGATTCGACTTCAAGAATTATTAAGGCTTGTATTAGACCCGAATTGACTTCTCGGATCAACAAGTCTTCCATTTGACGCAATTCAGCTTCTCGGATCAAAAAGTATCCATAACTTGATTCGTTTGTTTTATAAAGTCACCAAGTACGCACAATGTGACCCAATTCGGCTTCTCGGATCAACAAGCACCAACTATTTGACTCGATTCGACTTCAAGAATTATTAAGACTTGTATTAGACCTGAATTGACTTCTCGGATCAACAAGTCTAAGATTTGACCCGATTCGCAACAAGTATCCATAACTTGATCCGTTTGTTTTATCAAGTCACCAAGTACGCACAATGTGACCCAATTCAGCTTCTGGGATCAACAAGCACTAACTCTTTCACTCGATCCGACTTCGCGAATCATTAAGACTTGTATTTGAACCGAATTTACTTCTCGGATCAACAAGTCTTCCATTTGACCCAATTCGTCTTCTCGGATCAACAAGTATCCATAACTTGATCCGTTTGTATTATCAAGTCACCAAGTACGCACAATGTGACCCAATTCGGCTTCTCGGATCAACAAGCACCCGCTATTTGACTCGATTCGACTTCAAGAATTATTAAGGCTTGTATTAGACCCGAATTGACTTCTCGGATCAACAAGTCTTCCATTTGACCCAATTCGGCTTCTTGGATCAACAAGTATCCATAACTTGATCCATTTGTTTTATCAAGTCACCAAGTACGCACAATGTGACCCAATTCGGTATCTCGGATCAACAAGCACCAACTATTTGACTCGATTCGACTTCATAAATCATTAAGGCTTGTATTAGACCCGAATTGACTTCTCGGATCAACAAGTCTTCCATTTGACCCAATTCGGCCTCTCGGATCAACAAGTATCCATAACTTGATTTGTTTGTTTTATCAAGTCACCAAGTACGCACAATGTGACCCAATTCGGCTTCTCGGATCAACAAGCACCAACTATTTGACTCGATTCGACTTCAAGAATTATTAAGGCTTGTATTAGACCCGAATTGACTTCTCGGATCAGCAAGTCTTCCATTTGACCCAATTCGGCTTCTCGGATCAACAAGTATCCATAACTTGATCCGTTTGTTTTATCAAGTCACCAAGTACGCACAATGTGACCCAATTCGACTTCTCGGATCAACAAGCACCAACTCTTCGACTCAATCCAACTTCACGAATCATTAAGACTTGTATTTGAACCGAATTGACTTCTCGGATCAACAAGTCTTCCATTTGACGCAATTCAGCTTCTCGGATCAACAAGTATCCATAACTTGATTCGTTTGTTTTATCAAGTCACCAAGTACGCACAACGTGACCCAATTCGGCTTCTCGGATCAACAAGCACCAACTATTTGACTCGATTCGACTTCAAGAATTATTAAGACTTGTATTAGACCTGAATTGACTTCTCGGATCAACAAGTCTAAGATTTGACCCAATTCGCAACAAGTATCCATAACTTGATCCGTTTGTTTTATCAGTCACCAAGTACGCACAATGTGACCCAATTCGGCTTCTCGGATCAACAAGCACTAACTCTTTGACTCGATCCGACTTCGCAAATCAATAAGACTTGCATTTGAACCGAATTTACTTCTCGGATCAACAAGTCTTCCATTTGACCCAATTCGGCTTCTCAGATCAACAAGTATCCATAACTTGATCCGTTTGTTTTATCAAGTCACCAAGTACGCACAATGTGACCCAATTCGGCTTCTCGGATCAACATGCTCTCACTATTTGACTCGATTCGACTTCACGAATCATTAACACTTGTATTAGAACCGAATTGACTTCTCGGATCAACAAGTCTTCCAATTGACCCAATTCGACTTCTAGGATAAAAAAGTATCCATAACTTGATCCGTTTGTTTTATCAAGTCACCAAGTACGCACAATGTGACCCAATTCGGCTTCTCAGATCAACAAGCACCAACTATTTTACTCGATTCGACTTCAGAAATCATTAAGGCTTGTGTTAGACCCGAATTGACTTCTCGGATCAACAAGTCTTCCATTTGACCCAATTTGGCTTCTCGGATCAACAAGTATCCATAACTTGATTTGTTTGCTTTATTAAGTCACCAAGTACGCACAATGTGACCCAATTGGGCTTCTCAGATCAACAAGCACCAACTCTTTCACTCGATTTGACAACACGAATCATTAAGGCTCTTATTAGACCCGAATTGACTTCTCGGATCCACAAGTCTTCCATTTGACCCAATTCGGCTTCTCGGATCAACAAGTATCCATAACTTGATTTGTTTGTTTTATCGAGTCACCAAGTACGCACAATGTGACCCAATTCGGCTTCTCGGATCAACATGCACCCACTATTTGACTCGATTCGACTTCAAGAATTATTAAGGCTTGTATTAGACCCGAATTGACTTCTCGGATCAACAAGTCTTCCATTTGACCCAATTCGGCTTCTCGGATCAACAATTATCCATAACTTGATCCATTTGTTTTATCAAGTCACCAAGTACGCACAATGTGACCCAATTCGGTATCTCGGATCAACAAGCACCAACTCTTCGACTCGATCTGACTTCACGAATCATTAAGACTTGTATTTGAACCGAATTGACTTCGCGGATCAATAAGTCTTCCATTTGACGCAATTCAGCTTCTCGGATCAACAAGTATCCATAACTTGATCCGTTTGTGTTATCAAGTCACCAAGTACGCACAACGTGACCCAATTCGGCTTCTCGGATCAACAAGCACCAACTATTTGACTCGATTCGGCTTCAAGAATTATTAAGACTTGTATTAGACCTGAATTGACTTCTCGGATCAACAAGTCTAACATTTGACCCAATTCGCAACAAGTATCCATAACTTGATCCGTTTGTTTTATCAAGTCACCAGGTACGCACAATGTGACCCAATTCGGCTTCTCGGATCAACAAGCACCAACTCTTTGACTCGATTCGACTTCACGAATCATTAACACTTGTATTAGAACCGAATTGACTTCTCGGATCAACAAGTCTTCCAATTGACCCAATTCAACTTCTAGGATAAAAAAGTATCCATAACTTGATCCGTTTGTTTTATCAAGTCACCAAGTACGCACAATGTGACCCAATTCGGCTTCTCGGATCAACAAGCACCAACTAGTTTACTCGATTCGACTTCAAGAATTATTAAGGCTTGTATTAGACCCGAATTGACTTCTTGGATCAGCAAGTCTTCCATTTGACCCAATTCGGCTTCTTGGATCAATAAGTATCCATAACTTGATCCGTTTGTTTTATCAAGTCACCAAGTACGCACAATGTGACCCAATTCGGCTTCTCGGATCAACAAGCACCAACTATTTGACTAGATTCGACTTCAAGAATTATTAAGGCTTGTATTAGACCCGAATTGACTTCTCGGGATCAGCAAATCTTCCATTTGACCCAATTCGGCTTCTCGGATCAACAAGTATCCATAACTTGATCCGTTTGTTTTATCAAGTCACCAAGTACGCACAATGTGACCCAATTCGGCTTCTCGGATCAACAAGCACCAATTCTTCGACTCGATCCGACTTCACGAATCATTAACAAGTCTTCCATTTGACGCAATTCAGCTTCTCGGATCAACAAGTATACATAACTTGATCCGTTTGTTTTATCAAGTCACCAAGTACGCACAATGTGACCCAATTCGGCTTCTCGGATCAACAAGCACCAACTATTTGACTCGATTCGACTTCAAGAATTATTAAGGCTTGTATTAGACCCGAATTGACTTCTTGGATCAGCAAATCTTCCATTTGACCCAATTCGGCTTCTCGGATCAACAAGTATCCATAAGTTGATCCGTTTGGTTTATCAAGTCACCAAGTACGCACAATGTGACCCAATTCGGCTTCTCGGATCAACAAGCACCAACTCTTCGACTCGATCCGACTTCACGAATCATTAAGACTTGTATTTGAACCGAATTGACTTCTGGGATCAACAAGTCTTCCATTTGACGCAATTCAGCTTCTCGGATCAACAAGTATCCATAACTTGATCCGTTTGTTTTATCATGTCACCAAGTACGCACAATGTGAACCAATTCGGCTTCTCGAATCAACAAGCACCAACTATTTGACTCGATTCGACTTCAAGAATTATTAAGACTTCTATTAGACCCAAATTGACTTCTCGGATCAACAAGTCTAACATTTGACCCAATTCGCAACAAGTATCCATAACTTGATCCGTTTGTTTTATCAAGTCACCAAGTACGCACAATGTGACCCAATTCGGCTTCTCGGATCAATAAGCACTAACTCTTTCACTCGATCCGACTTCACGAATCATTAAGACTTGTATTTGAACCGAATTGACTTCTCGGATCAACAAGTCTTCCATTTGACCCAATTCGGCTTCTCGGATCAACATGTATCCATAACTTGATCCATTTGTTTTATCAAGTCACCAAGTACGCACAATGTGACCCAATTCGGTATCTCGGATCAACAAGCACCAACTATTTGACTCGATTCGACTTCACAAATCATTGAGGCTTGTATTAGACCCGAATTGACTTCTCGGATCAACAAGTCTTCCATTTGACCCAATTCGGCTTCTCGGATCAACAAGTATCCATAACTTGATTTGTTTGTTTTATCGAGTCACCAAGTACGCACAATGTGACCCAATTCGGCTTCTCGGATCAACATGCACCCACTATTTGACTCGATTCGACTTCAAGAATTATTAAGGCTTGTATTAGACCCGAATTGACTTCTCGGATCAACAAGTCTTCCATTTGACCCAATTCGGCTTCTCGGATCAACAATTATCCATAACTTGATCCATTTGTTTTATCAAGTCACCAAGTACGCACAATGTGACCCAATTCGGTATCTCGGATCAACAAGCACCAACTCTTCGACTCGATCTGACTTCACGAATCATTAAGACTTGTATTTGAACCGAATTGACTTCGCGGATCAAGAAGTCTTCCATTTGACGCAATTCAGCTTATCGGATCAACAAGTATCCATAACTTGATCCGTTTGTGTTATCAAGTCACCAAGTACGCACAATGTGACCCAATTCGGCTTCTCGGATCAACAAGCACCAACTATTTGACTCGATTCGGCTTCAAGAATTATTAAGACTTGTATTAGACCTGAATTGACTTCTCGGATCAACAAGTCTAACATTTGACCCAATTCGCAACAAGTATCCATAACTTGATCCGTTTGTTTTATCAAGTCACCAAGTACGCACAATGTGACCCAATTCGGCTTCTCGGATCAACAAGCACCCACTATTTGACTCGATTCGACTTCAAGAATTATTAAGGCTTGTATTAGACCTGAATTGACTTCGCGGATCAACAAGTCTTCCATTTGACCCAATTCGGCTTCTTGGATCAACAAGTATCCATAACTTGATCCATTTGTTTTATCAAGTCACCAAGTACGCACAATGTGGCCCAATTCTGTATCTCGGATCAACAAGCACCAACTATTTGACTCGATTCGACTTCACAAATCATTAAGGCTTGTATTAGACTCGAATTGACTTCTCGGATCAACAAGTCTTCCATTTGACCCAATTCGGCCTCTCGGATCAACAAGTATCCTTAACTTGATTTGTTTGTTTTATCAAGTCACCAAGTACGCACAATGTGACCCAATTCGGCTTCTCGGATCAACAAGCACCAACTATTTGACTCGATTCGACTTCAAGAATTATTAAGGCTTGTATTAGACCCGAATTGACTTCTCGGATCAACAAGTCTTCCATTTGACGCAATTCAGCTTCTCGGATCAAAAAGTATCCATAACTTGATTCGTTTGTTTTATAAAGTCACCAAGTACGCACAATGTGACCCAATTCGGCTTCTCGGATCAACAAGCACCAACTATTTGACTCGATTCGACTTCAAGAATTATTAAGACTTGTATTAGACCTGAATTGACTTCTCGGATCAACAAGTCTAAGATTTGACCCGATTCGCAACAAGTATCCATAACTTGATCCGTTTGTTTTATCAAGTCACCAAGTACGCACAATGTGACCCAATTCAGCTTCTGGGATCAACAAGCACTAACTCTTTCACTCGATCCGACTTCGCGAATCATTAAGACTTGTATTTGAACCAAATTTACTTCTCGGATCAACAAGTCTTCCATTTGACCCAATTCGTCTTCTCGGATCAACAAGTATCCATAACTTGATCCGTTTGTATTATCAAGTCACCAAGTACGCACAATGTGACCCAATTCGGCTTCTCGGATCAACAAGCACCCACTATTTGACTCGATTCGACTTCAAGAATTATTAAGGCTTGTATTAGACCCGAATTGACTTCTCGGATCAACAAGTCTTCCATTTGACCCAATTCCGCTTCTTGGATCAACAAGTATCCATAACTTGATCCATTTGTTTTATCAAGTCACCAAGTACGCACAATGTGACCCAATTCGGAATCTCGGATCAACAAGCACCAACTATTTGACTCGATTCGACTTCATAAATCATTAAGGCTTGTATTAGACCCGAATTGACTTCTCGGATCAACAAGTCTTCCATTTGACCCAATTCGGCCTCTCGGATCAACAAGTATCCATAACTTGATTTGTTTGTTTTATCAAGTCACCAAGTACGCACAATGTGACCCAATTCGGCTTCTCGGATCAACAAGCACCAACTATTTGACTCGATTAGACTTCAAGAATTATTAAGGCTTGTATTAGACCCGAATTGACTTCTCGGATCAGCAAGTCTTCCATTTGACCCAATTCGGCTTCTCGGATCAACAAGTATCCATAACTTGATCCGTTTGTTTTATCAAGTCACCAAGTACGCACAATGTGACCCAATTCGGCTTCTCGGATCAACAAGCACCAACTCTTCGACTCGATCCGACTTCACGAATCATTAAGACTTGTATTTGAACCGAATTGACTTCTGGGATCAACAAGTCTTCCATTTGACGCAATTCAGCTTCTCGGATCAACAAGTATCCATAACTTGATCCGTTTGTTTTATCAAGTCACCAAGTACGCACAATGTGAACCAATTCGGCTTCTCGAATCAACAAGCACCAACTATTTGACTCGATTCGACTTCAAGAATTATTAAGACTTCTATTAGACCCAAATTGACTTCTCGGATCAACAAGTCTAACATTTGACCCAATTCGCAACAAGTATCCATAACTTGATCCGTTTGTTTTATCAAGTCACCAAGTACGCACAATGTGACCCAATTCGGCTTCTCGGATCAACAAGCACCAACTATTTGACTCGATTAGACTTCAAGAATTATTAAGGCTTGTATTAGACCCGAATTGACTTCTCGGATCAGCAAGTCTTCCATTTGACCCAATTCGGCTTCTCGGATCAACAAGTATCCATAACTTGATCCGTTTGTTTTATCAAGTCACCAAGTACGCACAATGTGACCCAATTCGGCTTCTCGGATCAACAAGCACCAACTCTTCGACTCGATCCGACTTCACGAATCATTAAGACTTGTATTTGAACCGAATTGACTTCTGGGATCAACAAGTCTTCCATTTGACGCAATTCAGCTTCTCGGATCAACAAGTATCCATAACTTGATCCGTTTGTTTTATCAAGTCACCAAGTACGCACAATGTGAACCAATTCGGCTTCTCGAATCAACAAGCACCAACTATTTGACTCGATTCGACTTCAAGAATTATTAAGACTTCTATTAGACCCAAATTGACTTCTCGGATCAACAAGTCTAACATTTGACCCAATTCGCAACAAGTATCCATAACTTGATCCGTTTGTTTTATCAAGTCACCAAGTACGCACAATGTGACCCAATTCGGCTTCTCGGATCAATAAGCACTAACTCTTTCACTCGATCCGACTTCACGAATCATTAAGACTTGTATTTGAACCGAATTGACTTCTCGGATCAACAAGTCTTCCATTTGACCCAATTCGGCTTCTCGGATCAACAAGTATCCATAACTTGATCCATTTGTTTTATCAAGTCACCAAGTACGCACAATGTGACCCAATTCGGTATCTCGGATCAACAAGCACCAACTATTTGACTCGATTCGACTTCACAAATCATTGAGGCTTGTATTAGACCCGAATTGACTTCTCGGATCAACAAGTCTTCCATTTGACTCAATTCGGCTTCTCGGATCAACAAGTATCCATAACTTGATTTGTTTGTTTTATCGAGTCACCAAGTACGCACAATGTGACCCAATTCGGCTTCTCGGATCAACATGCACCCACTATTTGACTCGATTCGACTTCAAGAATTATTAAGGCTTGTATTAGACCCGAATTGACTTCTCGGATCAACAAGTCTTCCATTTGACCCAATTCGGCTTCTCGGATCAACAATTATCCATAACTTGATCCATTTGTTTTATCAAGTCACCAAGTACGCACAATGTGACCCAATTCGGTATCTCGGATCAACAAGCACCAACTCTTCGACTCGATCTGACTTCACGAATCATTAAGACTTGTATTTGAACCGAATTGACTTCGCGGATCAATAAGTCTTCCATTTGACGCAATTCAGCTTCTCGGATCAACAAGTATCCATAACTTGATCCGTTTGTGTTATCAAGTCACCAAGTACGCACAATGTGACCCAATTCGGCTTCTCGGATCAACAAGCACCAACTATTTGACTCGATTCGGCTTCAAGAATTATTAAGACTTGTATTAGACCTGAATTGACTTCTCGGATCAACAAGTCTAACATTTGACCCAATTCGCAACAAGTATCCATAACTTGATCCGTTTGTTTTATCAAGTCACCAGGTACGCACAATGTGACCCAATTCGGCTTCTCGGATCAACAAGCACCAACTCTTTGACTCGATTCGACTTCACGAATCATTAACACTTGTATTAGAACCGAATTGACTTCTCGGATCAACAAGTCTTCCAATTGACCCAATTCGACTTCTAGGATAAAAAAGTATCCATAACTTGATCCGTTTGTTTTATCAAGTCACCAAGTACGCACAATGTGACCCAATTCGGCTTCTCGGATCAACAAGCACCAACTATTTTACTCGATTCGACTTCAAGAATTATTAAGGCTTGTATTAGACCCGAATAGACTTCTTGGATCAGCAAGTCTTCCATTTGACCCAATTCGGCTTCTTGGATCAATAAGTATCCATAACTTGATCCGTTTGTTTTATCAAGTCACCAAGTACGCACAATGTGACCCAATTCGGCTTCTCGGATCAACAAGCACCAACTATTTGACTAGATTCGACTTCAAGAATTATTAAGGCTTGTATTAGACCCGAATTGACTTCTCGGGATCAGCAAATCTTCCATTTGACCCAATTCGGCTTCTCGGATCAACAAGTATCCATAACTTGATCCGTTTGTTTTATCAAGTCACCAAGTACGCACAATGTGACCCAATTCGGCTTCTCGGATCAACAAGCACCAATTCTTCGACTCGATCCGACTTCACGAATCATTAACAAGTCTTCCATTTGACGCAATTCAGCTTCTCGGATCAACAAGTATACATAACTTGATCCGTTTGTTTTATCAAGTCACCAAGTACGCACAATGTGACCCAATTCGGCTTCTCGGATCAACAAGCACCAACTATTTAACTCGATTCGACTTCAAGAATTATTAAGACTTGTATTAGACCCAAATTGACTTCTCGGATCAACAAGTCTAACATTTGACCCAATTCGCAACAAGTATCCATAACTTGATCCATTTGTTTTATCAAGTCACCAAGTACGCACAATGTGACCCAATTCGGTATCTCGGATCAACAAGCACCAACTATTTGACTCGATTCGACTTCACAAATCATTAAGGCTTGTATTAGACCCGAATTAACTTCTCGGATCAACAAGTCTTCCATTTGACCCAATTCGGCTTCTCGGATCAACAAGTATCCATAACTTGATTTGTTTGTTTTATCAAGTGACCAAGTACGCACAATGTGACTCAATTCGGCTTCTCGGATCAACAAGCACCCACTATTTGACTCGATTCGACTTCAAGAATTGTTAAGGCTTGTATTAGACCCGAATTGACTTCTCGGATCAACAAGTCTTCCATTTGACCCAATTCGGCTTCTCGGATCAACAAGTATCCATAACTTGATCCGTTTGTTTTATCAAGTCACCAGGTACGCACAATGTGACCCAATTCGGCTTCTCAGATCTACAAGCACCAACTCTTTGACTCGATTCGACTTCACGAATCATTAACACTTGTATTACAACCGAATTGACTTCTCGGATCAACAAGTCTTCCAATTGACCCAATTCGACTTCTAGGATCAAAAAGTATCCATAACCTGATCCGTTTGTTTTATCAAGTCACCAAGTACGCACAATGTGACCCAATTCGGCTTCTCAGATCAACAAGCACCAACTATTTGACTCGATTCGACTTCAAGAATTATTAAGGCTTGTATTAGACCCGAATTGACTTCTTGGATCAGCAAGTCTTCCATTTGACCCAATTCGGCTTCTTGGATCAATAAGTATCCATAACTTGATCTGTTTGTTTTATCAAGCCACCAAGTACGCACAATGTGACCCAATTCGGCTTCTCGGATCAACAAGCACCAACTATTTGACTCGATTCGACTTCAAGAATTATTAAGGCTTGTATTAGACCCAAATTGACTTCTCGGATCAGCAAATCTTCCATTTGACCCAATTCGGCTTCTCGGATCAACAAGTATCCATAAGTTGATCCGTTTGTTTTATCAAGTCACCAAGTACGCGCAATGTGACCCAATTCGGCTTCTCGGATCAACAAGCACCAACTCTTCGACTCGATCCTTCTTCACGAATCATTAAGACTTGTATTTGAACCGAATTGACTTCTGGGATCAACAAGTCTTCCATTTGA
Source organism: Ajuga chamaepitys (assembly GCA_958295605.1). Taxonomy (NCBI): domain Eukaryota; kingdom Viridiplantae; phylum Streptophyta; class Magnoliopsida; order Lamiales; family Lamiaceae; genus Ajuga; species Ajuga chamaepitys. The sequence continues at coordinate 26,895,976 of OY282505.1, forward strand.
CGCAATTCAGCTTCTCGGATCAACAAGTATCCATAACTTGATCCGTTTGTTTTATCAAGTCACCAAGTACGCACAATGTGAACCAATTCGGCTTCTCGAATCAACAAGCACCAACTATTTGACTCGATTCGACTTCAAGAATTATTAAGACTTCTATTAGACCCAAATTGACTTCTCGGATCAACAAGTCTAACATTTGACCCAATTCGCAACAAGTATCCATAACTTGATCCGTTTGTTTTATCAAGTCACCAAGTACGCACAATGTGACCCAGTTCAGCTTCTCGGATCAATAAGCACTAACTCTTTCACTCGATCCGACTTCACGAATCATTAAGACTTGTATTTGAACCGAATTGACTTCTCGGATCAACAAGTCTTCCATTTGACCCAATTCGGCTTCTCGGATCAACAAGTATCCATAACTTGATCCATTTGTTTTATCAAGTCACCAAGTACGCACAATGTGACCCAATTCGGTATCTCGGATCAACAAGCACCAACTATTTGACTCGATTCGACTTCACAAATCATTAAGGCTTGTAATAGACCCGAATTGACTTCTCGGATCAGCAAGTCTTCCATTTGACCCAATTCGGCTTCTCGGATCAACAAGTATCCATAACTTGATTTGTTTGTTTTATCGAGTCACCAAGTACGCACAATGTGACCCAATTCGGCTTCTCGGATCAACATGCACCCACTATTTGACTCGATTCGACTTCAAGAATTATTAAGGCTTGTATTAGACCCGAATTGACTTCTCGGATCAACAAGTCTTCCATTTGACCCAATTCGGCTTCTCGGATCAACAATTATCCATAACTTGATCCATTTGTTTTATCAAGTCACCAAGTACGCACAATGTGACCCAATTCGGTATCTCGGATCAACAAGCACCAACTCTTCGACTCGATCCGACTTCACGAATCATTAAGACTTGTATTTGAACCGAATTGACTTCGCGGATCAACAAGTCTTCCATTTGACGCAATTTAGCTTCTCGGATCAACAAGTATCCATAACTTGATCCGTTTGTTTTATCAAGTCACCAAGTACGCACAATGTGACCCAATTCGGCTTCTCGGATCAACAAGCACCAACTATTTAACTCGATTCGACTTCAAGAATTATTAAGACTTGTATTAGACCCAAATTGACTTCTCGGATCAACAAGTCTAACATTTGACCCAATTCGCAACAAGTATCCATAACTTGATCCGTTTGTTTTATCAAGTCACCAAGTACGCACAATGTGACCCAATTCGGCTTCTCGGATCAACAAGCACTAACTCTTTGACTCGATCCGACTTCACGAATCATTAAGACTTGTATTTGAACCGAATTGACTTCTCGGATCAACAAGTCTTCCATTTGACCCAATTCGGCTTCTCGGATCAACCAGTATCCATAACTTGATCCATTTGTTTTATCAAGTCACCAAGTACGCACAATGTGACCCAATTCGGTATCTCGGATCAACAAGCACGAACTATTTAACTCGATTCGACTTCACAAATCATTAAGGCTTGTATTACACCCGAATTGACTTCTCGGATCAACAAGTTTTCCATTTGACCCGATTCGGCTTCTCGGATCAACAAGTATCCATAACTTGATTTGTTTGTTTTATCAAGTCACCAAGTACGCACAATGTGACCCAATTCGACTTCTCGGATCAACAAGCACCAACTATTTCACTCGAACATCACGAATCATTAAGGCTTGTATTAGACAAGAATTGACTTCTCAGATCCACAAGTACGCACAATGTGACCCAATTCGGCTTCTTGGATCAACAAGCACCAACTATTTGACTCGATTCGACTTCACAAATCATTAAGGCTTGTATTAGACCCGAATTGACTTCTCGGATCAACAAGTCTTCCATTTGACCCAATTTGGATTCTCGGATCAACAAGTATCCATAAATTGATCCGTTTGTTTTATCAAGTCACCAGGTACGCACAATGTGACCCAATTCGGCTTCTCGGATCAGCAAGCACCAACTCTTTGACTCGATTCGACTTCACGAATCATTAACACTTGTATTAGACCCGAATTGACTTCTCGGATCAACAAGTGTTCCAATTGACCCAATTCGACTTCTAGGATCAAAAAGTATCCATAACTTGATTCGTTTGTTTTATCAAGTCACCAAGTACGCACAATGTGACCCAATTCGGCTTCTCGGATCAACAAGCACCATCTATTTGACTCGATTCGACTTCAAGAATTATTAAGACTTGTATTAGACCCAAATTGACTTCTCGGATCAACAAGTCTAACATTTGACCCAATTCGCAACAAGTATCTATAACTTGATCCGTTTGTTTTATCAAGTCACCAAGTACGCACAATGTGACCCAATTCGGCTTCTCGGATCAACAAGCACTAACTCTTTGACTCGATCCGACTTCACGAATCATTAAGACTTGTATTTGAACCGAATTGACTTCTCGGATCAACAAGTCTTCCGTTTGACCCAATTCGGCTTCTCGGATCAACAAGTATCCATAACTTGATCCATTTGTTTTATCAAGTCACCAAGTACGCACAATGTGACCCAATTCGGTATCTCGGATCAACAAGCACCAACTATTTGACTCGATTCGACTTCACAAATCATTAAGGCTTGTATTACACCCGAATTGACTTCTCGGATCAACAAGTTTTCCATTTGACCCGATTCGGCTTCTCGGATCAACAAGTATCCATAACTTGATTTGTTTGTTTTATCAAGTCACCAAGTACGCACAATGTGACCCAATTCGACTTCTCGGATCAACAAGCACCAACTATTTCACTCGAACATCACGAATCATTAAGGCTTGTATTAGACAAGAATTGACTTCTCAGATCCACAAGTACGCACAATGTGACCCAATTCGGCTTCTTGGATCAACAAGCACCAACTATTTGACTCGATTCGACTTCACAAATCATTAAGGCTTGTATTAGACCAGAATTGACTTCTCGGATCAACAAGTCTTCCATTTGACCCAATTTGGATTCTCGGATCAACAAGTATCCATAAATTGATCCGTTTGTTTTATCAAGTCACCAGGTACGCACAATGTGACCCAATTCGGCTTCTCGGATCAGCAAGCACCAACTCTTTGACTCGATTCGACTTCACGAATCATTAACACTTGTATTAGACCCGAATTGACTTCTCGGATCAACAAGTGTTCCAATTGACCCAATTCGACTTCTAGGATCAAAAAGTATCCATAACTTGATTCGTTTGTTTTATCAAGTCACCAAGTACGCACAATGTGACCCAATTCGGCTTCTCGGATCAACAAGCACCATCTATTTGACTCGATTCGACTTCAAGAATTATTAAGACTTGTATTAGACCCAAATTGACTTCTCGGATCAACAAGTCTAACATTTGACCCAATTCGCAACAAGTATCCATAACTTGATCCCTTTGTTTTATCAAGTCACCAAGTACGCACAATGTGACCCAATTCGGCTTCTCGGATCAACAAGCACTAACTCTTTGACTCGATCCGACTTCACGAATCATTAAGACTTGTATTTGAACCGAATTGACTTCTCGGATCAACAAGTCTTCCGTTTGACCCAATTCGGCTTCTCGGATCAACAAGTATCCATAACTTGATCCATTTGTTTTATCAAGTCACCAAGTACGCACAATGTGACCCAATTCGGTATCTCGGATCAACAAGCACCAACTATTTGACTCGATTCGACTTCACAAATCATTAAGGCTTGTATTACATCCGAATTGACTTCTCGGATCAACAAGTTTTCCATTTGACCCAATTCGGCTTCTCGGATAAATAAGTATCCATAACTTGATTTGTTAAATGTTTTATCAAGTCACCAAGTACGCACAATGTGACCCAATTCGGCTTCTCGGATCAACAAGCACCCACTATTTGACTCGATTCGACTTCAAGAATTATTAAGGCTTGTATTAGACCCGAATTGACTTCTCGGATCAACAAGTCTTCCATTTGACCCAATTCGGCTTCTCGGATCAACAAGTATCCATAACTTGATCCATTTGTTTTATCAAGTCACCAAGTGCGCACAATGTGACCCAATTCGGCTTCTCGGATCAACAAGCACCAACTATTTGACTCGATTCGACTTCAAGAATTATTAAGGCTTGTATTAGACCCGAATTGACCTCTCGGATCAGCAAGTCTTCCATTTGACCCAATTCGGCTTCTCAGATCAACAAGTATCCATAACTTGATCCGTTTGTTTTATCAAGTCACCAAGTACGCACAATATGACCCAATTCGACTTCTCGGATCAACAAGCACCAACTCTTCGACTCAATCCAACTTCACGAATCATTAAGACTTGTATTTGAACCGAATTGACTTCTCGGATCAACAAGTCTTCCATTTGACGCAATTCAGCTTCTCGGATCAACAAGTATCCATAACTTGATTCGTTTGTTTTATCAAGTCACCAAGTACGCACAATGTTACCCAATTCGGCTTCTCGGATCAACAAGCACCAACTATTTGACTCGATTCGACTTCAAGAATTATTAAGACTTGTATTAGACCTGAATTGACTTCTCGGATCAACAAGTCTAAGATTTGACCCAATTCGCAACAAGTATCCATAACTTGATCCGTTTGTTTTATCAAGTCACCAAGTACGCACAATGTGACCCAATTCGGCTTCTCGGATCAACAAGCACTAACTCTTTGACTCGATACAACTTCGCAAATCAATAAGACTTGCATTTGAACCGAATTTACTTCTCGGATCAACAAGTCTTCCATTTGACCCAATTCGGCTTCTCAGATCAACAAGTATCCATAACTTGATCCGTTTGTTTTATCAAGTCACCAAGTACGCACAATGTGACCCAATTCGGCTTCTCGGATCAACATGCTCTCACTATTTGACTCGATTCGACTTCACGAATCATTAACACTTGTATTAGAACCGAATTGACTTCTCGGATCAACAAGTCTTCCAATTGACCCAATTCGACTTCTAGGATAAAAAAGTATCCATAACTTGATCCGTTTGTTTTATCAAGTCACCAAGTACGCACAATGTGACCCAATTCGGCTTCTCGGATCAACAAGCACCAACTATTTTACTCGATTCGACTTCAGAAATCATTAAGGCTTGTGTTAGACCCGAATTGACTTCTCGGATCAACAAGTCTTCCATTTGACCCAATTTGGCTTCTCGGATCAACAAGTATCCATAACTTGATTTGTTTGCTTTATTAAGTCACCAAGTACGCACAATGTGACCCAATTGGGCTTCTCAGATCAACAAGCACCAACTCTTTCACTCGATTTGACAACACGAATCATTAAGGCTCTTATTAGACCCGAATTGACTTCTCGGATCCACAAGTCTTCCATTTGACCCAATTCGGCTTCTCGGATCAACAAGTATCCATAACTTGATCCGTTTGTTTTATCAAGTCACCAGGTACGCACAATGTGACCCAATTCGGCTTCTCGGATCAACAAGCACCAACTCTTTGACTCGATTCGACTTCACGAATCATTAACACTTGTATTAGAACCGAATTGACTTCTCGGATCAACAAGTCTTCCAATTGACCCAATTCGACTTCTAGGATAAAAAAGTATCCATAACTTGATCCGTTTATTTTATCAAGTCACCAAGTACGCACAATGTGACCCAATTCGGCTTCTCGGATCAACAAGCACCAACTATTTTACTCGATTCGACTTCAAGAATTATTAAGGCTTGTATTAGACCCGAATTGACTTCTTGGATCAGCAAGTCTTCCATTTGACCCAATTCGGCTTCTTGGATCAATAAGTATCCATAACTTGATCCGTTTGTTTTATCAAGTCACCAAGTACGCACAATGTGACCCAATTCGGCTTCTCGGATCAACAAGCACCAACTATTTGACTCGATTCGACTTCAAGAATTATTAAGACTTGTATTAGACCTGAATTGACTTCTCGGATCAACAAGTCTAAGATTTGACCCAATTCGCAACAAGTATCCATAACTTGATCCGTTTGTTTTATCAAGTCACCAAGTACGCACAATGTGACCCAATTCGGCTTCTCGGATCAACAAGCACTAACTCTTTGACTCGATCCGACTTCACGAATCATTAAGACTTGTATTTAAACCGAATTGACTTCTCGGATCAACAAGTCTTCCATTTGACCCAATTCGGCTTCTCGGATCAACAAGTATCCATAACTTGATCCATTTATTTTATCAAGTCACCAAGTACGCACAATGTGACCCAATTCGGTATCTCGGATCAACAAGCACCAACTATTTGACTCGATTCGACTTCACAAATCATTAAGGCTTGTATTAGACCCGAATTAACTTCTCGGATCAACAAGTCTTCCATTTGACCCAATTCGGCTTCTCGGATCAACAAGTATCCATAACTTGATTTGTTTGTTTTATCAAGTGACCAAGTACGCACAATGTGACTCAATTCGGCTTCTCGGATCAACAAGCACCCACTATTTGACTCGATTCGACTTCAAGAATTGTTAAGGCTTGTATTAGACCCGAATTGACTTCTCGGATCAACAAGTCTTCCATTTGACCCAATTCGGCTTCTCGGATCAACAAGTATCCATAACTTGATCCGTTTGTTTTATCAAGTCACCAGGTACGCACAATGTGACCCAATTCGGCTTCTCAGATCTACAAGCACCAGCTCTTTGACTCGATTCGACTTCACGAATCATTAACACTTGTATTTGAACCGAATTGACTTCGCGGATCAACAAGTCTTCCATTTGACGCAATTCAGCTTCTCGGATCAACAAGTATCCATAACTTGATCCGTTTGTTTTATCAAGTCACCAAGTACGCACAATGTGACCCAATTCGGCTTCTCGGATCAACAAGCACCAACTATTTGACTCGATTCGACTTCAAGAATTATTAAGACTTGTATTAGACCCAAATTGACTTCTCGGATCAACAAGTCTAACATTTGACCCAATTCGCAACAAGTATCCATAACTTGATCCGTTTGTTTTATCAAGTCACCAAGTATGCACAATGTGACCCAATTCGGCTTCTCGGATCAACAAGCACTAACTCTTTGACTCGATCCGACTTCACGAATCATTAAGACTTTTATTTGAACCGAATTGACTTCTCGGATCAACAAGTCTTCCATTTGACGCAATTCAGCTTCTCGGATCAACAAGTATCCATAACTTGATTCGTTTGTTTTATCAAGTCACCAAGTACGCACAATGTGACCCAATTCGGCTTCTCGGATCAACAAGCACCAACTATTTGACTCGATTCGACTTCAAGAAATATTAAGACTTGTATTAGACATGAATTGACTTCTCGGATCAACAAGTCTAAGATTTGACCCAATTCGCAACAAGTATCCATAACTTGATCCGTTTGTTTTATCAAGTCACCAAGTACGCACAATGTGACCCAATTCGGCTTCTCGGATCAACAAGCACTAACTCTTTGACTCGATCCGACTTCGCAAATCAATAAGACTTGCATTTGAACCGAATTTACTTCTCGGATCAACAAGTCTTCCATTTGACCCAATTCGGCTTCTCAGATCAACAAGTATCCATAACTTGATCCGTTTGTTTTATCAAGTCACCAAGTACGCACAATGTGACCCAATTCGGCTTCTCGGATCAACATGCTCTCACTATTTGACTCGATTCGACTTCACGAATCATTAACACTTGTATTAGAACCGAATTGACTTCTCGGATCAACAAGTCTTCCAATTGACCCAATTCGACTTCTAGGATAAAAAAGTATCCATAACTTGATCCGTTTGTTTTATCAAGTCACCAAGTACGCACAATGTGACACAATTCGGCTTCTCGGATCAACAAGCACCAACTATTTTACTCGATTCGACTTCAGAAATCATTAAGGCTTGTGTTAGACCCGAATTGACTTCTCGGATCAACAAGTCTCCCATTTGACCCAATTTGGCTTCTCGGATCAACAAGTATCCATAACTTGATTTGTTTGCTTTATTAAGTCACCAAGTACGCACAATGTGACCCAATTGGGCTTCTCAGATCAACAAGCACCAACTCTTTCACTCGATTTGACAACACGAATCATTAAGGCTCTTATTAGACCCGAATTGACTTCTCGGATCCACAAGTCTTCCATTTTACCCAATTCGGCTTCTCGGATCAACAAGTATCCATAACTTGATCCGTTTGTTTTATCAAGTCACCAGGTACGCACAATGTGACCCAATTCGGCTTCTCGGATCAACAAGCACCAACTCTTTGACTCGATTCGACTTCACCAATCATTAACACTTGTATTAGAACCGAATTGACTTCTCGGATCAACAAGTCTTCCAATTGACCCAATTCGACTTCTAGGGTAAAAAAGTATCCATAACTTGATCCGTTTGTTTTATCAAGTCACCAAGTACGCACAATGTGACCCAATTCGGCTTCTCGGATCAACAAGCACCAACTATTTTACTCGATTCGACTTCAAGAATTATTAAGGCTTGTATTAGACCCGAATTGACTTCTTGGATCAGCAAGTCTTCCATTTGACCCAATTCGGCTTCTTGGATCAATAAGTATCCATAACTTGATCCGTTTGTTTTATCAAGTCACCAAGTACGCACAATGTGACCCAATTCGGCTTCTCGGATCAACAAGCACCAACTATTTGACTAGATTCGACTTCAAGAATTATTAAGGCTTGTATTAGACCCGAATTGACTTCTCGGGATCAGCAAATCTTCCATTTGACCCAATTCGGCTTCTCGGATCAACAAGTATCCATAACTTGATCCGTTTGTTTTATCAAGTCACCAAGTACGCACAATGTGACCTAATTCGGCTTCTCGGATCAACAAGCACCAATTCTTCGACTCGATCCGACTTCACGAATCATTAACAAGTCTTCCATTTGACGCAATTCAGCTTCTCGGATAAACAAGTATACATAACTTGATCCGTTTGTTTTATCAAGTCACCAAGTACGCACAATGTGACCCAATTCAGCTTCTCGGATCAACAAGCACCAACTATTTAACTCGATTCGACTTCAAGAATTATTAAGACTTGTATTAGACCCAAATTGACTTCTCGGATCAACAAGTCTAACATTTGACCCAATTCGCAACAAGTATCCATAACTTGATCCGTTTGTTTTATCAAGTCACCAAGTACGCACAATGTGACCCAATTCGGCTTCTCGGATCAACAAGCACTAACTCTTTGACTCGATCCGACTTCACGAATCATTAAGACTTGTATTTAAACCGAATTGACTTCTCGGATCAACAAGTCTTCCATTTGACCCAATTCGGCTTCTCGGATCAACAAGTATCCATAACTTGATCCATTTATTTTATCAAGTCACCAAGTACGCACAATGTGACCCAATTCGGTATCTCGGATCAACAAGCACCAACTATTTGACTCGATTCGACTTCACAAATCATTAAGGCTTGTATTAGACCCGAATTAACTTCTCGGATCAACAAGTCTTCCATTTGACCCAATTCGGCTTCTCGGATCAACAAGTATCCATAACTTGATTTGTTTGTTTTATCAAGTGACCAAGTACGCACAATGTGACTCAATTCGGCTTCTCGGATCAACAAGCACCCACTATTTGACTCGATTCGACTTCAAGAATTGATAAGGCTTGTATTAGACCCGAATTGACTTCTCGGATCAACAAGTCTTCCATTTGACCCAATTCGGCTTCTCGGATCAACAAGTATCCATAACTTGATCCGTTTGTTTTATCAAGTCACCAGGTACGCACAATGTGACCCAATTCGGCTTCTCAGATCTACAAGCACCAACTCTTTGACTCGATTCGACTTCACGAATCATTAACACTTGTATTTGAACCGAATTGACTTCGCGGATCAACAAGTCTTCCATTTGACGCAATTCAGCTTCTCGGATCAACAAGTATCCATAACTTGATCCGTTTGTTTTATCAAGTCACCAAGTACGCACAATGTGACCCAATTCGGCTTCTCGGATCAACAAGCACCAACTATTTGACTCGATTCGACTTCAAGAATTATTAAGACTTGTATTAGACCCAAATTGACTTCTCGGATCAACAAGTCTAACATTTGACCCAATTCGCAACAAGTATCCATAACTTGATCCGTTTGTTTTATCAAGTCACCAAGTATGCACAATGTGACCCAATTCGGCTTCTCGGATCAACAAGCACTAACTCTTTGACTCGATCCGACTTCACGAATCATTAAGACTTGTATTTGAACCGAATTGACTTCTCGGATCAACAAGTCTTCCATTTGACCCAATTCGGCTTCTCGGATCAACCAGTATCCATAACTTGATCCATTTGTTTTATCAAGTCACCAAGTACGCACAATGTGACCCAATTCGGTATCTCGGATCAACAAGCACCAACTATTTAACTCGATTCGACTTCACAAATCATTAAGGCTTGTATTACACCCGAATTGACTTCTCGGATCAACAAGTTTTCCATTTGACCCGATTCGGCTTCTCGGATCAACAAGTATCCATAACTTGATTTGTTTGTTTTATCAAGTCACCAAGTACGCACAATGTGACCCAATTCGACTTCTCGGATCAACAAGCACCAACTATTTCACTCGAACATCACGAATCATTAAGGCTTGTATTAGACAAGAATTGACTTCTCAGATCCACAAGTCTTCCATTTGACCCAATTCGGCTTCTTGGATCAACAAGCACCAACTATTTGACTCGATTCGACTTCACAAATCATTAAGGCTTGTATTAGACCCGAATTGACTTCTCAGATCAACAAGTCTTCCATTTGACCCAATTTGGATTCTCGGATCAACAAGTATCCATAACTTGATCCGTTTGTTTTATCAAGTCACCAGGTACGCACAATGTGACCCAATTCGGCTTCTCGGATCAGCAAGTACCAACTCTTTGACTCGATTCGACTTCACGAATCATTAACACTTGTATTAGACCCGAATTGACTTCTCGGATCAACAAGTCTTCCAATTGACCCAATTCGACTTCTAGGATCAAAAAGTATCCATAACTTGATTCGTTTGTTTTATCAAGTCACCAAGTACGCACAATGTGACCCAATTCGGCTTCTCGGATCAACAAGCACCATCTATTTGACTCGATTCGACTTCAAGAATTATTAAGACTTGTATTAGACCCAAATTGACTTCTCGGATCAACAAGTCTAACATTTGACCCAATTCGCAACAAGTATCCATAACTTGATCCGTTTGTTTTATCAAGTCACCAAGTACGCACAATGTGACCCAATTCGGCTTCTCGGATCAACAAGCACTAACTCTTTGACTCGATCCGACTTCACGAATCATTAAGACTTGTATTTGAACCGAATTGACTTCTCGGATCAACAAGTCTTCCATTTGACCCAATTCGGCTTCTCGGATCAACAAGTATCCATAACTTGATCCATTTGTTTTATCAAGTCACCAAGTACGCACAATGTGACCCAATTCGGTATCTCGGATCAACAAGCACCAACTATTTGACTCGATTCGACTTCACAAATCATTAAGGCTTGTATTACATCCGAATTGACTTCTCGGATCAACAAGTTTTCCATTTGACCCAATTCGGCTTCTCGGATCAACAAGTATCCATAACTTGATTTGTTAAATGTTTTATCAAGTCACCAAGTACGCACAATGTGACCCAATTCGGCTTCTCGTATCAACAAGCACCCACTATTTGACTCGATTCGACTTCAAGAATTATTAAGGCTTGTATTAGACCCGAATTGACTTCTCGGATCAACAAGTCTTCCATTTGACCCAATTCGGCTTCTCGGATCAACAAGTATCCATAACTTGATCCGTTTGTTTTATCAAGTCACCAGGTACGCACAATGTGACCCAATTCGGCTTCTCAGATCAACAAGCACCAACTATTTGACTCGATTCGACTTCAAGAATTATTAAGGCTTGTATTAGACCCGAATTGACTTCTTGGATCAGCAAGTCTTCCATTTGACCCAATTCGGCTTCTTGGATCAATAAGTATCCATAACTTGATCTGTTTGTTTTATCAAGTCACCAAGTACGCACAATGTGACCCAATTCGGCTTCTCAGATCAACAAGCACCAACGATTTGACTCGATTCGACTTCAAGAATTATTAAGACTTGTATTAGACCTGAATTGACTTCTCGGATCAACAAGTCTAAGATTTGACCCAATTCGCAACAAGTATCCATAAATTGATCCGTTTGTTTTATCAAGTCACCAAGTACGCACAATGTGACCCAATTCGGCTTCTCGGATCAACAAGCACTAACTCTTTGACTCGATCCGACTTCGCAAATCAATAAGACTTGCATTTGAACCGAATTTACTTCTCGGATCAACAAGTCTTCCATTTGACCCAATTCGGCTTCTCAGATCAACAAGTATCCATAACTTGATCCGTTTGTTTTATCAAGTCACCAAGTACGCACAATGTGACACAATTCGGCTTCTCGGATCAACATGCTCTCACTATTTGACTCGATTCGACTTCACGAATCATTAACACTTGTATTAGAACCGAATTGACTTCTCGGATCAACAAGTCTTCCAATTGACCCAATTCGACTTCTAGGATAAAAAAGTATCCATAACTCGATCCGTTTGTTTTATCAAGTCACCAAGTACGCACAATGTGACCCAATTCGGCTTCTCGGATCAACAAGCACCAACTATTTTACTCGATTCGACTTCAGAAATCATTAAGGCTTGCGTTAGACCCGAATTGACTTCTCGGATCAACAAGTCTTCCATTTGACCCAATTTGGCTTCTCGGATCAACAAGTATCCATAACTTGATTTGTTTGCTTTATTAAGTCACCAAGTACGCACAATGTGACCCAATTGGGCTTCTCAGATCAACAAGCACCAACTCTTTCACTCGATTTGACAACACGAATCATTAAGGCTCTTATTAGACCCGAATTGACTTCTCGGATCCACAAGTCTTCCATTTGACCCAATTCGGCTTCTCGGATCAACAAGTATCCATAACTTGATCCGTTTGTTTTATCAAGTCACCAGGTACGCACAATGTGACCCAATTCGGCTTCTCGGATCAACAAGCACCAACTCTTTGACTCGATTCGACTTCACGAATCATTAACACTTGTATTAGAACCGAATTGACTTCTCGGATCAACAAGTCTTCCAATTGACCCAATTCGACTTCTAGGATAAAAAAGTATCCATAACTTGATCCGTTTGTTTTATCAAGTCACCAAGTACGCACAATGTGACCCAATTCGGCTTCTCGGATCAACAAGCACCAACTATTTTACTCGATTCGACTTCAAGAATTATTAAGGCTTGTATTAGACCCGAATTGACTTCTTGGATCAGCAAGTCTTCCATTTGACCCAATTCGGCTTCTTGGATCAATAAGTATCCATAACTTGATCCGTTTGTTTTATCAAGTCACCAAGTACGCACAATGTGACCCAATTCGGCTTCTCGGATCAACAAGCACCAACTATTTGACTAGATTCGACTTCAAGAATTATTAAGGCTTGCATTAGACCCGAATTGACTTCTCGGGATCAGCAAATCTTCCATTTGACCCAATTCGGCTTCTCGGATCAACAAGTATCCATAACTTGATCCGTTTGTTTTATCAAGTCACCAAGTACGCACAATGTGACCCAATTCGGCTTCTCGGATCAACAAGCACCAATTCTTCGACTCGATCCGACTTCACGAATCATTAACAAGTCCTCCATTTGACGCAATTCAGCTTCTCGGATCAACAAGTATACATAACTTGATCCGTTTGTTTTATCAAGTCACCAAGTACGCACAATGTGACCCAATTCGGCTTCTCGGATCAACAAGCACCAACTATTTAACTCGATTCGACTTCAAGAATTATTAAGACTTGTATTAGACCCAAATTGACTTCTCGGATCAACAAGTCTAACATTTGACCCAATTCGCAACAAGTATCCATAACTTGATCCGTTTGTTTTATCAAGTCACCAAGTACGCACAATGTGACCCAATTCGGCTTCTCGGATCAACAAGCACTAACTCTTTGACTCGATCCGACTTCACGAATCATTAAGACTTGTATTTAAACCGAATTGACTTCTCGGATCAACAAGTCTTCCATTTGACCCAATTCGGCTTCTCGGATCAACAAGTATCCATAACTTGATCCATTTATTTTATCAAGTCACCAAGTACGCACAATGTGACCCAATTCGGTATCTCGGATCAACAAGCACCAACTATTTGACTCGATTCGACTTTACAAATCATTAAGGCTTGTATTAGACCCGAATTAACTTCTCGGATCAACAAGTCTTCCATTTGACCCAATTCGGCTTCTCGGATCAACAAGTATCCATAACTTGATTTGTTTGTTTTATCAAGTGACCAAGTACGCACAATGTGACTCAATTCGGCTTCTCGGATCAACAAGCACCCACTATTTGACTCGATTCGACTTCAAGAATTGTTAAGGCTTGTATTAGACCCGAATTGACTTCTCGGATCAACAAGTCTTCCATTTGACCCAATTCGGCTTCTCGGATCAACAAGTATCCATAACTTGATCCGTTTGTTTTATCAAGTCACCAGGTACGCACAATGTGACCCAATTTGGCTTCTAAGATCTACAAGCACCAACTCTTTGACTCGATTCGACTTCACGAATCATTAACACTTGTATTACAACCGAATTGACTTCTCGGATCAACAAGTCTTCCAATTGACCCAATTCGACTTCTAGGATCAAAAAGTATCCATAACTTGATCCGTTTGTTTTATCAAGTCACCAAGTACGCACAATGTGACCCAATTCGGCTTCTCAGATCAACAAGCACCAACTATTTAACTCGATTCGACTTCAAGAATTATTAAGGCTTGTATTAGACCCGAATTGACTTCTCGGATCAACAAGTCTAACATTTGACCCAATTCGCAACAAGTATCCATAACTTGATCCGTTTGTTTTATCAAGTCACCAAGTATGCACAATGTGACCCAATTCGGCTTCTCGGATCAACAAGCACTAACTCTTTGACTCGATCCGACTTCACGAATCATTAAGACTTGTATTTGAACCGAATTGACTTCTCGGATCAACAAGTCTTCCATTTGACCCAATTCGGCTTCTCGGATCAACCAGTATCCATAACTTGATCCATTTGTTTTATCAAGTCACCAAGTACGCACAATGTGACCCAATTCGGTATCTCGGATCAACAAGCACCAACTATTTAACTCGATTCGACTTCACAAATCATTAAGGCTTGTATTACACCCGAATTGACTTCTCGGATCAACAAGTTTTCCATTTGACCCGATTCGGCTTCTCGGATCAACAAGTATCCATAACTTGATTTGTTTGTTTTATCAAGTCACCAAGTACGCACAATGTGACCCAATTCGACTTCTCGGACCAACAAGCACCAACTATTTCACTCGAACATCACGAATCATTAAGGCTTGTATTAGACAAGAATTGACTTCTCAGATCCACAAGTCTTCCATTTGACCCAATTCGGCTTCTTGGATCTACAAGCACCAACTATTTGACTCGATTCGACTTCACAAATCATTAAGGCTTGTATTAGACCCGAATTGACTTCTCGGATCAACAAGTCTTCCATTTGACCCAATTTGGATTCTCGGATCAACAAGTATCCATAACTTGATCCGTTTGTTTTATCAAGTCACCAGGTACGCACAATGTGACCCAATTCGGCTTCTCGGATCAGCAAGTACCAACTCTTTGACTCGATTCGACTTCACGAATCATTAACACTTGTATTAGACCCGAATTGACTTCTCGGATCAACAAGTCTTCCAATTGACCCAATTCGACTTCTAGGATCAAAAAGTATCCATAACTTGATTCGTTTGTTTTATCAAGTCACCAAGTACGCACAATGTGACCCAATTCGGCTTGTCGGATCAACAAGCACCATCTATTTGACTCGATTCGACTTCAAGAATTATTAAGACTTGTATTAGACCCAAATTGACTTCTCGGATCAACAAGTCTAACATTTGACCCAATTCGCAACAAGTATCCATAACTTGATCCGTTTGTTTTATCAAGTCACCAAGTACGCACAATGTGACCCAATTCGGCTTCTCGGATCAACAAGCACTAACTCTTTGACTCGATCCGACTTCACGAATCATTAAGACTTGTATTTGAACCGAATTGACTTCTCGGATCAACAAGTCTTCCATTTGACCCAATTCGGCTTCTCGGATCAACAAGTATCCATAACTTGATCCATTTGTTTTATCAAGTCACCAAGTACGCACAATGTGACCCAATTCGGTATCTCGGATCAACAAGCACCAACTATTTGACTCGATTCGACTTCACAAATCATTAAGGCTTGTATTACATCCGAATTGACTTCTCGGATCAACAAGTTTTCCATTTGACCCAATTCGGCTTCTCGGATCAACAAGTATCCATAACTTGATTTGTTAAATGTTTTATCAAGTCACCAAGTACGCACAATGTGACCCAATTCGGCTTCTCGTATCAACAAGCACCCACTATTTGACTCGATTCGACTTCAAGAATTATTAAGGCTTGTATTAGACCCGAATTGACTTCTCGGATCAACAAGTCTTCCATTTGACCCAATTCGGCTTCTCGGATCAACAAGTATCCATAACTTGATCCGTTTGTTTTATCAAGTCACCAGGTACGCACAATGTGACCCAATTCGGCTTCTCAGATCAACAAGCACCAACTATTTGACTCGATTCGACTTCAAGAATTATTAAGGCTTGTATTAGACCCGAATTGACTTCTTGGATCAGCAAGTCTTCCATTTGACCCAATTCGGCTTCTTGGATCAATAAGTATCCATAACTTGATCTGTTTGTTTTATCAAGTCACCAAGTACGCACAATGTGACCCAATTCGGCTTCTCAGATCAACAAGCACCAACTATTTGACTCGATTCGACTTCAAGAATTATTAAGACTTGTATTAGACCTGAATTGACTTCTCGGATCAACAAGTCTAAGATTTGACCCAATTCGCAACAAGTATCCATAACTTGATCCGTTTGTTTTATCAAGTCACCAAGTACGCACAATGTGACCCAATTCGGCTTCTCGGATCAACAAGCACTAACTCTTTGACTCGATCCGACTTCGCAAATCAATAAGACTTGCATTTGAACCGAATTTACTTCTCGGATCAACAAGTCTTCCATTTGACCCAATTCGGCTTCTCAGATCAACAAGTATCCATAACTTGATCCGTTTGTTTTATCAAGTCACCAAGTACGCACAATGTGACCCAATTCGGCTTCTCGGATCAACATGCTCTCACTATTTGACTCGATTCGACTTCACGAATCATTAACACTTGTATTAGAACCGAATTGACTTCTCGGATCAACAAGTCTTCCAATTGACCCAATTCGACTTCTAGGATAAAAAAGTATCCATAACTTGATCCGTTTGTTTTATCAAGTCACCAAGTACGCACAATGTGACCCAATTCGGCTTCTCGGATCAACAAGCACCAACTATTTTACTCGATTCGACTTCAGAAATCATTAAGGCATGTGTTAGACCCGAATTGACTTCTCGGATCAACAAGTCTTCCATTTGACCCAATTTGGCTTCTCGGATCAACAAGTATCCATAACTTGATTTGTTTGCTTTATTAAGTCACTAAGTACGCACAATGTGACCCAATTGGGCTTCTCAGATCAACAAGCACCAACTCTTTCACTCGATTTGACAACACGAATCATTAAGGCTCTTATTAGACCCGAATTGACTTCTCGGATCCACAAGTCTTCCATTTGACCCAATTCGGCTTCTCGGATCAACAAGTATCCATAACTTGATCCGTTTGTTTTATCAAGTCACCAGGTACGCACAATGAGACCCAATTCGGCTTCTCGGATCAACAAGCACCAACTCTTTGACTCGATTCGACTTCACGAATCATTAACACTTGTATTAGAACCGAATTGACTTCTCGGATCAACAAGTCTTCCAATTGACCCAATTCGACTTCTAGGATAAAAAAGTATCCATAACTTGATCCGTTTGTTTTATCAAGTCACCAAGTACGCACAATGTGACCCAATTCGGCTTCTCGGATCAACAAGCACCAACTATTTTACTCGATTCGACTTCTAGAATTATTAAGGCTTGTATTAGACCCGAATTGACTTCTTGGATCAGCAAGTCTTCCATTTGACCCAATTCGGCTTCTTGGATCAATAAGTATCCATAACTTGATCCGTTTGTTTTATCAAGTCACCAAGTACGCACAATGTGACCCAATTCGGCTTCTCGGATCAACAAGCACCAACTATTTGACTAGATTCGACTTCAAGAATTATTAAGGCTTGTATTAGACCCGAATTGACTTCTCGGGATCAGCAAATCTTCCATTTGACCCAATTCGGCTTCTCGGATCAACAAGTATCCATAACTTGATCCGTTTGTTTTATCAAGTCACCAAGTACGCACAATGTGACCCAATTCGGCTTCTCGGATCAACAAGCACCAATTCTTCGACTCGATCCGACTTCACGAATCATTAACAAGTCCTCCATTTGACGCAATTCAGCTTCTCGGATCAACAAGTATACATAACTTGATCCGTTTGTTTTATCAAGTCACCAAGTACGCACAATGTGACCCAATTCGGCTTCTCGGATCAACAAGCACCAACTATTTAACTCGATTCGACTTCAAGAATTATTAAGACTTGTATTAGACCCAAATTGACTTCTCGGATCAACAAGTCTAACATTTGACCCAATTCGCAACAAGTATCCATAACTTGATCCGTTTGTTTTATCAAGTCACCAAGTACGCACAATGTGACCCAATTCGGCTTCTCGGATCAACAAGCACTAACTCTTTGACTCGATCCGACTTCACGAATCATTAAGACTTGTATTTAAACCGAATTGACTTCTCGGATCAACAAGTCTTCCATTTGACCCAATTCGGCTTCTCGGATCAACAAGTATCCATAACTTGATCCATTTATTTTATCAAGTCACCAAGTACGCACAATGTGACCCAATTCGGTATCTCGGATCAACAAGCACCAACTATTTGACTCGATTCGACTTCACAAATCATTAAGGCTTGTATTAGACCCGAATTAACTTCTCGGATCAACAAGTCTTCCATTTGACCCAATTCGGCTTCTCGGATCAACAAGTATCCATAACTTGATTTGTTTGTTTTATCAAGTGACCAAGTACGCACAATGTGACTCAATTCGGCTTCTCGGATCAACAAGCACCCACTATTTGACTCGATTTGACTTCAAGAATTGTTAAGGCTTGTATTAGACCCGAATTGACTTCTCGGATCAACAAGTCTTCCATTTGACCCAATTCGGCTTCTCGGATCAACAAGTATCCATAACTTGATCCGTTTGTTTTATCAAGTCACCAGGTACGCACAATGTGACCCAATTCGGCTTCTAAGATCTACAAGCACCAACTCTTTGACTCGATTCGACTTCACGAATCATTAACACTTGTATTACAACCGAATTGACTTCTCGGATCAACAAGTCTTCCAATTGACCCAATTCGACTTCTAGGATCAAAAAGTATCCATAACTTGATCCGTTTGTTTTATCAAGTCACCAAGTACGCACAATGTGACCCAATTCGGCTTCTCAGATCAACAAGCACCAACTATTTGACTCGATTCGACTTCAAGAATTATTAAGGCTTGTATTAGACCCGAATTGACTTCTTGGATCAGCAAGTCTTCCATTTGACCCAATTCGGCTTCTTGGATCAATAAGTATCCATAACTTGATCTGTTTGTTTTATCAAGTCACCAAGTACGCACAATGTGACCCAATTCGGCTTCTCGGATCAACAAGCACCAACTATTTGACTCGATTCGACTTCAAGAATTATTAAGGCTTGTATTAGACCCAAATTGACTTCTCGGATCAGCAAATCTTCTATTTGACCCAATTCGGCTTCTCGGATCAACAAGTATCCATAAGTTGATCCGTTTGTTTTATCAAGTCACCAAGTACGCACAATGTGACCCAATTCGGCTTCTCGGATCAACAAGCACCAACTCTTCGACTCGATCCTTCTTCACGAATCATTAAGACTTGTATTTGAACCGAATTGACTTCTGGGATCAACAAGTCTTCCATTTGACGCAATTCAGCTTCTCGGATCAACAAGTATCCATAACTTGATCCGTTTGTTTTATCATGTCACCAAGTACGCACAATGTGAACCAATTCGGCTTCTCGAATCAACAAGCACCAACTATTTGACTCGATTCGACTTCAAGAATTATTAAGACTTCTATTAGACCCAAATTGACTTCTCGGATCAACAAGTCTAACATTTGACCCAATTCGCAACAAGTATCCATAACTTGATCCGTTTGTTTTATCAAGTCACCAAGTACGCACAATGTGACCCAGTTCAGCTTCTCGGATCAATAAGCACTAACTCTTTCACTCGATCCGACTTCACGAATCATTAAGACTTGTATTTGAACCGAATTGACTTCTCGGATCAACAAGTCTTCCATTTGACCCAATTCGGCTTCTCGGATCAACAAGTATCCATAACTTGATCCATTTGTTTTATCAAGTCACCAAGTACGCACAATGTGACCCAATTCGGTATCTCGGATCAACAAGCACCAACTATTTGACTCGATTCGACTTCACAAATCATTAAGGCTTGTAATAGACCCGAATTGACTTCTCGGATCAGCAAGTCTTCCATTTGACCCAATTCGGCTTCTCGGATCAACAAGTATCCATAACTTGATTTGTTTGTTTTATCGAGTCACCAAGTACGCACAATGTGACCCAATTCGGCTTCTCGGATCAACATGCACCCACTATTTGACTCGATTCGACTTCAAGAATTATTAAGGCTTGTATTAGACCCGAATTGACTTCTCGGATCAAGAAGTCTTCCATTTGACCCAATTCGGCTTCTCGGATCAACAATTATCCATAACTTGATCCATTTGTTTTATCAAGTCACCAAGTACGCACAATGTGACCCAATTCGGTATCTCGGATCAACAAGCACCAACTCTTCGACTCGATCCGACTTCACGAATCATTAAGACTTGTATTTGAACCGAATTGACTTCGCGGATCAACAAGTCTTCCATTTGACGCAATTCAGCTTCTCGGATCAACAAGTATCCATAACTTGATCCGTTTGTTTTATCAAGTCACCAAGTACGCACAATGTGACCCAATTCGGCTTCTCGGATCAACAAGCACCAACTATTTAACTCGATTCGACTTCACAAATCATTAAGGCTTGTATTTCACCCGAATTGACTTCTCGGATCAACAAGTTTTCCATTTGACCCGATTCGGCTTCTCGGATCAACAAGTATCCATAACTTGATTTGTTAGTTTTATCAAGTCACCAAGTACGCACAATGTGACCCAATTCGACTTCTCGGATCAACAAGCACCAACTATTTCACTCGATTTGACATCACGAATCATTAAGGCTTGTATTAGACAAGAATTGACTTCTCAGATCCACAAGTCTTCCATTTGACCCAATTCGGCTTCTTGGATCAACAAGCACCAACTATTTGACTCGATTCGACTTCACAAATCATTAAGGCTTGTATTAGACCCGAATTGACTTCACGGATCAACAAGTCTTCCATTTGACCCAATTTGGATTCTCGGATCAACAAGTATCCATAACTTGATCCGTTTATTTTATCAGGTCACCAAGTACGCACAATGTGACCCAATTCGGCTGCTCGGATCAGCAAGCACCAACTCTTTGACTCGATTCGACTTCACGAATCATTAACACTTGTATTAGACCCGAATTGACTTCTCGGATCAACAAGTCTTCCAATTGACCCAATTCGACTTCTAGGATCAAAAAGTATCCATAACTTGATTCGTTTGTTTTATCAAGTCACCAAGTACGCACAATGTGACCCAATTCGGCTTCTCGGATCAACAAGCACCATCTATTTGACTCGATTCGACTTCAAGAATTATTAAGACTTGTATTAGACCCAAATTGACTTCTCGGATCAACAAGTCTAACATTTGACCCAATTCGCAACAAGTATCCATAACTTGATCCGTTTGTTTTATCAAGTCACCAAGTACGCACAATGTGACCCAATTCGGCTTCTCGGATCAACAAGCACTAACTCTTTGACTCGATCTGACTTCACGAATCATTAAGACTTGTATTTGAACCGAATTGACTTCTCGGATCAACAAGTCTTCCATTTGACCCAATTCGGCTTCTCGGATCAACAAGTATCCATAACTTGATCCATTTGTTTTATCAAGTCACCAAGTACGCACAATGTGACCCAATTCGGTATCTCGGATCAACAAGCACCAATTATTTGACTCGATTCGACTTCACAAATCATTAAGGCTTGTATTACATCCGAATTGACTTCTCGGATCAACAAGTTTTCCATTTGACCCAATTCGGCTTCTCGGATCAACAAGTATCCATAACTTGATTTGTTAAATATTTTATCAAGTCACCAAGTACGCACAATGTGACCCAATTCGGCTTCTCGGATCAACAAGCACCCACTATTTGACTCGATTCGACTTCAAGAATTATTAAGGCTTGTATTAGACCCGAATTGACTTCTCGGATCAACAAGTCTTCCATTTGACCCAATTCGGCTTCTCGGATCAACAAGTATCCATAACTTGATCCGTTTGTTTTATCAAGTCACCAGGTACGCACAATGTGACCCAATTCGGCTTCTCAGATCAACAAGCACCAACTATTTGACTCGATTCGACTTCAAGAATTATTAAGGCTTGTATTAGACCCGAATTGACTTCTTGGATCAGCAAGTCTTCCATTTGACCCAATTCGGCTTCTTGGATCAATAAGTATCCATAACTTGATCTGTTTGTTTTATCAAGTCACCAAGTACGCACAATGTGACCCAATTCGGCTTCTCAGATCAACAAGCACCCACTATTTGACTCGATTCGACTTCAAGAATTATTAAGGCTTGTATTAGACCCAAATTGACTTCTCGGATCAGCAAATCTTCCATTTGACCCAATTCGGCTTCTCGGATCAACAAGTATCCATAAGTTGATCCGTATGTTTTATCAAGTCACCAAGTACGCACAATGTGACCCAATTCGGCTTCTCGGATCAACAAGCACCAACTCTTCGACTCGATCCTTCTTCACGAATCATTAAGACTTGTATTTGAACCGAATTGACTTCTGGGATCAACAAGTCTTCCATTTGACGCAATTCAGCTTCTCGGATCAACAAGTATCCATAACTTGATCCGTTTGTTTTATCAAGTCACCAAGTACGCACAACGTGAACCAATTCGGCTTCTCGAATCAACAAGCACCAACTATTTGACTCGATTCGACTTCAAGAATTATTAAGACTTCTATTAGACCCAAATTGACTTCTCGGATCAACAAGTCTAACATTTGACCCAATTCGCAACAAGTATCCATAACTTGATCCGTTTGTTTTATCAAGTCACCAAGTACGCACAATGTGACCCAGTTCAGCTTCTCGGATCAATAAGCACTAACTCTTTCACTCGATCCGACTTCACGAATCATTAAGACTTGTATTTGAACCGAATTGACTTCTCGGATAAACAAGTCTTCCATTTGACCCAATTCGGCTTCTCGGATCAACAAGTATCCATAACTTGATCCATTTGTTTTATCAAGTCACCAAGTACGCACAATGTGACCCAATTCGGTATCTCGGATCAACAAGAACCAACTATTTGACTCGATTCGACTTCACAAATCATTAAGGCTTGTAATAGACCCGAATTGACTTCTCGGATCAGCAAGTCTTCCATTTGACCCAATTCGGCTTCTCGGATCAACAAGTATCCATAACTTGATTTGTTTGTTTTATCGAGTCACCAAGTACGCACAATGTGACCCAATTCGGCTTCTCGGATCAACAAGCACCAACTATTTGACTCGATTCGACTTCAAGAATTATTAAGACTTGTATTAGACCCAAATTGACTTCTCGGATCAACAAGTCTAACATTTGACCCAATTCGCAACAAGTATCCATAACTTGATCCGTTTGTTTTATCAAGTCACCAAGTACGCACAATGTGACCCAATTCGGCTTCTCGGATCAACAAGCACTAACTCTTTGACTCGATTCGACTTCACGAATCATTCAGACTTGTATTTGAACCGAATTGACTTCTCGGATCAACAAGTCTTCCATTTGACCCAATTCGGCTTCTCGGATCAACCAGTATCCATAACTTGATCAATTTGTTTTATCAAGTCACCAAGTACGCACAATGTGACCCAATTCGGTATCTCGGATCAACAAGCACCAACTATTTAACTCGATTCGACTTCACAAATCATTAAGGCTTGTATTACACCCGAATTGACTTCTCGGATCAACAAGTTTTCCATTTGACCCAATTCGGCTTCTCGGATCAACAAGTATCCATAACTTGATTTGTTTGTTTTATCAAGTCACCAAGTACGCACAATGTGACCCAATTCGACTTCTCGGATCAACAAGCACCAACTATTTCACTCGATTTGACATCACGAATCATTAAGGCTTGTATTAGACAAGAATTGACTTCTCAGATCCACAAGTCTTCCATTTGACCCAATTCGGCTTCTTGGATCAACAAGCACCAACTATTTGACTCGATTCGACTTCACAAATCATTAAGGCTTGTATTAGACCCGAATTGACTTCTCGGATCAACAAGTCTTCCATTTGACCCAATTTGGATTCTCGGATCAACAAGTATCCATAACTTGATCCGTTTGTTTTATCAAGTCACCAGGTACGCACAATGTGACCCAAATCGGCTTCTCGGATCAGCAAGCACCAACTCTTTGACTCGATTCGACTTCACGAATCATTAACACTTGTATTAGACCCGAATTGACTTCTCGGATCAACAAGTCTTCCAATGGACCCAATTCGACTTCTAGGATCAAAAAGTATCCATAACTTGATTCGTTTGTTTTATCAAGTCACCAAGTACGCACAATGTGACCCAATTCGGCTTCTCGGATCAACAACCACCATCTATTTGACTCGATTCGACTTCAAGAATTATTAAGACTTGTATTAGACCCAAATTGACTTCTCGGATCAACAAGTCTAACATTTGACCCAATTCGCAACAAGTATCCATAACTTGATCCGTTTGTTTTATCAAGTCACCAAGTACGCACAATGTGACCCAATTCGGCTTCTCGGATCAACAAGCACTAACTCTTTGACTCGATCCGACTTAACGAATCATTAAGACTTATATTTTAACCGAATTGACTTCTCGGATCAACAAGTCTTCCATTTGACCCAATTCGGCTTCTCGGATCAACAAGTATCCATAACTTGATCCATTTGTTTTATCAAGTCACCAAGTACGCACAATGTGACCCAATTCGGTATCTCGGATCAACAAGCACCAACTATTTGACTCGATTCGACTTCACAAATCATTAAGGCTTGTATTACATCCGAATTGACTTCTCGGATCAACAAGTTTTCCATTTGACCCAATTCGGCTTCTCGGATCAACAAGTATCCATAACTTGATTTGTTAAATGTTTTATCAAGTCACCAAGTTCGCACAATGTGACCCAATTCGGCTTCTCGGATCAACAAGCACCCACTATTTGACTCGATTCGACTTCAAGAATTATTAAGGCTTGTATTAGACCCGAATTGACTTCTCGGATCAACAAGTCTTCCATTTGACCCAATTCGGCTTCTCGGATCAACAAGTATCCATAACTTGATCCATTTGTTTTATCAAGTCACCAAGTACGCACACTGTGACCCAATTCGGTATCTCAGATCAACAAGCACCAACTATTTGACTCGATTCGACTTCACAAATCATTAAGGCTTGTATTAGACCCGAATTGACTTCTCGGATCAACAAGTCTTCCATTTGACCCGATTCGGCTTCTCGGATCAAAAAGTATCCATAACATGATTTGTTTGTTTTATCAAGTCACCAAGTACGCACAATGTGACCCAAT
Source organism: Ajuga chamaepitys (assembly GCA_958295605.1). Classification (NCBI taxonomy): domain Eukaryota; kingdom Viridiplantae; phylum Streptophyta; class Magnoliopsida; order Lamiales; family Lamiaceae; genus Ajuga; species Ajuga chamaepitys. The sequence goes on from OY282505.1 coordinate 26,922,033, forward strand.
TCGACTTCTCGGATCAACAAGCACCAACTATTTCACTCGATTTGACATCACGAAACATTAAGGCTTGTATTAGACAAGAATTGACTTCTCAGATCCACAAGTCTTCCATTTGACCCAATTCGGCTTCTTGAATCAACAAGCACCAAGTATTTGACTCGATTCGACTTCACAAATCATTAAGGCTTGTATTAGACCCGAATTGACTTCTCGGATCAACAAGTCTTCCATTTGACCCAATTTGGATTCTCGGATCAACAAGTATCCATAACTTGATCCGTTTGTTTTATCAAGTCACCAGGTACGCACAATGTTACCCAATTCGGCTTCTCGGATCAGCAAGCACCAACTCTTTGACTCGATTCGACTTCACGAATCATTAACACTTGTATTAGACCCGAATTGACTTCTCGGATCAACAAGTCTTCCAATTGACCCAATTCGACTTCTAGGATCAAAAAGTATCCATAACTTGATCCGTTTGTTTTATCAAGTCACCAAGTACGCACAATGTGACCCAATTCGGCTTCTCGGATCAACAAGCACCATCTATTTGACTCGATTCGACTTCAAGAATTATTAAGACTTGTATTAGACCCAAATTGACTTCTCGGATCAACAAGTCTAACATTTGACCCAATTCGCAACAAGTATCCATAACTTGATCCGTTTGTTTTATCAAGTCACCAAGTACGCACAATGTGACCCAATTCGGCTTCTCGGATCAACAAGCACTAACTCTTTGACTCGATCCGACTTCACGAATCATTAAGACTTGTATTTGAACCGAATTGACTTCTCGGATCAACAAGTCTTCTATTTGACCCAATTCGGCTTCTCGGATCATCAAGTATCCATAACTTGATCCATTTGTTTTATCAAGTCACCAAGTGCGCACAATGTGACCCAATTCGGTATCTCGGATCAACAAGCACCAACTATTTGACTCGATTCGACTTCACAAATCATTAAGGCTTGTATTACACCCGAATTGACTTCTCGGATCAACAAGTTTTCCATTTGACCCAATTCGGCTTCTCGGATCAACAAGTATCCAAAACTTGATTTGTTAAATGTTTTATCAAGTCACCAAGTACGCACAATGTGACCCAATTCGGCTTCTCGGATCAACAAGCACCCACTATTTGACTCGATTCGACTTCAAGAATTATTAAGGCTTGTATTAGACCCGAATTGACTTCTCGGATCAACAAGTCTTTCATTTGACCCAATTCGGCTTCTCGGATCAACAAGTATCCATAACTTGATCCATTTGTTTTATCAAGTCACCAAGTACGCACACTGTGACCCAATTCGGTATCTCAGATCAACAAGCACCAACTATTTGACTCGATTCGACTTCACAAATCATTAAGGCTTGTATTAGACCCGAATTGACTTCTCGGATCAACAAGTCTTCCATTTGACCCAATTCGGCTTCTCGGATCAACATGTATCCATAACTTGATTTGTTTGTTTTATCAAGTCACCAAGTACGCACAATGTGACCCAATTCGACTTCTCGGATCAACAAGCACCAACTATTTCACTCGATTTGACATCACGAATCATTAAGGCTTGTATTAGACAAGAATTGACTTCTCAGATCCACAAGTCTTCCATTTGACCCAATTCGGCTTCTTGGATCAACAAGCACCAACTATTTGACTCGATTCGACTTCACAAATCATTAAGGCTTGTATTAGACCCGAATTGACTTCTCGGATCAACAAGTCTTCCATTTGACCCAATTTGGATTCTCGGATCAACAAGTATCCATAACTTGATCCGTTTATTTTATCAAGTCACCAGGTACGCACAATGTGACCCAATTCGACTTCTCGGATCAGCAAGCACCAACTCTTTGACTCGATTCGACTTCACGAATCATTAACACTTGTATTAGACCCGAATTGACTTCTCGGATCAACAAGTCTTCCAATTGACCCAATTCGACTTCTAGGATCAAAAAGTATCCATAACTTGATCCGTTTATTTTATCAAGTCACCAAGTACGCACAATGTGACCCAATTCGGCTTCTCGGATCAACAAGCACCATCTATTTGACTCGATTCGACTTCAAGAAATATTAAGACTTGTATTAGACCCAAATTGACTTCTCGGATCAACAAGTCTAACATTTGACCCAATTCGCATCAAGTATCCATAACTTGATCCGTTTGTTTTATCAAGTCACCAAGTACGCACAATGTGACCCAATTCGGCTTCTCGGATCAACAAGCACTAACCCTTTGACTCGATCCGACTTCACGAATCATTAAGACTTGTATTTGAACCGAATTGACTTCTCGGATCAACAAGTCTTCTATTTGACCCAATTCGGCTTCTCGGATCATCAAGTATCCATAACTTGATCCATTTGTTTTATCAAGTCACCAAGTGCGCACAATGTGACCCAATTCGGTATCTCGGATCAACAAGCACCAACTATTTGACTCGATTCGACTTCACAAATCATTAAGGCTTGTATTACACCCGAATTGACTTCTCGGATCAACAAGTTTTCCATTTGACCCAATTCGGCTTCTCGGATCAACAAGTATCCAAAACTTGATTTGTTAAATGTTTTATCAAGTCACCAAGTACGCACAATGTGACCCAATTCGGCTTCTCGGATCAACAAGCACCCACTATTTGACTCGATTCGACTTCAAGAATTATTAAGGCTTGTATTAGACCCGAATTGACTTCTCGGATCAACAAGTCTTTCATTTGACCCAATTCGGCTTCTCGGATCAACAAGTATCCATAACTTGATCCATTTGTTTTATCAAGTCACCAAGTACGCACACTGTGACCCAATTCGGTATCTCAGATCAACAAGCACCAACTATTTGACTCGATTCGACTTCACAAATCATTAAGGCTTGTATTAGACCCGAATTGACTTCTCGGATCAACAAGTCTTCCATTTGACCCAATTCGGCTTCTCGGATCAACATGTATCCATAACTTGATTTGTTTGTTTTATCAAGTCACCAAGTACGCACAATGTGACCCAATTCGACTTCTCGGATCAACAAGCACCAACTATTTCACTCGATTTGACATCACGAATCATTAAGGCTTGTATTAGACAAGAATTGACTTCTCAGATCCACAAGTCTTCCATTTGACCCAATTCGGCTTCTTGGATCAACAAGCACCAACTATTTGACTCGATTCGACTTCACAAATCATTAAGGCTTGTATTAGACCCGAATTGACTTCTCGGATCAACAAGTCTTCCATTTGACCCAATTTGGATTCTCGGATCAACAAGTATCCATAACTTGATCCGTTTATTTTATCAAGTCACCAGGTACGCACAATGTGACCCAATTCGACTTCTCGGATCAGCAAGCACCAACTCTTTGACTCGATTCGACTTCACGAATCATTAACACTTGTATTAGACCCGAATTGACTTCTCGGATCAACAAGTCTTCCAATTGACCCAATTCGACTTCTAGGATCAAAAAGTATCCATAACTTGATCCGTTTATTTTATCAAGTCACCAAGTACGCACAATGTGACCCAATTCGGCTTCTCGGATCAACAAGCACCATCTATTTGACTCGATTCGACTTCAAGAAATATTAAGACTTGTATTAGACCCAAATTGACTTCTCGGATCAACAAGTCTAACATTTGACCCAATTCGCATCAAGTATCCATAACTTGATCCGTTTGTTTTATCAAGTCACCAAGTACGCACAATGTGACCCAATTCGGCTTCTCGGATCAACAAGCACTAACTCTTTGACTCGATCCGACTTCACGAATCATTAAGACTTGTATTTGAACCGAATTGACTTCTCGGATCAACAAGTCTTCCATTTGACCCAATTCGGCTTCTCGGATCAACAAGTATCCATAACTTGATCCATTTGTTTTATCAAGTCACCAAGTACGCACAATGTGACCCAATTCGGTATCTCGGATCAACAAGCACCAACTATTTGACTCAATTCGACTTCACAAATCATTAAGGCTTGTATTACACCCGAATTGACTTCTCGGATCAACAAGTTTTCCATTTGACCCAATTCGGCTTCTCGGATCAACAAGTATCCATAACTTGATTTGTTAAATGTTTTATCAAGTCACCAAGTACGCACAATGTGACCCAATTCGGCTTCTCGGATCAACAAGCACCCACTATTTGACTCGATTCGACTTCAAGAATTATTAAGACTTGTATTAGACCTGAATTGACTTCTCGGATCAACAAGTCTTCCATTTGACCCAATTCGACTTCTCGGATCAACAAGTATCCATAACTTGATCCATTTGTTTTATCAAGTCACCAAGTACGCACACTGTGACCCAATTCGGTATCTCAGATCAACAAGCACCAACTCTTTGACTCGATTCGACTTCACGAATCATTAACACTTGTATTAGACCCGAATTGACTTCTCGGATCAACAAGTCTTCCAATTGACCCAATTCGACTTCTAGGATCAAAAAGTATCCATAACTTGATCCGTTTGTTTTATCAAGTCACCAAGTACGCACAATGTGACCCAATTCGGCTTCTCGGATCAACAAGCACCATCTATTTGACTCGATTCGACTTCAAGAATTATTAAGACTTGTATTAGACCCAAATTGACTTCTCGGATCAACAAGTCTAACATTTGACCCAATTCGCAACAAGTATCCATAACTTGATCCGTTTGTTTTATCAAGTCACCAAGTACGCACAATGTGACCCAATTCGGCTTCTCGGATCAACAAGCACTAACTCTTTGACTCGATCCGACTTCACGATTCATTAAGACTTGTATTTGAACCGAATTGACTTCTCGGATCAACAAGTCTTCTATTTGACCCAATTCGGCTTCTCGGATCATCAAGTATCCATAACTTGATCCATTTGTTTTATCAAGTCACCAAGTACGCACAATGTGACCCAATTCGGTATCTCGGATCAACAAGCACCAACTATTTGACTCGATTCGACTTCACAAATCATTAAGGCTTGTATTACACCCGAATTGACTTCTCGGATCAACAAGTTTTCCATTTGACCCAATTCGGCTTCTCGGATCAACAAGTATCCAAAACTTGATTTGTTAAATGTTTTATCAAGTCACCAAGTACGCACAATGTGACCCAATTCGGCTTCTCGGATCAACAAGCACCCACTATTTGACTCGATTCGACTTCAAGAATTATTAAGGCTTGTATTAGACCCGAATTGACTTCTCGGATCAACAAGTCTTCCATTTGACCCAATTCGGCTTCTCGGATCAACAAGTATCCATAACTTGATCCATTTGTTTTATCAAGTCACCAAGTACGCACACTGTGACCCAATTCGGTATCTCAGATCAACAAGCACCAACTATTTCACTCGATTCGACTTCACAAATCATTAAGGCTTGTATTAGACCCGAATTGACTTCTCGGATCAACAAGTCTTCCATTTGACCCAATTCGGCTTCTCGGATCAACAAGTATCCATAACTTGATTTGTTTGTTTTATCAAGTCACCAAGTACGCACAATGTGACCCAATTCGACTTCTCGGATCAACAAGCACCAACTATTTCACTCGATTTGACATCACGAATCATTAAGGCTTGTATTAGACAAGAATTGACTTCTCAGATCCACAAGTCTTCCATTTGACCCAATTCGGCTTCTTGGATCAACAAGCACCAACTATTTGACTCGATTCGACTTCAAAAATCATTAAGGCTTGTATTAAACCCGAATTGACTTCTCGGATCAACAAGTCTTCCATTTGACCCAATTTGGATTCTCGGATCAACAAGTATCCATAACTTGATCCGTTTGTTTTATCAAGTCACCAGGTACGCACAATGTGACCCAATTCGACTTCTCGGATCAGCAAGCACCAACTCTTTGACTCGATTCGACTTCACGAATCATTAACACTTGTATTAGACCCGAATTGACTTCTCGGATCAACAAGTCTTCCAATTGACCCAATTCGACTTCTAGGATCAAAAAGTATCCATAACTTGACCCGTTTGTTTTATCAAGTCACCAAGTACGCACAATGTGACCCAATTCGGCTTCTCGGATCAACAAGCACCATCTATTTGACTCGATTCGACTTCAAGAAATATTAAGACTTGTATTAGACCCAAATTGACTTCTCGGATCAACAAGTCTAACATTTGACCCAATTCGCATCAAGTATCCATAACTTGATCCGTTTGTTTTATCAAGTCACCAAGTACGCACAATGTGACCCAATTCGGCTTCTCGGATCAACAAGCACTAACTCTTTGACTCGATCCGACTTCACGAATCATTAAGACTTGTATTTGAACCGAATTGACTTCTCGGATCAACAAGTCTTCCATTTGACCCAATTCGGCTTCTCGGATCAACAGGTATCCATAACTTGATCCATTTGTTTTATCAAGTCACCAAGTACGCACAATGTGACCCAATTCGGTATCTCGGATCAACAAGCACCAACTATTTGACTCGATTCGACTTCACAAATCATTAAGGCTTGTATTACACCCGAATTGACTTCTCGGATCAACAAGTTTTCCATTTGACCCAATTCGGCTTCTCGGATCAACAAGTATCCATAACTTGATTTGTTAAATGTTTTATCAAGTCACCAAGTACGCACAATGTGACCCAATTCGGCTTCTCGGATCAACAAGCACCCACTATTTGACTCGATTCGACTTCAAGAATTATTAAGGCTTGTATTAGACCCGAATTGACTTCTCGGATCAACAAGTCTTCCATTTGACCCAATTCGGCTTCTCGGATCAACAAGTATCCATAACTTGATCCATTTGTTTTATCAAGTCACCAAGTACGCACACTGTGACCCAATTCGGTATCTCAGATCAACAAGCACCAACTATTTGACTCGATTCGACTTCACAAATCATTAAGGCTTGTATTAGACCCGAATTGACTTCTCGGATCAACAAGTCTTCCATTTGACCCAATTCGGCTTCTCGGATCAACAAGTATCCATAACTTGATTTGTTTGTTTTATCAAGTCACCAAGTACGCACAATGTGACCAAATTCGACTTCTCGGATCAACAAGCACCAACTATTTCACTCGATTTGACATCACGAATCATTAAGGCTTGTATTAGACAAAAATTGACTTCTCAGATCCACAAGTCTTCCAATTGACCCAATTCGACTTCTAGGATCAAAAAGTATCCATAACTTGATCCGTTTGTTTTATCAAGTCACCAAGTACGCACAATGTGACCCAATTCGGCTTCTCGGATCAACAAGCACCAACTATTTGACTCGATTCGACTTCAAGAATTATTAAGGCTTGTATTAGACCCGAATTGACTTCTTGGATCAGCAAGTCTTCCATTTGACCCAATTCGGCTTCTTGGATCAATAAGTATACATAACTTGATCCGTTTGTTTTATCAAGTCACCAAGTACGCACAACGTGGCCCAATTCGGCTTCTCGTATCAACAAGGATCAACTCTTCGACTCGATCTGACTTCACGAATCATTAAGACTTGTATTTGAATCGAATTGACTTCTCGGATCAACAAGTCTTCCATTTGACCCAATTCGACTTCTCGGATCAAGAAGTATCCATAACTTGATCCATTTATTTTATCAAGTCACCAAGTACGCACAATGTGACCCAATTCGCTATCTCGGATCAACAAGCACCAACTATTTGACTCGATTCGACTTCACAAATCATTAAGGCTTGTATTAAACCCGAATTGACTTCTCGGATCAATAAGTCTTCCATTTGACCCAATTCGGCTTCTCGGATCAACAAGTATCCATAACTTGATTTGTTTGTTTTATCAAGTCACCAAGTACGCACAATGTGACCCAATTCGGCTTCTCGGATCAACAAGCACCCACTATTTGACTCGATTCGACTTCAAGAATTATTAAGGCTTGTATGAGACCCGAATTGACTTCTCGGATCAACAAGTCTTCCATTTGACCCAATTCGGCTTCTCGGATCAACAAGAATCCATAACTTGATCCATTTGTTTTATCAAGTCACCAAGTACGCACAATGTGACCCAATTCGGTATCTCGGATCAACAAGCGCCAACTATTTGACTCGATTCGACTTCACAAATCATTAAGGCTTGTATTAGACCCGAATTGACTTCTCGGATCAACAAGTCTTCCATTTGACCCAATTCGGCTTCTCGGATCAACATGTATCCATAACTTGATTTGTTTATTTTTTCAAGCCACCAAGTACGCACAATGTGACCCAATTCGGCTTCTCGGATCAACAAGCACCATTTATTTCACTCGATTTGACTTCACGAATCATTAAGGCTTGTATTAGACAAGAATTGACTTCTCGGATCCACAAGTCTTCCATTTGACCCAATTCGGCTTCTTGGATCAACAAGCACCAACTATCTGACTCGATTCGACTTCACTAATCATTAAGGCTTGTATTAGACCCGAATTGACTTCTCGGATCAACAAGTCTTCCATTTGACCCAATTTGGATTCTCGGATCAACAAGTATCTATAACTTGATTTGTTTGCTTTATTTAGTCACCAAGTACGCACAATGTGACCCAATTCGGCTTCTCAGATCAACAAGCACCAACTCTTTCACTCGATTTGACAACACGAATCATTAAGGCTCTTATTAGACCCGAATTGACTTCTCGGATCCACAAGTCTTCCATTTGACCTAATTCGGCTTCTCGGATCAACAACTATCCATAACTTGATCCGTTTGTTTTATCAAGTCACCAGGTACGCACAATGTGACCCAATTCGGCTTCTCGGATCAACAAGCACCAACTCTTTGACTCGATTCGACTTCACGAATTATTAACACTTGTATTAGACCCGAATTGACTTCTCGGATCAACAAGTCTTCCAATTGACCCAATTCGACTTTCAGGATCAAAAAGTATCCATAACTTGATCCGTTTGTTTTATCAAGTCACCAAGTACGCACAATGTGACCCAATTCGGCTTCTCGGATCAACAAGCACCAACTATTTGACTCGATTCGACTTCAAGAATTATTAAGGCTTGTATTAGACCCGAATTGACTTCTTGGATCAGCAAGTCTTCCATTTGACCCAATTCGGCTTCTCGGATCAACAAGTATCAATAACTTGATCCATTTGTTTTATCAAGTCAGCAAGGACGCACAATGTAACCCAATTCAGCTTCTCGGATCAACAAGAACCAACTATTTGACTCGATTCGACTTCAAGAATTATTAAGGCTTGTATTAGACCTGAATTGACTTCTCGGATCAGCAAGTCTTCCATTTGACCCAATTCGGCTTCTCGGATCAACAAGTATCCATAACTTGATCCGTTTGTTTTAACAAAGTCACCAAGTACGCATAATGTGACCCAATTCGGCTTCTCGGATCAACAAGCACCAACTCTTCTACTCGATCCGACTTCACGAATCATTAAGACTTGTATTTGAACCGAATTGACTTCTCGGATCAACAAGTCTTCCATTTGACGCAATTCAGCTTCTCGGATCAACAAGTATCCGTAACTTGATCCGTTTGTTTTATCAAGTCACCAAGTACGCACAATGTGACCCAATTCGGCTTCTCGGATCAACAAGCACCAACTATTGACTCGATTCGACTTCAAGAATTATTAAAACTTGTATTAGACCCGAATTGACTTCTCGGATCAACAAGTCTAACATTTTACCCAATTCGCAACAAGTATCCATAACTTTATCCGTTTGTTTTATCAAGTCACCAAGTACGCATAATGTAACCCAATTCAGCTTCTTGGATTAACAAGCACCAACTCTTTGACTCGATCCGACTTCACGAATCATTAAGACTTGTATTTGAACTGAATTGACTTCTCGGATCAACAAGTCTAACATCTGACCCAATTCGGCTTCTCGGATCAACAAGTATCCATTACTTGATCCGTTTGTTTTATCAAGTCACCAAGTACGCACAATGTGACCCAATTCGGCTTCTCGGATCAACAAGCACCCACTATTTGACTCAATTCGACTTCAAGAATTATTAAGGCTTGTATTAGACTCGAATTGACTTCTCGGATCAACAAGTCTTCCATTTGACCCAATTCGGCTTCTCGGATCAACAAGTATCCATAACTTGATCCATTTGTTTTATCAAGTCACCAAGTACGCACAATGTGACCCAATTCGGTATCTCGGATCAACAAGCACCAACTATTTGACTCGATTCGACTTCACAAATCATTAAGGCCTGTATTAGACCCGAATTGACTTCTCGGATCAACAAGTCTTCCATTTGACCCAATTCGGCTTCTCGGATCAACAAGTATCCATAACTTGATTTGTTTGTTTTATCAAGTCACCAAGTACGCACAATGTGACCCAATTCGGCTTCTCGGATCAACAAGCACCAACTATTTCACTCGATTTGACTTCACGAATCATTAAGGCTTGTATTAGACAAGAATTGACTTCTCGGATCCACAAGTCTTCCATTTGACCCAATTCGACTTCTTGGATCAACAAGCACCAACTATTTGACTCGATTCGACTTCACAAATCATTAAGGCTTGTATTAGACCCGAATTGACTTCTCGGATCAACAAGTCTTCCATTTGACCCAATTTGGCTTCTCGGATGAACAAGTATCCATAACTTGATTTTTTTGCTTTATTAAGTCACCAAGTACGCACAATGTGACTCAATTCGGCTTCTCGGATCAACAAGCACCAACTCTTTGACTCGATTCGACTTCACGAATCATTAACACTTGTATTAGACCCGAATTGACTTCTCGGATCAACAAGTCTTCCAATTGACCCAATTCGACTTCTATGATAAAAAAGTATCCATAACTTGTTCCGTTTGTTTTATCAAGTCACCAAGTACGCACAATGTGACCCAATTCGGCTTCTCGGATCAACAAGCACCAACTATTTGACTCGATTCGACTTCAAGAATTATTAAGGCTTGGATTAGACCCGAATTGACTTCTTGGATCAGCAAGTCTTCCATTTAACCCAATTCGGCTTCTTGGATCAATAAGTGTCCATAGCTTGATCCGATTGTTTTATCAAGTCACCAAGTATGCATAATGTGACTCAATTCGGCTTCTCGTATCAACAAGCACCAACTCTTCGACTCGATCCGACTTCACGAATCATTAAGACTTGTATTTGAACCGAATTGACTTCTCGGATCAACAAGTCTACCTTCTGACCCAATTCGGCTTCTTGGATCAACAAGTATCCATAACTTGATCCGTTTGTTTTAACAAAGTCACCAAGTACGCATAATGTGACCCAATTCGGCTTCTCGGATCAACAAGCACCAACTCTTCGACTCGATCCGACTTCACGAATCATTAAGACTTATATTTGAACCGAATTGACTTCTCGGATCAACAAGTCTTCCATTTGACGCAATTCAGCTTCTCGGATCAACAAGTATCCATAACTTGATCCGTTTGTTTTATCAAGTCACCAAGTACGCACAATGTGACCCAATTCGGCTTCTCGGATCAACAAGCACCAACTATTGACTCGATTCGACTTCAAGAATTATTAAAACTTGTATTAGACCATTATTGACTTCTCGGATCAACAAGTCTAACATTTTACCCAATTCGCAACAAGTATCCATAACTTTATCCGTTTGTTTTATCAAGTCACCAAGTACGCACAATGTGACCCAATTCGGCTTCTCGGATCAACAAGCACCAACTCTTTGACTCGATCCAACTTCACGAATCATTAAGACTTGTATTTGAACCGAATTGACTTCTCGGATCAACATGTCTTCCATTTGACCCAATTCGGCTTCTCGGATCAACAAGTATCCATTACTTGATCCGTTTGTTTTATCAAGTCACCAAGTACGCACAATGTGACCCAATTCGGCTTCTTGGATCAACAAGCACCCACTATTTTGACTCGATTCGACTTCAAGAATTATTAAGGCTTGTATTAGACTCGAATTGACTTCTCGGATCAACAAGTCTTCCATTTGACCCAATTCGGCTTCTCGGATCAACAAGTATCCATAACTTGATCCATTTGTTTTATCAAGTCACCAAGTACGCACAATGTGACCCAATTCGGTATCTCGGATCAACAAGCGCCAACTATTTGACTCGATTCGACTTCACAAATCATTAAGGCCTGTATTAGACCCGAATTGACTTCTCGGATCAACAAGTCTTCCATTTGACCCAATTCGGCTTCTCGGATCAACAAGTATCCATAACTTGATTTGTTTGTTTTATCAAGTCACCAAGTACGCACAATGTGACCCAATTCGGCTTCTCGGATCAACAAGCACCAACTATTTCACTCGATTTGACTTCACGAATCATTAAGGCTTGTATTAGACAAGAATTGACTTCTCGGATCCACAAGTCTTCCATTTGACCCAATTCGGCTTCTTGGATCAACAAGCACCAACTATTTGACTCGATTCGACTTCACAAATCATTAAGGCTTGTATAAAACCCGAATTGACTTCTCGGATCAACAAGTCTTCCATTTGACCCAATTTGGCTTCTCGGATCAACAAGTATCAATAACTTGATTTTTTTGCTTTATTAAGTCACCAAGTACGCACAATGTGACCCAATTCGGCTTCTCGGATCAACAAGCACCAACTCTTTGACTCGATTCGACTTCACGAATCATTAACACTTGTATTAGACCCGAATTGACTTCTCGGATCAACAAGTCTTCCAATTGACCCAATTCGACTTCAAGGATAAAAAAGTATCCATAACTTGATCCGTTTGTTTTATCAAGTCACCAAGTACGCACAATGTGATCCAATTCGGCTTCTCGGATCAACAAGCACCAACAATTTGACTCGATTCGACTTCAAGAATTATTAAGGCTTGTATTAGACCCGAATTGACTTCTTCGATCAGCAAGTCTTCCATTTGACCCAATTCGGCTTCTTGGATCAATAAGTGTCCATAGCTTGATCCGTTTGTTTTATCAAGTCACCAAGTACGCATAATGTGACTCAATTCGGCTTCTCATATCAACAAGCACCAACTCTTCGACTCGATCCGACTTCACGAATCATTAACACTTGTATTTGAACCGAATTGACTTCTCGGATCAACAAGTCTTCCTTCTGACCTAATTCGGCTTCTTGGATCAACAAGTATCAATAACTTGATCCATTTGTTTTATCAAGTCAGCAAGGACGCACAATGTGACCCAATTCGGCTTCTCGGATCAACAAGCACCAACTATTTGACTCGATTCGACTTCAAGAATTATTAAGGATTGTATTAGACCTGAATTGACTTCTCGGATCAGCAAGTCTTCCATTTGACCCAATTCGGCTTCTCGGATCAACAAGTATCCAAAACTTGATCCGTTTGTTTTAACAAAGTCACCAAGTACGCATAATGTAACCCAATTCGGCTTCTCGGATCAACAAGCACCAACTCTTCGACTCGATCCGACTTCACGAATCATTAAGACTTGTATTTGAACCGAATTGACTTCTCGGATCAACAAGTCTTCCATTTGACGCAATTCAGCTTCTCGGATCAACAAGTATCCATACCTTGATCCGTTTGTTTTATCAAGTCACCAAGTACGCATAATGTGACCCAATTCGGCTTCTCGGATCAACAAGCACCAACTATTGACTCGATTCGACTTCAAGAATTATTAAAACTTGTATTAGACCCGAATTGACTTCTCGGATCAACAATTCTAACATTTTACCCAATTCGCAACAAGTATCCATAACTTTATCCGTTTGTTTTATCAAGTCACCAAGTACGCACAATGTGACCCAATTCGGCTTCTCGGATCAACAAGCACCGACTCTTTGACTCGATCCGACTTCACGAATCATTAAGACTTGTATTTGAACCGAATTGACTTCTCGGATCAACAAGTCTAACATCTGACCCAATTCGGCTTCTCGGATCAACAAGTATCTATTACTTGATCCGTTTGTTTTATCAAGTCACCAAGTACGCACAATGTGACCCAATTCGGCTTCTCGGATCAACAAGTATCCATAACTTGATCCATTTGTTTTATCAAGTCACCAAGTACGCACAATGTGACCCAATTCGGTATCTCGGATCAACAAGCACCAACTATTTGACTCGATTCGACTTTACATATCATTAAGGCCTGTATTAGACCCGAATTGACTTCTCGGATCAACAAGTCTTCCATTTGACCCAATTCGGCTTCTCGGATCAGCAAGTATCCATAACTTGATTTGTTTGTTTTATCAAGTCACCAAGTACGCACAATGTGACCCAATTCGGCTTCTCGGATCACCAAGCACCAACTATTTCACTCGATTTGACTTCACGAATCATTAAGGCTTGTATTAGACAAGAATTGACTTCTCGGATCCACAAGTCTTCCATTTGACCCAATTCGGCTTCTTGAATCAACAAGCACCAACTATTTGACTCGATTCGACTTCACAAATCATTCAGGCTTGTATTAGGCCCGAATTGACTTCTCGGATCAACAAGTCTTCCATTTGACCCAATTTGACTTCTCGGATCAACAAGTATCCATAACTTGATTTGTTTGCTTTATTAAGTCACCAAGTACGCACAGTGTGACCCAATTCGGCTTCTCGGATCAACAAGCACCAACTCTTTGACTCGATTCGACTTCACGAATCATTAACACTTGTATTAGACCCGAATTGACTTCTCGGATCAACAAGTCTTCCAATTGACCCAATTCGACTTCTAGGATCAAAAAGTATCCATAACTTGATCCGTTTGTTTTATCAAGTCACCAAGTACGCACAATGTGACCCAATTCGGATTGTCGGATCAACAAGCACCAACTATTTGACTCGATTCGACTTCAAGAATTATTAAGGCTTGTATTAGACCCGAATTGACTTCTTAGATCAGCAAGTCTTCCATTTGACCCAATTCGGCTTCTTGGATCAATAAGTGTCCATAGCTTGATCCGTTTGTTTTATCAAGTCACCAAGTACGCACATTGTGACTCAATTCGGCTTCTCGTATCAACAAGCACCAACTCTTCGACTCGATCCGAATTCACGAATCATTAAGACTTGTATTTGAACCGAATTGACTTCTCGGATCAACAAGTCTTCCTTCTTACCCAATTCGGCTTCTTGGATCAACAAGTATCAATAACTTGATCTATTTATTTTATCAAGTCAGCAAGGACGCACAATGTGACCCAATTCGGCTTCTCGGATCAACAAGCACCAACTATTTGACTCGATTCGACTTCAAGAATTATTAAGGCTTGTATTAGACCTGAATTGACTTCTCGGATCAGCAAGTCTTCCATTTGACCCAATTCGGCTTCTCGGATCAACAAGTATCCATAACTTGATCCGTTTGTTTTGACAAAGTACCAAGTACGCATAATGTGACCCAATTCGGCTTCTCGGATCAACAAGCACAAACTCTTCGACTCGATCCGACTTCACGAATCATTACGACTTGTATTTGAACCGAATTGACTTCTCGGATCAACAAGTCTTCCATTTGACGCAATTCAGCTTCTCGGATCTACAAGTATGCATAATTTGATCCGTTTGTTTTATCAAGTCAGCAAGTACGCACAATGTGACTCATTTCGGCTTCTCGTATCAACAAGCACCAACTATTGACTCGATTCGACTTCAAGAATTATTAAAACTTGTATTAGACCCGAATTAACTTCTTGGATCAACATGTCTAACATTTTACCCAATTCGCAACAAGTATCCATAACTTTATCCGTTTGTTTTATCAAGTCACCAAGTACGCACAATGTGACCCAATTTGGCTTCTCGGATCAACAAGCACCAACTCTATGACTCGATCCGACTTCACGAATCATTAAGACTTGTATTTGAACCGAATTGACTTCTCGGATCAACAAGTCTTCCATTTGACCCAATTCGACTTCTCGGATCAACAAGTATCCATTACTTGATCCGTTTGTTTTATCAAGTCACCAAGTACGCACAATGTGACCCAATTCGGCTTCTCGGATCAACAAGCACCCACTATTTGGCTCGATTCGACTTCAAGAATTATTAAGCCTTGTATTAGACTCGAATTGACTTCTCGGATCAACAAGTCTTCCATTTGACCCAATTCGGCTTCTCGGATCGACAAGTATCCATAACTTGATCCATTTGTTTTATCAAGTCACCAAGTACGCACAATATGACCCAATTCGGTATCTCGGATCAACAAGCACCAACTATTTGACTCGATTCGACTTCACAAATCATTAAGGCCTGTATTAGACCCGAATTGACTTCTCGGATCAACAAGTTTTCCATTTGACCCAATTCGGCTTCTCGGATCAACAAGTATCCACAACTTGATTTGTTTGTTTTATCAAGTCACCAAGTACGCACAATGTGACCCAATTCGGCTTCTCGGATCAACAAGCACCAACTATTCACTCGATTTGACTTCACGAATCATTAAGGCTTGTATTAGACAAGAATTGACTTCTCGGATCCACAAGTCTTCCATTTGACCCAATTCGGCTTCTTGAATCAACAAGCACCAACTATTTGACTCGATTCGTCTTCACAAATCATTAAGGCTTGTATTAGACCCGAATTGACTTCTCCGATCAACAAGTCTTCCATTTGACCCAATTTGACTTCTCGGATCAACAAGTATCCATAACTTGATTTGTTTGCTTTATTAAGTCAACAAGTACGCACAATGTGACCCAATTCGGCTTCTCGGATCAACAAGCACCAACTCTTTGACTCGATTCGACTTCACGAATAATTAACACTTGTATTAGACCCGAATTGACTTCTCGGATCAACAAGTCTTCCAATTGACCCAATTCGACTTCTAGGATAAAAAAGTATCCATAACTTGATCCGTTTGTTTTATCAAGTCACCAAGTACGCACAATGTGACCCAATTCGGCTTCTCGGATCAACAAGCACCAACTATTTGACTCGATTCGACTTCAAGAATTATTAAGGCTTGTATTAGACCCGAATTGACTTCTTGGATCAGCAAGTCTTCCATTTGACCTAATTCGGCTTCTTGGATCAATAAGTATCCATAACTTGATCCGTTTGTTTTATCAAGTCACCAAGTACGCACAATGTGACTCAATTCGGCTTCTCGTATCAACAAGCACCAACTCTTCGACTCGATCCGACTTCACGAATCATTAAGACTTGTATTTGAACCGAATTGACTTCTCGGATCAACAAGTCTTCCTTCTGACCCAATTCGGCTTCTTGGATCAACATGTATCAATAACTTGATCTATTTATTTTATCAAGTCAGCAAGGACGCACAATGTGACCCAATTCGGCTTCTCGGATCAAAATGCACCCACTATTCGACTCGATTCGACTTCAAGAATTATTAAGGCTTGTATTAGACCTGAATTGACTTCTCGGATCAACAAGCCTACCATTTAACCCAATTCGGCTTCTCGGATCAACAAGTATCCATAACTTGATCCATTTGTTTTATCAAGTCACCAAGTACGCACAATGTGACCCAATTCGGTATCTCGGATCAACAAGCACCAACTATTTGACTCGATTCGACTTCACAAATCATTAAGGGCTGTATTAGACCCGAATTGACTTCTCGGATCAACAAGTCTTCCATTTGACCCAATTCGGCTTCTCGGATCAACAAGTATCCATAACTTGATTTGTTTGTTTTATCAAGTCACCAAGTACGCACAATGTGACCCAATTCGGCTTCTCGGATCAAAAAGCACCAAATATTTCACTCGATTTGACTTCACGAATCATTAAGGCTTGTATTAGACAAGAATTGACTTCTCGGATCCAAAAGTCTTCCATTTGACCCAATTCGGCTTCTTGAATCAACAAGCACCAACTATTTGACTCGATTCGACTTCACAAATCATTAAGGCTTGTATTAGACCCGAATTGACTTCTCGGATCAACAAGTCTTCCATTTGACCCAATTTGACTTCTCGGACCAACAAGTATCCATAACTTGATTTGTTTGCTTTATTAAGTCAACAAGTACGCACAATGTGACCCAATTCGGCTGCTCGGATCAACAAGCACCAACTCTTTGACTCGATTCGACTTCACGAATCATTAACACTTGTATTAGACCCGAATTGACTTCTCGGATCAACAAGTCTTCCAATTGACCCAATTCGACTTCTAGGATAAAAAAGTATCCATAACTTGATCCGTTTGTTTTATCAAGTCACCAAGTATGCACAATGTGACCCAATTCGGCTTCTCGCATCCACAAGCACCAACTATTTGACTCGATTCGACTTCAAGAATTATTAAGGCTTGTATTAGACCATTATTGACTTCTCGGATCAACAAGTCTAACATTTTACCCAATTCGCAACAAGTATCCATAACTTGATCCGTTTGTTTTATCAAGTCACCAAGTACGCACAATGTGCCTCAATTCGGCTTCTCGTATCAACAAGCACCAACTCTTCGACTCGATCCTACTTCACGAATCATTAAGACTTGTATTTGAACCGAATTGACTTCTCGGATCAACAAGTCTTCCTTCTGACCCAGTTCGGCTTCTTGGATCAACAGGTATCAATAACTTGATCCATTTGTTTTATCAAGTCAGCAAGGACGCACAATGTGACCCAATTCGGCTTCTCGGATCAACAAGCACCAACTATTTGACTCGATTCGACTTCAAGAATTATTAAGGCTTGTATTAGACCTGAATTGACTTCTCGGATCAGCAAGTCTTCCATTTGACCCAATTCGGCTTCTCGGATCAACAAGTATCCATAACTTGATCCGTTTGTTTTAACAAAGTCACCAAGTACGCACAATGTGACCCAATTCGGCTTCTCGGATCAACAAGCACCAACTCTTCGACTCGATCCGACTTCACGAATCATTAAGACTTGTATTTGAACCGAATTGACTTCTGGGATCAACAAGTCTTCCATTTGACGCAATTCAGCTTCTCGGATCAACAAGTATCCATAATTTGATCCGTTTGTTTTATCAAGTCACCAAGTACAATGTGACCCATTTCGGCTTCTCGGATCAACAAGCACCAACTATTGACTCGATTCGACTTCAAGAATTATTTAAACTTGTATTAGACCCGAATTGACTTCTCGGATCAACAAGTCTAACAACTTACCCAATTCGCAACAAGTATCCATAACTTTATCCGTTTGTTTTATCAAGTCACCAAGTACGCACAATGTGACCCAATTCGGCTTCTCGGATCAACAAGCACCAACTCTTTGACTCGATCCGACTTCACGAATCATTAAGACTTGGATTTGAACTGAATTGACTTCTCGGATCAACATGTCTTCCATTTGACCCAATTCGGCTTCTCGGATCAACAAGTATCCATTACTTGATCCGTTTGTTTTATCAAGTCACCAAGTACGCACAATGTGACCCAATTCGGCTTCTCGGATCAACAAGTATCCATAACTTGATCCATTTGTTTTATCAAGTCACCAAGTACGCACAATGTGACCCAATTCGGTATCTCGGATCAACAAGCACCAACTATTTGACTCGATTCGACTTTACATATCATTAAGGCCTGTATTAGACCCGAATTGACTTCTCGGATCAACAAGTCTTCCATTTGACCCAATTCGGCTTCTCGGATCAGCAAGTATCCATAACTTGATTTGTTTGTTTTATCAAGTCACCAAGTACGCACAATGTGACCCAATTCGGCTTCTCGGATCAACAAGCACCAACTATTTCACTCGATTTGACTTCACGAATCATTAAGGCTTGTATTAGACAAGAATTGACTTCTCGGATCCACAAGTCTTCCATTTGACCCAATTCGGCTTCTTGAATCAACAAGCACCAACTATTTGACTCGATTCGACTTCACAAATCATTAAGGCTTGTATTAGGCCCGAATTGACTTCTCGGATCAACAAGTCTTCCATTTGACCCAATTTGACTTCTCGGATCAACAAGTATCCATAACTTGATTTGTTTGCTTTATTAAGTCACCAAGTACGCACAGTGTGACCCAATTCGGCTTCTCGGATCAACAAGCACCAACTCTTTGACTCGATTCGACTTCACGAATCATTAACACTTGTATTAGACCCGAATTGACTTCTCGGATCAACAAGTCTTCCAATTGACCCAATTCGACTTCTAGGATAAAAAAGTATCCATAACTTGATCCGTTTGTTTTATCAAGTCACCAAGTACGCACAATGTGACCCAATTCGGCTTGTCGGATCAACAAGCACCAACTATTTGACTCGATTCGACTTCAAGAATTATTAAGGCTTGTATTAGACCCGAATTGACTTCTTAGATCAGCAAGTCTTCCATTTGACCCAATTCGGCTTCTTGGATCAATAAGTGTCCATAGCTTGATCCGTTTGTTTTATCAAGTCACCAAGTACGCACAATGTGACTCAATTCGGCTTCTCGTATCAACAAGCACCAACTCTTCGACTCGATCCGAATTCACGAATCATTAAGACTTGTATTTGAACCGAATTGACTTCTCGGATCAACAAGTCTTCCTTCTTACCCAATTCGGCTTCTTGGATCAACAAGTATCAATAACTTGATCTATTTATTTTATCAAGTCAGCAAGGACGCACAATGTGACCCAATTCGGCTTCTCGGATCAACAAGCACCAACTATTTGACTCGATTCGACTTCAAGAATTATTAAGGCTTGTATTAGACCTGAATTGACTTCTCGGATCAGCATGTCTTCCATTTGACCCAATTCGGCTTCTCGGATCAACAAGTATCCATAACTTGATCCGTTTGTTTTTACAAAGTCACCAAGTACGCATAATGTGACCCAATTCGGCTTCTCGGATCAACAAGCACAAACTCTTCGACTCGATCCGACTTCACGAATCATTACGACTTGTATTTGAACCGAATTGACTTCTCGGATCAACAAGTCTTCCATTTGACGCAATTCAGCTTCTCGGATCTACAAGTATGCATAATTTGATCCGTTTGTTTTATCAAGTCAGCAAGTACGCACAATGTGACCCATTTCGGCTTCTCGGATCAACAAGCACCAACTATTGACTCGATTCGACTTCAAGAATTATTAAAACTTGTATTAGACCCGAATTAACTTCTTGGATCAACATGTCTAACATTTTACCCAATTCGCAACAAGTATCCATAACTTTATCCGTTTGTTTTATCAAGTCACCAAGTACGCACAATGTGACCCAATTCGGCTTCTCGGATCAACAAGCACCAACTCTATGACTCGATCCGACTTCACGAATCATTAAGACTTGTATTTGAACCGAATTGACTTCTCGGATCAACAAGTCTTCCATTTGACCCAATTCGACTTCTCGGATCAACAAGTATCCATTACTTGATCCGTTTGTTTTATCAAGTCACCAAGTACGCACAATGTGACCCAATTCGGCTTCTCGGATCAACAAGCACCCACTATTTGGCTCGATTCGACTTCAAGAATTATTAAGCCTTGTATTAGACTCGAATTGACTTCTCGGATCAACAAGTCTTCCATTTGACCCAATTCGGCTTCTCGGATCGACAAGTATCCATAACTTGATCCATTTGTTTTATCAAGTCACCAAGTACGCACAATATGACCCAATTCGGTATCTCGGATCAACAAGCACCAACTATTTGACTCGATTCGACTTCACAAATCATTAAGGCCTGTATTAGACCCGAATTGACTTCTCGGATCAACAAGTTTTCCATTTGACCCAATTCGGCTTCTCGGATCAACAAGTATCCACAACTTGATTTGTTTGTTTTATCAAGTCACCAAGTACGCACAATGTGACCCAATTCGGCTTCTCGGATCAACAAGCACCAACTCTTTGACTCGATCCGACTTCACGAATCATTAAGACTTGGATTTGAACTGAATTGACTTCTCGGATCAACATGTCTTCCATTTGACCCAATTCGGCTTCTCGGATCAACAAGTATCCATTACTTGATCCGTTTGTTTTATCAAGTCACCAAGTACGCACAATGTGACCCAATTCGGCTTCTCGGATCAACAAGTATCCATAACTTGATCCATTTGTTTTATCAAGTCACCAAGTACGCACAATGTGACCCAATTCGGTATCTCGGATCAACAAGCACCAACTATTTGACTCGATTCGACTTTACATATCATTAAGGCCTGTATTAGACCCGAATTGACTTCTCGGATCAACAAGTCTTCCATTTGACCCAATTCGGCTTCTCGGATCAGCAAGTATCCATAACTTGATTTGTTTGTTTTATCAAGTCACCAAGTACGCACAATGTGACCCAATTCGGCTTCTCGGATCAACAAGCACCAACTATTTCACTCGATTTGACTTCACGAATCATTAAGGCTTGTATTAGACAAGAATTGACTTCTCGGATCCACAAGTCTTCCATTTGACCCAATTCGGCTTCTTGAATCAACAAGCACCAACTATTTGACTCGATTCGACTTCACAAATCATTAAGGCTTGTATTAGGCCCGAATTGACTTCTCGGATCAACAAGTCTTCCATTTGACCCAATTTGACTTCTCGGATCAACAAGTATCCATAACTTGATTTGTTTGCTTTATTAAGTCACCAAGTACGCACAGTGTGACCCAATTCGGCTTCTCGGATCAACAAGCACCAACTCTTTGACTCGATTCGACTTCACGAATCATTAACACTTGTATTAGACCCGAATTGACTTCTCGGATCAACAAGTCTTCCAATTGACCCAATTCGACTTCTAGGATCAAAAAGTATCCATAACTTGATCCGTTTGTTTTATCAAGTCACCAAGTACGCACAATGTGACCCAATTCGGCTTGTCGGATCAACAAGCACCAACTATTTGACTCGATTCGACTTCAAGAATTATTAAGGCTTGTATTAGACCCGAATTGACTTCTTAGATCAGCAAGTCTTCCATTTGACCCAATTCGGCTTCTTGGATCAATAAGTGTCCATAGCTTGATCCGTTTGTTTTATCAAGTCACCAAGTACGCACAATGTGACTCAATTCGGCTTCTCGTATCAACAAGCACCAACTCTTCGACTCGATCCGAATTCACGAATCATTAAGACTTGTATTTGAACCGAATTGACTTCTCGGATCAACAAGTCTTCCTTCTTACCCAATTCGGCTTCTTGGATCAACAAGTATCAATAACTTGATCTATTTATTTTATCAAGTCAGCAAGGACGCACAATGTGACCCAATTCGGCTTCTCGGATCAACAAGCACCAACTATTTGACTCGATTCGACTTCAAGAATTATTAAGGCTTGTATTAGACCTGAATTGACTTCTCGGATCAGCAAGTCTTCCATTTGACCCAATTCGGCTTCTCGGATCAACAAGTATCCATAACTTGATCCGTTTGTTTTTACAAAGTCACCAAGTACGCATAATGTGACCCAATTCGGCTTCTCGGATCAACAAGCACAAACTCTTCGACTCGATCCGACTTCACGAATCATTACGACTTGTATTTGAACCGAATTGACTTCTCGGATCAACAAGTCTTCCATTTGACGCAATTCAGCTTCTCGGATCTACAAGTATGCATAATTTGATCCGTTTGTTTTATCAAGTCAGCAAGTACGCACAATGTGACCCATTTCGGCTTCTCGGATCAACAAGCACCAACTATTGACTCGATTCGACTTCAAGAATTATTAAAACTTGTATTAGACCCGAATTAACTTCTTGGATCAACATGTCTAACATTTTACCCAATTCGCAACAAGTATCCATAACTTTATCCGTTTGTTTTATCAAGTCACCAAGTACGCACAATGTGACCCAATTCGGCTTCTCGGATCAACAAGCACCAACTCTATGACTCGATCCGACTTCACGAATCATTAAGACTTGTATTTGAACCGAATTGACTTCTCGGATCAACAAGTCTTCCATTTGACCCAATTCGACTTCTCGGATCAACAAGTATCCATTACTTGATCCGTTTGTTTTATCAAGTCACCAAGTACGCACAATGTGACCCAATTCGGCTTCTCGGATCAACAAGCACCCACTATTTGGCTCGATTCGACTTCAAGAATTATTAAGCCTTGTATTAGACTCGAATTGACTTCTCGGATCAACAAGTCTTCCATTTGACCCAATTCGGCTTCTCGGATCGACAAGTATCCATAACTTGATCCATTTGTTTTATCAAGTCACCAAGTACGCACAATATGACCCAATTCGGTATCTCGGATCAACAAGCACCAACTATTTGACTCGATTCGACTTCACAAATCATTAAGGCCTGTATTAGACCCGAATTGACTTCTCGGATCAACAAGTTTTCCATTTGACCCAATTCGGCTTCTCGGATCAACAAGTATCCACAACTTGATTTGTTTGTTTTATCAAGTCACCAAGTACGCACAATGTGACCCAATTCGGCTTCTCGGATCAACAAGCACCAACTATTTCACTCGATTTGACTTCACGAATCATTAAGGCTTGTATTAGACAAGAATTGACTTCTCGGATCCACAAGTCTTCCATTTGACCCAATTCGGCTTCTTGAATCAACAAGC
Source organism: Ajuga chamaepitys (assembly GCA_958295605.1). NCBI lineage: Eukaryota > Viridiplantae > Streptophyta > Magnoliopsida > Lamiales > Lamiaceae > Ajuga > Ajuga chamaepitys. The sequence continues at coordinate 26,946,512 of OY282505.1, forward strand.
ACCAACTATTTGACTCGATTCGACTTCACAAATCATTAAGGCTTGTATTAGGCCCGAATTGACTTCTCGGATCAACAAGTCTTCCATTTGACCCAATTTGACTTCTCGGATCAACAAGTATCCATAACTTGATTTGTTTGCTTTATTAAGTCACCAAGTACGCACAGTGTGACCCAATTCGGCTTCTCGGATCAACAAGCACCAGCTCTTTGACTCGATTCGACTTCACGAATCATTAACACTTGTATTAGACCCGAATTGACTTCTCGGATCAACAAGTCTTCCAATTGACCCAATTCGACTTCTAGGATAAAAAAGTATCCATAACTTGATCCGTTTGTTTTATCAAGTCACCAAGTACGCACAATGTGACCCAATTCGGCTTCTCGGATCAACAAGCACCAACTATTTGACTCGATTCGACTTCAAGAATTATTAAGGCTTGTATTAGACCCGAATTGACTTCTTGGATCAGCAAGTCTTCCATTTGACCCAATTCGGCTTCTTGGATCAATAAGTATCCATAACTTGATCCGTTTGTTTTATCAAGTCACCAAGTACGCACAATGTGACTCAATTCGGCTTCTCGTATCAACAAGCACCAACTCTTCGACTCGATCCGACTTCACGAATCATTAAGACTTGTATTTGAACCGAATTGACTTCTCGGATCAACAAGTCTTCCTTCTGACCCAATTCGGCTTCTTGGATCAACATGTATCAATAACTTGATCCATTTATTTTATCAAGTCAGCAAGGACGCACAATGTGACCCAATTCGGCTTCTCGGATCAACAGGCACCCACTATTCGACTCGATTCGACTTCAAGAATTATTAAGGCTTGTATTAGACCTGAATTGACTTCTCGGATCAACAAGCCTACCATTTAACCCAATTCGGCTTCTCGGATCAACAAGTATCCATAACTTGATCCATTTGTTTTATCAAGTCACCAAGTACGCACAATGTGACCCAATTCGGTATCTCGGATCAACAAGCACCAACTATTTAACTCGATTCGACTTCACAAATCATTAAGGCCTGTATTAGACCCGAATTGACTTCTCGGATCAACAAGTCTTCCATTTGACCCAATTCGGCTTCTCGGATCAACAAGTATCCATAACTTGATTTGTTTGTTTTATCAAGTCACCAAGTACGCACAATGTGACCCAATTCGGCTTCTCGGATCAAAAAGCACCAAATATTTCACTCGATTTGACTTCACGAATCATTAAGGCTTGTATTAGACAAGAATTGACTTCTCGGATCCAAAAGTCTTCCATTTGACCCAATTCGGCTTCTTGAATCAACAAGCACCAACTATTTGACTCGATTCGACTTCACAAATCATTAAGGCCTGTATTAGACCCGAATTGACTTCTCGGATCAACAAGTTTTCCATTTGACCCAATTCGGCTTCTCGGATCAACAAGTATCCACAACTTGATTTGTTTGTTTTATCAAGTCACCAAGTACGCACAATGTGACCCAATTCGGCTTCTCGGATCAACAAGCACCAACTCTTTGACTCGATCCGACTTCACGAATCATTAAGACTTGGATTTGAACTGAATTGACTTCTCGGATCAACATGTCTTCCATTTGACCCAATTCGGCTTCTCGGATCAACAAGTATCCATTACTTGATCCGTTTGTTTTATCAAGTCACCAAGTACGCACAATGTGACCCAATTCGGCTTCTCGGATCAACAAGTATCCATAACTTGATCCATTTGTTTTATCAAGTCACCAAGTACGCACAATGTGACCCAATTCGGTATCTCGGATCAACAAGCACCAGCTATTTGACTCGATTCGACTTTACATATCATTAAGGCCTGTATTAGACCCGAATTGACTTCTCGGATCAACAAGTCTTCCATTTGACCCAATTCGGCTTCTCGGATCAGCAAGTATCCATAACTTGATTTGTTTGTTTTATCAAGTCACCAAGTACGCACAATGTGACCCAATTCGGCTTCTCGGATCAACAAGCACCAACTATTTCACTCGATTTGACTTCACGAATCATTAAGGCTTGTATTAGACAAGAATTGACTTCTCGGATCCACAAGTCTTCCATTTGACCCAATTCGGCTTCTTGAATCAACAAGCACCAACTATTTGACTCGATTCGACTTCACAAATCATTAAGGCTTGTATTAGGCCCGAATTGACTTCTCGGATCAACAAGTCTTCCATTTGACCCAATTTGACTTCTCGGATCAACAAGTATCCATAACTTGATTTGTTTGCTTTATTAAGTCACCAAGTACGCACAGTGTGACCCAATTCGGCTTCTCGGATCAACAAGCACCAACTCTTTGACTCGATTCGACTTCACGAATCATTAACACTTGTATTAGACCCGAATTGACTTCTCGGATCAACAAGTCTTCCAATTGACCCAATTCGACTTCTAGGATCAAAAAGTATCCATAACTTGATCCGTTTGTTTTATCAAGTCACCAAGTACGCACAATGTGACCCAATTCGGCTTGTCGGATCAACAAGCACCAACTATTTGACTCGATTCGACTTCAAGAATTATTAAGGCTTGTATTAGACCCGAATTGACTTCTTAGATCAGCAAGTCTTCCATTTGACCCAATTCGGCTTCTTGGATCAATAAGTGTCCATAGCTTGATCCGTTTGTTTTATCAAGTCACCAAGTACGCACAATGTGACTCAATTCGGCTTCTCGTATCAACAAGCACCAACTCTTCGACTCGATCCGAATTCACGAATCATTAAGACTTGTATTTGAACCGAATTGACTTCTCGGATCAACAAGTCTTCCTTCTTACCCAATTCGGCTTCTTGGATCAACAAGTATCAATAACTTGATCTATTTATTTTATCAAGTCAGCAAGGACGCATAATGTGACCCAATTCGGCTTCTCGGATCAACAAGCACCAACTATTTGACTCGATTCGACTTCAAGAATTATTAAGGCTTGTATTAGACCTGAATTGACTTCTCGGATCAGCAAGTCTTCCATTTGACCCAATTCGGCTTCTCGGATCAACAAGTATCCATAACTTGATCCGTTTGTTTTTACAAAGTCACCAAGTACGCATAATGTGACCCAATTCGGCTTCTCGGATCAACAAGCACAAACTCTTCGACTCGATCCGACTTCACGAATCATTACGACTTGTATTTGAACCGAATTGACTTCTCGGATCAACAAGTCTTCCATTTGACGCAATTCAGCTTCTCGGATCTACAAGTATGCATAATTTGATCCGTTTGTTTTATCAAGTCAGCAAGTACGCACAATGTGACCCATTTCGGCTTCTCGGATCAACAAGCACCAACTATTGACTCGATTCGACTTCAAGAATTATTAAAACTTGTATTAGACCCGAATTAACTTCTTGGATCAACATGTCTAACATTTTACCCAATTCGCAACAAGTATCCATAACTTTATCCGTTTGTTTTATCAAGTCACCAAGTACGCACAATGTGACCCAATTCGGCTTCTCGGATCAACAAGCACCAACTCTATGACTCGATCCGACTTCACGAATCATTAAGACTTGTATTTGAACCGAATTGACTTCTCGGATCAACAAGTCTTCCATTTGACCCAATTCGACTTCTCGGATCAACAAGTATCCATTACTTGATCCGTTTGTTTTATCAAGTCACCAAGTACGCACAATGTGACCCAATTCGGCTTCTCGGATCAACAAGCACCCACTATTTGGCTCGATTCGACTTCAAGAATTATTAAGCCTTGTATTAGACTCGAATTGACTTCTCGGATCAACAAGTCTTCCATTTGACCCAATTCGGCTTCTCGGATCGACAAGTATCCATAACTTGATCCATTTGTTTTATCAAGTCACCAAGTACGCACAATATGACCCAATTCGGTATCTCGGATCAACAAGCACCAACTATTTGACTCGATTCGACTTCACAAATCATTAAGGCCTGTATTAGACCCGAATTGACTTCTCGGATCAACAAGTTTTCCATTTGACCCAATTCGGCTTCTCGGATCAACAAGTATCCACAACTTGATTTGTTTGTTTTATCAAGTCACCAAGTACGCACAATGTGACCCAATTCGGCTTCTCGGATCAACAAGCACCAACTCTTTGACTCGATCCGACTTCACGAATCATTAAGACTTGGATTTGAACTGAATTGACTTCTCGGATCAACATGTCTTCCATTTGACCCAATTCGGCTTCTCGGATCAACAAGTATCCATTACTTGATCCGTTTGTTTTATCAAGTCACCAAGTACGCACAATGTGACCCAATTCGGCTTCTCGGATCAACAAGTATCCATAACTTGATCCATTTGTTTTATCAAGTCACCAAGTACGCACAATGTGACCCAATTCGGTATCTCGGATCAACAAGCACCAACTATTTGACTCGATTCGACTTTACATATCATTAAGGCCTGTATTAGACCCGAATTGACTTCTCGGATCAACAAGTCTTCCATTTGACCCAATTCGGCTTCTCGGATCAGCAAGTATCCATAACTTGATTTGTTTGTTTTATCAAGTCACCAAGTACGCACAATGTGACCCAATTCGGCTTCTCGGATCAACAAGCACCAACTATTTCACTCGATTTGACTTCACGAATCATTAAGGCTTGTATTAGACAAGAATTGACTTCTCGGATCCACAAGTCTTCCATTTGACCCAATTCGGCTTCTTGAATCAACAAGCACCAACTATTTGACTCGATTCGACTTCACAAATCATTAAGGCTTGTATTAGGCCCGAATTGACTTCTCGGATCAACAAGTCTTCCATTTGACCCAATTTGACTTCTCGGATCAACAAGTATCCATAACTTGATTTGTTTGCTTTATTAAGTCACCAAGTACGCACAGTGTGACCCAATTCGGCTTCTCGGATCAACAAGCACCAACTCTTTGACTCGATTCGACTTCACGAATCATTAACACTTGTATTAGACCCGAATTGACTTCTCGGATCAACAAGTCTTCCAATTGACCCAATTCGACTTCTAGGATAAAAAAGTATCCATAACTTGATCCGTTTGTTTTATCAAGTCACCAAGTACGCACAATGTGACCCAATTCGGCTTGTCGGATCAACAAGCACCAACTATTTGACTCGATTCGACTTCAAGAATTATTAAGGCTTGTATTAGACCCGAATTGACTTCTTAGATCAGCAAGTCTTCCATTTGACCCAATTCGGCTTCTTGGATCAATAAGTGTCCATAGCTTGATCCGTTTGTTTTATCAAGTCACCAAGTACGCACAATGTGACTCAATTCGGCTTCTCGTATCAACAAGCACCAACTCTTCGACTCGATCCGAATTCACGAATCATTAAGACTTGTATTTGAACCGAATTGACTTCTCGGATCAACAAGTCTTCCTTCTTACCCAATTCGGCTTCTTGGATCAACAAGTATCAATAACTTGATCTATTTATTTTATCAAGTCAGCAAGGACGCACAATGTGACCCAATTCGGCTTCTCGGATCAACAAGCACCAACTATTTGACTCGATTCGACTTCAAGAATTATTAAGGCTTGTATTAGACCTGAATTGACTTCTCGGATCAGCAAGTCTTCCATTTGACCCAATTCGGCTTCTCGGATCAACAAGTATCCATAACTTGATCCGTTTGTTTTTACAAAGTCACCAAGTACGCATAATGTGACCCAATTCGGCTTCTCGGATCAACAAGCACAAACTCTTCGACTCGATCCGACTTCACGAATCATTACGACTTGTATTTGAACCGAATTGACTTCTCGGATCAACAAGTCTTCCATTTGACGCAATTCAGCTTCTCGGATCTACAAGTATGCATAATTTGATCCGTTTGTTTTATCAAGTCAGCAAGTACGCACAATGTGACCCATTTCGGCTTCTCGGATCAACAAGCACCAACTATTGACTCGATTCGACTTCAAGAATTATTAAAACTTGTATTAGACCCGAATTAACTTCTTGGATCAACATGTCTAACATTTTACCCAATTCGCAACAAGTATCCATAACTTTATCCGTTTGTTTTATCAAGTCACCAAGTACGCACAATGTGACCCAATTCGGCTTCTCGGATCAACAAGCACCAACTCTATGACTCGATCCGACTTCACGAATCATTAAGACTTGTATTTGAACCGAATTGACTTCTCGGATCAACAAGTCTTCCATTTGACCCAATTCGACTTCTCGGATCAACAAGTATCCATTACTTGATCCGTTTGTTTTATCAAGTCACCAAGTACGCACAATGTGACCCAATTCGGCTTCTCGGATCAACAAGCACCCACTATTTGGCTCGATTCGACTTCAAGAATTATTAAGCCTTGTATTAGACTCGAATTGACTTCTCGGATCAACAAGTCTTCCATTTGACCCAATTCGGCTTCTCGGATCGACAAGTATCCATAACTTGATCCATTTGTTTTATCAAGTCACCAAGTACGCACAATATGACCCAATTCGGTATCTCGGATCAACAAGCACCAACTATTTGACTCGATTCGACTTCACAAATCATTAAGGCCTGTATTAGACCCGAATTGACTTCTCGGATCAACAAGTTTTCCATTTGACCCAATTCGGCTTCTCGGATCAACAAGTATCCACAACTTGATTTGTTTGTTTTATCAAGTCACCAAGTACGCACAATGTGACCCAATTCGGCTTCTCGGATCAACAAGCACCAACTATTTCACTCGATTTGACTTCACGAATCATTAAGGCTTGTATTAGACAAGAATTGACTTCTCGGATCCACAAGTCTTCCATTTGACCCAATTCGGCTTCTTGAATCAACAAGCACCAACTATTTGACTCGATTCGACTTCACAAATCATTAAGGCTTGTATTAGGCCCGAATTGACTTCTCGGATCAACAAGTCTTCCATTTGACCCAATTTGACTTCTCGGATCAACAAGTATCCATAACTTGATTTGTTTGCTTTATTAAGTCACCAAGTACGCACAGTGTGACCCAATTCGGCTTCTCGGATCAACAAGCACCAGCTCTTTGACTCGATTCGACTTCACGAATCATTAACACTTGTATTAGACCCGAATTGACTTCTCGGATCAACAAGTCTTCCAATTGACCCAATTCGACTTCTAGGATAAAAAAGTATCCATAACTTGATCCGTTTGTTTTATCAAGTCACCAAGTACGCACAATGTGACCCAATTCGGCTTCTCGGATCAACAAGCACCAACTATTTGACTCGATTCGACTTCAAGAATTATTAAGGCTTGTATTAGACCCGAATTGACTTCTTGGATCAGCAAGTCTTCCATTTGACCCAATTCGGCTTCTTGGATCAATAAGTATCCATAACTTGATCCGTTTGTTTTATCAAGTCACCAAGTACGCACAATGTGACTCAATTCGGCTTCTCGTATCAACAAGCACCAACTCTTCGACTCGATCCGACTTCACGAATCATTAAGACTTGTATTTGAACCGAATTGACTTCTCGGATCAACAAGTCTTCCTTCTGACCCAATTCGGCTTCTTGGATCAACATGTATCAATAACTTGATCCATTTATTTTATCAAGTCAGCAAGGACGCACAATGTGACCCAATTCGGCTTCTCGGATCAACAGGCACCCACTATTCGACTCGATTCGACTTCAAGAATTATTAAGGCTTGTATTAGACCTGAATTGACTTCTCGGATCAACAAGCCTACCATTTAACCCAATTCGGCTTCTCGGATCAACAAGTATCCATAACTTGATCCATTTGTTTTATCAAGTCACCAAGTACGCACAATGTGACCCAATTCGGTATCTCGGATCAACAAGCACCAACTATTTAACTCGATTCGACTTCACAAATCATTAAGGCCTGTATTAGACCCGAATTGACTTCTCGGATCAACAAGTCTTCCATTTGACCCAATTCGGCTTCTCGGATCAACAAGTATCCATAACTTGATTTGTTTGTTTTATCAAGTCACCAAGTACGCACAATGTGACCCAATTCGGCTTCTCGGATCAAAAAGCACCAAATATTTCACTCGATTTGACTTCACGAATCATTAAGGCTTGTATTAGACAAGAATTGACTTCTCGGATCCAAAAGTCTTCCATTTGACCCAATTCGGCTTCTTGAATCAACAAGCACCAACTATTTGACTCGATTCGACTTCACAAATCATTAAGGCCTGTATTAGACCCGAATTGACTTCTCGGATCAACAAGTTTTCCATTTGACCCAATTCGGCTTCTCGGATCAACAAGTATCCACAACTTGATTTGTTTGTTTTATCAAGTCACCAAGTACGCACAATGTGACCCAATTCGGCTTCTCGGATCAACAAGCACCAACTCTTTGACTCGATCCGACTTCACGAATCATTAAGACTTGGATTTGAACTGAATTGACTTCTCGGATCAACATGTCTTCCATTTGACCCAATTCGGCTTCTCGGATCAACAAGTATCCATTACTTGATCCGTTTGTTTTATCAAGTCACCAAGTACGCACAATGTGACCCAATTCGGCTTCTCGGATCAACAAGTATCCATAACTTGATCCATTTGTTTTATCAAGTCACCAAGTACGCACAATGTGACCCAATTCGGTATCTCGGATCAACAAGCACCAGCTATTTGACTCGATTCGACTTTACATATCATTAAGGCCTGTATTAGACCCGAATTGACTTCTCGGATCAACAAGTCTTCCATTTGACCCAATTCGGCTTCTCGGATCAGCAAGTATCCATAACTTGATTTGTTTGTTTTATCAAGTCACCAAGTACGCACAATGTGACCCAATTCGGCTTCTCGGATCAACAAGCACCAACTATTTCACTCGATTTGACTTCACGAATCATTAAGGCTTGTATTAGACAAGAATTGACTTCTCGGATCCACAAGTCTTCCATTTGACCCAATTCGGCTTCTTGAATCAACAAGCACCAACTATTTGACTCGATTCGACTTCACAAATCATTAAGGCTTGTATTAGGCCCGAATTGACTTCTCGGATCAACAAGTCTTCCATTTGACCCAATTTGACTTCTCGGATCAACAAGTATCCATAACTTGATTTGTTTGCTTTATTAAGTCACCAAGTACGCACAGTGTGACCCAATTCGGCTTCTCGGATCAACAAGCACCAACTCTTTGACTCGATTCGACTTCACGAATCATTAACACTTGTATTAGACCCGAATTGACTTCTCGGATCAACAAGTCTTCCAATTGACCCAATTCGACTTCTAGGATCAAAAAGTATCCATAACTTGATCCGTTTGTTTTATCAAGTCACCAAGTACGCACAATGTGACCCAATTCGGCTTGTCGGATCAACAAGCACCAACTATTTGACTCGATTCGACTTCAAGAATTATTAAGGCTTGTATTAGACCCGAATTGACTTCTTAGATCAGCAAGTCTTCCATTTGACCCAATTCGGCTTCTTGGATCAATAAGTGTCCATAGCTTGATCCGTTTGTTTTATCAAGTCACCAAGTACGCACAATGTGACTCAATTCGGCTTCTCGTATCAACAAGCACCAACTCTTCGACTCGATCCGAATTCACGAATCATTAAGACTTGTATTTGAACCGAATTGACTTCTCGGATCAACAAGTCTTCCTTCTTACCCAATTCGGCTTCTTGGATCAACAAGTATCAATAACTTGATCTATTTATTTTATCAAGTCAGCAAGGACGCACAATGTGACCCAATTCGGCTTCTCGGATCAACAAGCACCAACTATTTGACTCGATTCGACTTCAAGAATTATTAAGGCTTGTATTAGACCTGAATTGACTTCTCGGATCAGCAAGTCTTCCATTTGACCCAATTCGGCTTCTCGGATCAACAAGTATCCATAACTTGATCCGTTTGTTTTTACAAAGTCACCAAGTACGCATAATGTGACCCAATTCGGCTTCTCGGATCAACAAGCACAAACTCTTCGACTCGATCCGACTTCACGAATCATTACGACTTGTATTTGAACCGAATTGACTTCTCGGATCAACAAGTCTTCCATTTGACGCAATTCAGCTTCTCGGATCTACAAGTATGCATAATTTGATCCGTTTGTTTTATCAAGTCAGCAAGTACGCACAATGTGACCCATTTCGGCTTCTCGGATCAACAAGCACCAACTATTGACTCGATTCGACTTCAAGAATTATTAAAACTTGTATTAGACCCGAATTAACTTCTTGGATCAACATGTCTAACATTTTACCCAATTCGCAACAAGTATCCATAACTTTATCCGTTTGTTTTATCAAGTCACCAAGTACGCACAATGTGACCCAATTCGGCTTCTCGGATCAACAAGCACCAACTCTATGACTCGATCCGACTTCACGAATCATTAAGACTTGTATTTGAACCGAATTGACTTCTCGGATCAACAAGTCTTCCATTTGACCCAATTCGACTTCTCGGATCAACAAGTATCCATTACTTGATCCGTTTGTTTTATCAAGTCACCAAGTACGCACAATGTGACCCAATTCGGCTTCTCGGATCAACAAGCACCCACTATTTGGCTCGATTCGACTTCAAGAATTATTAAGCCTTGTATTAGACTCGAATTGACTTCTCGGATCAACAAGTCTTCCATTTGACCCAATTCGGCTTCTCGGATCGACAAGTATCCATAACTTGATCCATTTGTTTTATCAAGTCACCAAGTACGCACAATATGACCCAATTCGGTATCTCGGATCAACAAGCACCAACTATTTGACTCGATTCGACTTCACAAATCATTAAGGCCTGTATTAGACCCGAATTGACTTCTCGGATCAACAAGTTTTCCATTTGACCCAATTCGGCTTCTCGGATCAATAAGTATCCACAACTTGATTTGTTTGTTTTATCAAGTCACCAAGTACGCACAATGTGACCCAATTCGGCTTCTCGGATCAACAAGCACCAACTATTTCACTCGATTTGACTTCACGAATCATTAAGGCTTGTATTAGACAAGAATTGACTTCTAGGATCCACAAGTCTTCCATTTGACCCAATTCGGCTTCTTGAATCAACAAGCACCAACTATTTGACTCGATTCGACTTCACAAATCATTAAGGCTTGTATTAGGCCCGAATTGACTTCTCGGATCAACAAGTCTTCCATTTGACCCAATTTGACTTCTCGGACCAACAAGTATCCATAACTTGATTTGTTTGCTTTATTAAGTCAACAAGTACGCACAATGTGACCCAATTCGGCTTCTCGGGTCAACAAGCACCAACTCTTTGACTCGATTCGACTTCACGAATCATTAACACTTGTATTAGACCCGAATTGACTTCTCGGATCAACAAGTCTTCCAATTGACCCAATTCGACTTCTAGGATAAAAAAGTATCCATAACTTGATCCGTTTGTTTTATCAAGTCACCAAGTATGCACAATGTGACCCAATTCGGCTTCTCGCATCCACAAGCACCAACTATTTGACTCGATTCGACTTCAAGAATTATTAAGGCTTGTATTAGACCCGAATTGACTTCTTGGATCAGCAAGTATTCCATTTGACCCAATTCGGCTTCTTGGATCAATAAGTATCCATAACTTGATCCGTTTGTTTTATCAAGTCACCAAGTACGCACAATGTGGCTCAATTCGGCTTCTCGTATCAACAAGCACCAACTCTTCGACTCGATCCTACTTCACGAATCATTAAGACTTGTATTTGAACCGAATTGACTTCTCGGATCAACAAGTCTTCCTTCTGACCCAGTTCGGCTTCTTGGATCAACAGGTATCAATAACTTGATCCATTTGTTTTATCAAGTCAGCAAGGACGCACAATGTGACCCAATTCGGCTTCTCGGATCAACAAGCACCAACTATTTGACTCGATTCGACTTCAAGAATTATTAAGGCTTGTATTAGACCTGAATTGACTTCTCGGATCAGCAAGTCTTCCATTTGACCCAATTCGGCTTCTCGGATCAACAAGTATCCATAACTTGATCCGTTTGTTTTAACAAAGTCACCAAGTACGCACAATGTGACCCAATTCGGCTTCTCGGATCAACAAGCACCAACTCTTCGACTCGATCCGACTTCACGAATCATTAAGACTTGTATTTGAACCGAATTGACTTCTCGGATCAACAAGTCTTCCATTTGACGCAATTCAGCTTCTCGGATCAACAAGTATCCATAATTTGATCCGTTTGTTTTATCAAGTCACCAAGTACAATGTGACCCATTTCGGCTTCTCGGATCAACAAGCACCAACTATTGACTCGATTCGACTTCAAGAATTATTTAAACTTGTATTAGACCCGAATTGACTTCTCGGATCAACAAGTCTAACAACTTACCCAATTCGCAACAAGTATCCATAACTTTATCCGTTTGTTTTATCAAGTCACCAAGTACGCACAATGTGACCCAATTCGGCTTCTCGGATCAACAAGCACCAACTCTTTGACTCGATCCGACTTCACGAATCATTAAGATTTGGATTTGAACTGAATTGACTTCTCGGATCAACATGTCTTCCATTTGACCCAATTCGGCTTCTCGGATCAACAAGTATCCATTACTTGATCCGTTTGTTTTATCAAGTCACCAAGTACGCACAATGTGACCCAATTCGGCTTCTCGGATCAACAAGTATCCATAACTTGATCCATTTGTTTTATCAAGTCACCAAGTACGCACAATGTGACCCAATTCGGTATCTCGGATCAACAAGCACCAACTATTTGACTCGATTCGACTTTACATATCATTAAGGCCTGTATTAGACCCGAATTGACTTCTCGGATCAACAAGTCTTCCATTTGACCCAATTCGGCTTCTCGGATCAGCAAGTATCCATAACTTGATTTGTTTGTTTTATCAAGTCACCAAGTACGCACAATGTGACCCAATTCGGCTTCTCGGATCAACAAGCACCAACTATTTCACTCGATTTGACTTCACGAATCATTAAGGCTTGTATTAGACAAGAATTGACTTCTCGGATCCACAAGTCTTCCATTTGACCCAATTCGGCTTCTTGAATCAACAAGCACCAACTATTTGACTCGATTCGACTTCACAAATCATTAAGGCTTGTATTAGGCCCGAATTGACTTCTCGGATCAACAAGTCTTCCATTTGACCCAATTTGACTTCTCGGATCAACAAGAATCCATAACTTGATTTGTTTGCTTTATTAAGTCACCAAGTACGCACAGTGTGTCCCAATTCGGCTTCTCGGATCAACAAGCACCAACTCTTTGACTCGATTCGACTTCACGAATCATTAACACTTGTATTAGACCCGAATTGACTTCTCGGATCAACAAGTCTTCCAATTGACCCAATTCGACTTCTAGGATCAAAAAGTATCCATAACTTGATCCGTTTGTTTTATCAAGTCACCAAGTACGCACAATGTGACCCAATTCGGCTTGTCGGATCAACAAGCACCAACTATTTGACTCGATTCGACTTCAAGAATTATTAAGGCTTGTATTAGACCCGAATTGACTTCTTAGATCAGCAAGTCTTCCATTTGACCCAATTCGGCTTCTTGGATCAATAAGTGTCCATAGCTTGATCCGTTTGTTTTATCAAGTCACCAAGTACGCACAATGTGACTCAATTCGGCTTCTCGTATCAACAAGCACCAACTCTTCGACTCGATCCGAATTCACGAATCATTAAGACTTGTATTTGAACCGAATTGACTTCTCGGATCAACAAGTCTTCCTTCTTACCCAATTCGGCTTCTTGGATCAACAAGTATCAATAACTTGATCTATTTATTTTATCAAGTCAGCAAGGACGCACAATGTGACCCAATTCGGCTTCTCGGATCAACAAGCACCAACTATTTGACTCGATTCGACTTCAAGAATTATTAAGGCTTGTATTAGACCTGAATTGACTTCTCGGATCAGCAAGTCTTCCATTTGACCCAATTCGGCTTCTCGGATCAACAAGTATCCATAACTTGATCCGTTTGTTTTTACAAAGTCACCAAGTACGCATAATGTGACCCAATTCGGCTTCTCGGATCAACAAGCACAAACTCTTCGACTCGATCCGACTTCACGAATCATTACGACTTGTATTTGAACCGAATTGACTTCTCGGATCAGCAAGTCTTCCATTTGACGCAATTCAGCTTCTCGGATCTACAAGTATGCATAATTTGATCCGTTTGTTTTATCAAGTCAGCAAGTACGCACAATGTGACCCATTTCGGCTTCTCGGATCAACAAGCACCAACTATTGACTCGATTCGACTTCAAGAATTATTAAAACTTGTATTAGACCCGAATTAACTTCTTGGATCAACATGTCTAACATTTTACCCAATTCGCAACAAGTATCCATAACTTTATCCGTTTATTTTATCAAGTCACCAAGTACGCACAATGTGACCCAATTCGGCTTCTCGGATCAACAAGCACCAACTCTATGACTCGATCCGACTTCACGAATCATTAAGACTTGTATTTGAACCGAATTGACTTCTCGGATCAACAAGTCTTCCATTTGACCCAATTCGACTTCTCGGATCAACAAGTATCCATTACTTGATCCGTTTGTTTTATCAAGTCACCAAGTACGCACAATGTGACCCAATTCGGCTTCTCGGATCAACAAGCACCCACTATTTGGCTCGATTCGACTTCAAGAATTATTAAGCCCTGTATTAGACTCGAATTGACTTCTCGGATCAACAAGTCTTCCATTTGACCCAATTCGGCTTCTCGGATCGACAAGTATCCATAACTTGATCCATTTGTTTTATCAAGTCACCAAGTACGCACAATATGACCCAATTCGGTATCTCGGATCAACAAGCACCAACTATTTGACTCGATTCGACTTCACAAATCATTAAGGCCTGTATTAGACCCGAATTGACTTCTCGGATCAACAAGTTTTCCATTTGACCCAATTCGGCTTCTCGGATCAACAAGTATCCACAACTTGATTTGTTTGTTTTATCAAGTCACCAAGTACGCACAATGTGACCCAATTCGGCTTCTCGGATCAACAAGCACCAACTATTTCACTCGATTTGACTTCACGAATCATTAAGGCTTGTATTAGACAAGAATTGACTTCTCGGATCCACAAGTCTTCCATTTGACCCAATTCGGCTTCTTGAATCAACAAGCACCAACTATTTGACTCGATTCGACTTCACAAATCATTAAGGCTTGTATTAGGCCCGAATTGACTTCTCGGATCAACAAGTCTTCCATTTGACCCAATTTGACTTCTCGGATCAACAAGTATCCATAACTTGATTTGTTTGCTTTATTAAGTCACCAAGTACGCACAGTGTGACCCAATTCGGCTTCTCGGATCAACAAGCACCAACTCTTTGACTCGATTCGACTTCACGAATCATTAACAAGTCTTCCAATTGACCCAATTCGACTTCTAGGATCAAAAAGTATCCATAACTTGATCCGTTTGTTTTATCAAGTCACCAAGTACGCACAATGTGACCCAATTCGGCTTGTCGGATCAACAAGCACCAACTATTTGACTCGATTCGACTTCAAGAATTATTAAGGCTTGTATTAGACCCGAATTGACTTCTTAGATCAGCAAGTCTTCCATTTGACCCAATTCGGCTTCTTGGATCAATAAGTGTCCATAGCTTGATCCGTTTGTTTTATCAAGTCACCAAGTACGCACAATGTGACTCAATTCGGCTTCTCGTATCAACAAGCACCAACTCTTCGACTCGATCCGAATTCACGAATCATTAAGACTTGTATTTGAACCGAATTGACTTCTCGGATCAACAAGTCTTCCTTCTTACCCAATTCGGCTTCTTGGATCAACAAGTATCAATAACTTGATCTATTTATTTTATCAAGTCAGCAAGGACGCACAATGTGACCCAATTCGGCTTCTCGGATCAACAAGCACCAACTATTTGACTCGATTCGACTTCAAGAATTATTAAGGCTTGTATTAGACCTGAATTGACTTCTCGGATCAGCAAGTCTTCCATTTGACCCAATTCGGCTTCTCGGATCAACAAGTATCCATAACTTGATCCGTTTGTTTTTACAAAGTCACCAAGTACGCATAATGTGACCCAATTCGGCTTCTCGGATCAACAAGCACAAACTCTTCGACTCGATCCGACTTCACGAATCATTACGACTTGTATTTGAACCGAATTGACTTCTCGGATCAACAAGTCTTCCATTTGACGCAATTCAGCTTCTCGGATCTACAAGTATGCATAATTTGATCCGTTTGTTTTATCAAGTCAGCAAGTACGCACAATGTGACCCATTTCGGCTTCTCGGATCAACAAGCACCAACTATTGACTCGATTCGACTTCAAGAATTATTAAAACTTGTATTAGACCCGAATTAACTTCTTGGATCAACATGTCTAACATTTTACCCAATTCGCAACAAGTATCCATAACTTTATCCGTTTGTTTTATCAAGTCACCAAGTACGCACAATGTGACCCAATTCGGCTTCTCGGATCAACAAGCACCAACTCTATGACTCGATCCGACTTCACGAATCATTAAGACTTGTATTTGAACCGAATTGACTTCTCGGATCAACAAGTCTTCCATTTGACCCAATTCGACTTCTCGGATCAACAAGTATCCATTACTTGATCCGTTTGTTTTATCAAGTCACCAAGTACGCACAATGTGACCCAATTCGGCTTCTCGGATCAACAAGCACCCACTATTTGGCTCGATTCGACTTCAAGAATTATTAAGCCTTGTATTAGACTCGAATTGACTTCTCGGATCAACAAGTCTTCCATTTGACCCAATTCGGCTTCTCGGATCGACAAGTATCCATAACTTGATCCATTTGTTTTATCAAGTCACCAAGTACGCACAATATGACCCAATTCGGTATCTCGGATCAACAAGCACCAACTATTTGACTCGATTCGACTTCACAAATCATTAAGGCCTGTATTAGACCCGAATTGACTTCTCGGATCAACAAGTTTTCCATTTGACCCAATTCGGCTTCTCGGATCAACAAGTATCCATAACTTGATTTGTTTGTTTTATCAAGTCACAAAGTACGCAAATGTGACCCAATTCGGCTTCTCGGATCAACAAGCACCAACTATTCACTCGATTTGACTTCACGAATCATTAAGGCTTGTATTAGACAAGAATTGACTTCTCGGATCCACAAGTCTTCCATTTGACCCAATTCGGCTTCTTGAATCAACAAGCACCAACTATTTGACTCGATTCGTCTTCACAAATCATTAAGGCTTGTATTAGACCCGAATTGACTTCTCCGATCAACAAGTCTTCCATTTGACCCAATTTGACTTCTCGGATCAACAAGTATCCATAACTTGATTTGTTTGCTTTATTAAGTCAACAAGTACGCACAATGTGACCCAATTCGGCTTCTCGGATCAACAAGCACCAACTCTTTGACTCGATTCGACTTCACGAATAATTAACACTTGTATTAGACCCGAATTGACTTCTCGGATCAACAAGTCTTCCAATTGACCCAATTCGACTTCTAGGATAAAAAAGTATCCATAACTTGATCCGTTTGTTTTATCAAGTCACCAAGTACGCACAATGTGACCCAATTCGGCTTCTCGGATCAACAAGCACCAACTATTTGACTCGATTCGACTTCAAGAATTATTAAGGCTTGTATTAGACCCGAATTGACTTCTTGGATCAGCAAGTCTTCCATTTGACCCAATTCGGCTTCTTGGATCAATAAGTATCCATAACTTGATCCGTTTGTTTTATCAAGTCACCAAGTACGCACAATGTGACTCAATTCGGCTTCTCGTATCAACAAGCACCAACTCTTCGACTCGATCCGACTTCACGAATCATTAAGACATGTATTTGAACCGAATTGACTTCTCGGATCAACAAGTCTTCCTTCTGACCCAATTCGGCTTCTTGGATCAACAAGTATCAATAACTTGATCCATTTATTTTATCAAGTCAGCAAGGACGCACAATGTGACCCAATTCGGCTTCTCGGATCAACAGGCACCCACTATTCGACTCGATTCGACTTCAAGAATTATTTAAACTTGTATTAGACCCGAATTGACTTCTCGGATCAACAAGTCTAACAACTTACCCAATTCGCAACAAGTATCCATAACTTTATCCGTTTGTTTTATCAAGTCACCAAGTACGCACAATGTGACCCAATTCGGCTTCTCGGATCAACAAGCACCAACTCTTTGACTCGATCCGACTTCACGAATCATTAAGACTTGGATTTGAACTGAATTGACTTCTCGGATCAACATGTCTTCCATTTGACCCAATTCGGCTTCTCGGATCAACAAGTATACATTACTTGATCCGTTTGTTTTATCAAGTCACCAAGTACGCACAATGTGACCCAATTCGGCTTCTCGGATCAACAAGTATCCATAACTTGATCCATTTGTTTTATCAAGTCACCAAGTACGCACAATGTGACCCAATTCGGTATCTCGGATCAACAAGCACCAACTATTTGACTCGATTCGACTTTACATATCATTAAGGCCTGTATTAGACCCGAATTGACTTCTCGGATCAACAAGTCTTCCATTTGACCCAATTCGGCTTCTCGGATCAGCAAGTATCCATAACTTGATTTGTTTGTTTTATCAAGTCACCAAGTACGCACAATGTGACCCAATTCGGCTTCTCGGATCAACAAGCACCAACTATTTCACTCGATTTGACTTCACGAATCATTAAGGCTTGTATTAGACAAGAATTGACTTCTCGGATCCACAAGTCTTCCATTTGACCCAATTCGGCTTCTTGAATCAACAAGCACCAACTATTTGACTCGATTCGACTTCACAAATCATTAAGGCTTGTATTAGGCCCGAATTGACTTCTCGGATCAACAAGTCTTCCATTTGACCCAATTTGACTTCTCGGATCAACAAGTATCCATAACTTGATTTGTTTGCTTTATTAAGTCACCAAGTACGCACAGTGTGACCCAATTCGGCTTCTCGGATCAACAAGCACCAACTCTTTGACTCGATTCGACTTCACGAATCATTAACACTTGTATTTGACCCGAATTGACTTCTCGGATCAACAAGTCTTCCAATTGACCCAATTCGACTTCTAGGATCAAAAAGTATCCATAACTTGATCCGTTTGTTTTATCAAGTCACCAAGTACGCACAATGTGACCCAATTCGGCTTGTCGGATCAACAAGCACCAACTATTTGACTCGATTCGACTTCAAGAATTATTAAGGCTTGTATTAGACCCGAATTGACTTCTTAGATCAGCAAGTCTTCCATTTGACCCAATTCGGTTTCTTGGATCAATAAGTGTCCATAGCTTGATCCGTTTGTTTTATCAAGTCACCAAGTACGCACAATGTGACTCAATTCGGCTTCTCGTATCAACAAGCACCAACTCTTCGACTCGATCCGAATTCACGAATCATTAAGACTTGTATTTGAACCGAATTGACTTCTCGGATCAACAAGTCTTTCTTCTTACCCAATTCGGCTTCTTGGATCAACAAGTATCAATAACTTGATCTATTTATTTTATCAAGTCAGCAAGGACGCACAATGTGACCCAACTCGGCTTCTCGGATCAACAAGCACCAACTATTTGACTCGATTCGACTTCAAGAATTATTAAGGCTTGTATTAGACCTGAATTGACTTCTCGGATCAGCAAGTCTTCCATTTGACCCAATTCGGCTTCTCGGATCAACAAGTATCCATAACTTGATCCGTTTGTTTTTACAAAGTCACCAAGTACGCATAATGTGACCCAATTCGGCTTCTCGGATCAACAAGCACAAACTCTTCGACTCGATCCGACTTCACGAATCATTACGACTTGTATTTGAACCGAATTGACTTCTCGGATCAACAAGTCTTCCATTTGACGCAATTCAGCTTCTCGGATCTACAAGTATGCATAATTTGATCCGTTTGTTTTATCAAGTCAGCAAGTACGCACAATGTGACCCATTTCGGCTTCTCGGATCAACAAGCACCAACTATTGACTCGATTCGACTTCAAGAATTATTAAAACTTGTATTAGACCCGAATTAACTTCTTGGATCAACATGTCTAACATTTTACCCAATTCGCAACAAGTATCCATAACTTTATCCGTTTGTTTTATCAAGTCACCAAGTACGCACAATGTGACCCAATTCGGCTTCTCGGATCAACAAGCACCAACTCTATGACTCGATCCGACTTCACGAATCATTAAGACTTGTATTTGAACCGAATTGACTTCTCGGATCAACAAGTCTTCCATTTGACCCAATTCGACTTCTCGGATCAACAAGTATCCATTACTTGATCCGTTTGTTTTATCAAGTCACCAAGTACGCACAATGTGACCCAATTCGGCTTCTCGGATCAACAAGCACCCACTATTTGGCTCGAATCGACTTCAAGAATTATTAAGCCTTGTATTAGACTCGAATTGACTTCTCGGATCAACAAGTCTTCCATTTGACCCAATTCGGCTTCTCGGATCGACAAGTATCCATAACTTGATCCATTTGTTTTATCAAGTCACCAAGTACGCACAATATGACCCAATTCGGTATCTCGGATCAACAAGCACCAACTATTTGACTCGATTCGACTTCACAAATCATTAAGGCCTGTATTAGACTCGAATTGACTTCTCGGATCAACAAGTTTTCCATTTGACCCAATTCGGCTTCTCGGATCAACAAGTATCCACAACTTGATTTGTTTGTTTTATCAAGTCACAAAGTACGCACAATGTGACCCAATTCGGCTTCTCGGATCAACAAGCACCAACTATTCACTCGATTTGACTTCACGAATCATTAAGGCTTGTATTAGACAAGAATTGACTTCTCGGATCCACAAGTCTTCCATTTGACCCAATTCGGCTTCTTGAATCAACAAGCACCAACTATTTGACTCGATTCGTCTTCACAAATCATTAAGGCTTGTATTAGACCCGAATTGACTTCTCCGATCAACAAGTCTTCCATTTGACCCAATTTGACTTCTCGGATCAACAAGTATCCATAACTTGATTTGTTTGCTTTATTAAGTCAACAAGTACACACAATGTGACCCAATTCGGCTTCTCGGATCAACAAGCACCAACTCTTTGACTCGATTCGACTTCACGAATAATTAACACTTGTATTAGACCCGAATTGACTTCTCGGATCAACAAGTCTTCCAATTGGCCCAATTCGACTTCTAGGATAAAAAAGTATCCATAACTTGATCCGTTTGTTTTATCAAGTCAC
This sequence comes from Ajuga chamaepitys, assembly GCA_958295605.1. Taxonomy (NCBI): domain Eukaryota; kingdom Viridiplantae; phylum Streptophyta; class Magnoliopsida; order Lamiales; family Lamiaceae; genus Ajuga; species Ajuga chamaepitys. The sequence continues at coordinate 26,967,768 of OY282505.1, forward strand.
CAAGTACGCACAATGTGACCCAATTCGGCTTCTCGGATCAACAAGCACCAACTATTTGACTCGATTCGACTTCAAGAATTATTAAGGCTTGTATTAGACCCGAATTGACTTCTTGGATCAGCAAGTCTTCCATTTGACCCAATTCGGCTTCTTGGATCAATAAGTATCCATTACTTGATCCGTTTGTTTTATCAAGTCACCAAGTACGCACAATGTGACTCAATTCGGCTTCTCGTATCAACAAGCACCAACTCTTCGACTCGATCCGACTTCACGAATCATTAAGACTTGTATTTGAACCGAATTGACTTCTCGGATCAACAAGTCTTCCTTCTGACCCAATTCGGCTTCTTGGATCAACAAGTATCAATAACTTGATCCATTTATTTTATCAAGTCAGCAAGGACGCACAATGTGACCCAATTCGGCTTCTCGGATCAACAGGCACCCACTATTCGACTCGATTCGACTTCAAGAATTATTAAGGCTTGTATTAGACCTGAATTGACTTCTCGGATCAACAAGCCTACCATTTAACCCAATTCGGCTTCTCGGATCAACAAGTATCCATAACTTGATCCATTTGTTTTATCAAGTCACCAAGTACGCACAATGTGACCCAATTCGGTATCTCGGATCAACAAGCACCAACTATTTGACTCGATTCGACTTCACAAATCATTAAGGCCTGTATTAGACCCGAATTGACTTCTCGGATCAACAAGTCTTCCATTTGACCCAATTCGGCTTCTCGGATCAACAAGTATCCATAACTTGATTTGTTTGTTTTATCAAGTCACCAAGTACGCACAATGTGACCCAATTCGGCTTCTCGGATCAAAAAGCACCAAATATTTCACTCGATTTGACTTCACGAATCATTAAGGCTTGTATTAGACAAGAATTGACTTCTCGGATCCAAAAGTCTTCCATTTGACCCAATTCGGCTTCTTGAATCAACAAGCACCAACTATTTGACTCGATTCGACTTCACAAATCATTAAGGCTTGTATTAGACCCGAATTGACTTCTCGGATCAACAAGTCTTCCATTTGACCCAATTTGACTTCTCGGACCAACAAGTATCCATAACTTGATTTGTTTGCTTTATTAAGTCAACAAGTACGCACAATGTGACCCAATTCGGCTTCTCGGATCAACAAGCACCAACTCTTTGACTCGATTCGACTTCACGAATCATTAACACTTGTATTAGACCCGAATTGACTTCTCGGATCAACAACTCTTCCAATTGACCCAATTCGACTTCTAGGATAAAAAAGTATCCATAACTTGATCCGTTTGTTTTATCAAGTCACCAAGTATGCACAATGTGACCCAATTCGGCTTCTCGGATCCACAAGCACCAACTATTTGACTCGATTCGACTTCAAGAATTATTAAGGCTTGTATTAGACCCGAATTGACTTCTTGGATCAGCAAGTATTCCATTTGACCCAATTCGGCTTCTTGGATCAATAAGTATCCATAACTTGATCCGTTTGTTTTATCAAGTCACCAAGTACGCACAATGTGCCTCAATTCGGCTTCTCGTATCAACAAGCACCAACTCTTCGACTCGATCCTACTTCACGAATCATTAAGACTTGTATTTGAACCGAATTGACTTCTCGGATCAACAAGTCTTCCTTCTGACCCAGTTCGGCTTCTTGGATCAACAGGTATCAATAACTTGATCCATTTGTTTTATCAAGTCAGCAAGGACGCACAATGTGACCCAATTCGGCTTCTCGGATCAACAAGCACCAACTATTTGACTCGATTCGACTTCAAGAATTATTAAGGCTTGTATTAGACCTGAATTGACTTCTCGGATCAGCAAGTCTTCCATTTGACCCAATTCGGCTTCTCGGATCAACAAGTATCCATAACTTGATCCGTTTGTTTTAACAAAGTCACCAAGTACGCACAATGTGACCCAATTCGGCTTCTCGGATCAACAAGCACCAACTCTTCGACTCGATCCGACTTCACGAATCATTAAGACTTGTATTTGAACCGAATTGACTTCTCGGATCAACAAGTCTTCCATTTGACGCAATTCAGCTTCTCGGATCAACAAGTATCCATAATTTGATCCGTTTGTTTTATCAAGTCACCAAGTACAATGTGACCCATTTCGGCTTCTCGGATCAACAAGCACCAACTATTGACTCGATTCGACTTCAAGAATTATTTAAACTTGTATTAGACCCGAATTGACTTCTCGGATCAACAAGTCTAACAACTTACCCAATTCGCAACAAGTATCCATAACTTTATCCGTTTGTTTTATCAAGTCACCAAGTACGCACAATGTGACCCAATTCGGCTTCTCGGATCAACAAGCACCAACTCTTTGACTCGATCCGACTTCACGAATCATTAAGACTTGGATTTGAACTGAATTGACTTCTCGGATCAACATGTCTTCCATTTGACCCAATTCGGCTTCTCGGATCAACAAGTATCCATTACTTGATCCGTTTATTTTATCAAGTCACCAAGTACGCACAATGTGACCCAATTCGGCTTCTCGGATCAACAAGCACCCACTATTTGACTCGATTCGACTTCAAGAATTATTAAGGCTTGTATTAGACTCGAACTGACTTCTTGGATCAACAAGTCTTCCATTTGGCCCAATTCGGCTTCTCGGATCAACAAGTATCCATAACTTGATCCATTTGTTTTATCAAGTCACCAAGTACGCACAATGTGACCCAATTCGGTATCTCGGATCAACAAGCACCAACTATTTGACTCGATTCGACTTCACAAATCATTAAGGCCTGTTTTAGACCCGAATTGACTTCTCGGATCAACAAGTCTTCCATTTGACCCAATTCGGCTTCTTGGATCAACAAGTATCCATTACTTGATCCGTTTGTTTTATCAAGTCACCAAGTACGCACAATGTGACCCAATTCGGCTTCTCGGATCAACAAGCACCCACTATTTGACTCGATTCGACTTCAAGAATTATTAAGGCTTGTATTAGACTCGAATTGACTTCTCGGATCAACAAGTCTTCCATTTGGCCCAATTCGGCTTCTCGGATCAACAAGTATCCATAACTTGATCCATTTCTTTTATCAAGTCACCAAGTACGCACAATGTGACCCAATTCGGTATCTCGGATCAAAAAGCACCAACTATTTGACTCGATTCGACTTCACAAATCATTAAGGCTTGTTTTAGACCCGAATTGATTTCTCGGATCAACAAGTCTTCCATTTGACCCAATTCGCCTTCTCGGATCAACAAGTATCCATAACTTGATTTGTTTGTTTTATCAAGTCACCAAGTACGCACAATGTGACCCAATTCAGCTTCTCGGATCAATAAGCACCAACTATTTCACTCGATTTGACTTCACGAATCATTAAGGCTTGTATTAGACAAGAATTGACTTCTCGGATCCACAAGTCTTCCATTTGACCCAATTCGGCTTCTTGGATCAACAAGCACCAACTATTTGACTCGATTCGACTTCACAAATCATTAAGGCTTGTATTAGACCCGAATTGACTTCTCGGATCAACAAGTCTTCCATTTGACCCAATTTGGCTTCTCGGATCAACAAGTATCCACAACTTGATTTGTTTGGTTTATTAAGTCACCGAGTACGCACAATTTGACCCAATTCGGCTTGTCGGATCAACAAGCACCAACTCTTTGACTCGATTCGACTTCACGAATCATTAACACTTGTATTAGACCCGAATTGACTTCTCGGATCAACAAGTCTCCCAATTGACCCAATTCGGCTTCTTGGATCAATAAGTATCCATAACTTGATCCGTTTGTTTTATCAAGTCACCAAGTACGCACAATGTGACTCAATTCGGCTTCTCGTATCAACAAGCACCAACTCTTCGACTCTATCCGACTTCACGAATCATTAAGACTTGTATTTGAACCGAATTGACTTCTCAGATCAACAAGTCTTCCTTCTGACCGAATTTGGCTTCTTGGATCAACAAGTATCAATAACTTGATCCATTTGTTTTATCAAGTCAGCAAGGACGCACAATGTGACCCAATTCGGCTTCTCGGATCAACAAGCACAAACTCCTCGACTCGATCCGACTTCACGAATAATTAAGACTTGTATTTGAACCGAATTGACTTCTCGGATCAACAAGTCTTCCATTTGACCCAATTCGGCTTCTCGGATCAACAAGTATCCACAACTTGATTTGTTTGTTTTATCAAGTCACCAGGTACGCACAATGTGACACAATTCGGCTTCTCGGATCAACAAGCCCCAACTATTTGACTCGATTCCACTTCAAGAATTATTCAGGCTTGTATTAGACCCGAATTGACTTCTCGGATCAGCAAGTCTTCCATTTGACCCAATTCGGCTTCTCCGATCAACAAGTATCCATAACTTGATCCGTTTGTTTTAACAAAGTCACCAAGTATGCACAATGTGACCCAATTCGGCTTCTCGTATCAACAAGCACCAACTCTTCGACTCGATCCGACTTCACGAATCATTAAGACTTGTATTTGAACCGAATTAACTTCTCGGATCAACAAGTCTTCCTTCTGACCGAATTCGGCTTCTTGGATCCACAAGTATCAATAACTTGATCCACTTGTTTTATCAAGTCAGCAAGGACGCACAATGTGACCCAATTCGGCTTCTCGGATCAACAAGCACCAACTATTTGACTCGATTCGACTTCAAGAATTATTAAGGCTTGTATTTGACCCGAATTGACTTCTTAGATCAGCAAGTCTTCCATTTGACCCAATTCGGCTTCTTGGATCAATAAGTATCCATAACTTGATCCGTTTGTTTTATCAAGTCACCAAGTACGCACAATGTGACTCAATTCGGCTTCTCGTATCAACAAGCACCAACTCTTTGACTCGATCCGATTTCACGAATCATTAAGACTTGTATTTGAACCGAATTGACTTCTCGGATCAACAAGTCTTCCTTCTGACCGAATTCGGCTTCTTTGATCAACAAGTATCAATAACTTGATCCATTTGTTTTATCAAGTAAGCAAGGACGCACAATGTGACCCAATTCGGCTTCTCGGATCAACAAGCACCAACTCTTCGACTCGATCCGACTTCACGAATCATTAAGACTTGTATTTGAACCGAATTGACTTCTCGGATCAACAAGTCTTCCATTTGACCCAATTCGGCTTCTCGGATCAACAAGTATCCATAACTTGATTTGTTGGTTTTATCAAGTCACCAGGTACGCACAATGTGACACAATTCGGCTTCTTGGATCAACAAGCACCAACTATTTGACTCGATTCCACTTCAAGAATTATTCAGTCTTATATTAGACCCGAATTGACTTCTCGGATCAGCAAGTCTTCCATTTGACCCAATTCGGCTTCTCGGATCAACAAGTATCCATAACTTGATCCATTTGTTTTAACAAAGTCACCAAGTATGCACAATGTGACCCAATTCGGCTTCTCGTATCAACAAGCACCAACTCTTCGACTCGATCCGACTTCACGAATCATTAAGACTTGTATTTGAACCGAATTAACTTCTCGGATCAACAAGTCTTCCTTCTGACCGAATTCGGCTTCTTGGATCCACAAGTATCAATAACTTGATCCATTTGTTTTATCAAGTCAGCAAGGACGCACAATGTGACCCAATTCGGCTTCTCGGATCAACAAGCACCAACTAGACTCGATTCGACTTCAAGAATTATTAAGGCTTGTATTTGACCCGAATTAACTTCTTAGATCAGCAAGTCTTCCATTTGACCCAATTCGGCTTCTTGGATCAATAAGTATCCATAACTTGATCCGTTTGTTTTATCAAGTCACCAAGTACGCACAATGTGACTCAATTCGGCTTCTCGTATCAACAAGCACCAACTCTTTTACTCGATCCGACTTCACGAATCATTAAGACTTGTATTTGTACCGAATTGACTTCTCGGATCAACAAGTCTTCCTTCTGACCGAATTCGGCTTCTTGGATCAACAAGTATCAATAACTTGATCCATTTGTTTTATCAAGTCAGCAAGGACGCACAATGTGACCCAATTCGGCTTCTCGGATCAACAAGCACCAACTCTTCGACTCGATCCGACTTCACGAATCATTAAGACTTGTATTTGAACCGAATTGACTTCTCGGATCAACAAGTCTTCCATTTGACCCAATTCGGCTTCTCGGATCAACAAGTATCCATAACTTGATTTGTTGGTTTTATCAAGTCACCAGGTACGCACAATGTGACACAATTCGGCTTCTTGGATCAACAAGCACCAACTATTTGACTCGATTCCACTTCAAGAATTATTCAGTCTTATATTAGACCCGAATTGACTTCTCGGATCATCAAGTCTTCCATTTGACCCAATTCGGCTTCTCGGATCAACAAGTATCCATAACTTGATCCGTTTGTTTTAACAAAGTCACCAAGTACGCACAATGTGACCCAATTCGGCTTCTCGGATCAACAAGCACGAACTCTTCGACTCGATCCGACTTCACGAATCATTAAGACTTGTATTTGAACCGAATTGACCTCTCGGATCAACAAGTCTTTCATTTGACGCAATTCAGCTTCTCGGATCAACAAGTATCCATAACTTGATCCGTTTGTTTTATCAAGTCACCAAGTACGCACAATGTGACCCAATTCGGCTTCTCGGATCAACAAGCACCAACTATTAACTCGATTCGACTTCAAGAATTATTAAGACTTGTATTAGACCCGAATTGACTTCTCGGATCAACAAGTCTAACATCTGACCCAATTCGCAACAAGTATCCATAACTTTATCCGTTTGTTTTATCAAGTCACCAAGTACGCACAATGTGACCCAATTCGGCTTCTCGGATCAACAAGCACCAACTCTTTGACTCGATCCGACTTCACGAATCATTAAGACTTGTATTTGAACCGAATTGACTTCTCGGATCAACAAGTCTTCAATTTGACCCAATTCGGCTTCTCGGATCAACAAGTATCCATTACTTGATCCGTTTGTTTTATCAAGTCACCAAGTACGCACAATGTGACCCAATTCGGCTTCTCGGATCAACAAGCACCCACTATTTGACTCGATTCGACTTCAACAATTATTAAGGCTTGTATTAGACTCGAATTGACTTCTCGGATCAACAAGTCTTCCATTTGACCCAATTCGGTTTCTCGGATCAACAAGTATCCATAACTTGATCCATTTGTTTTATCAAGTCACCAAGTACCCACAATGTGACCCAATTCGGTATCTCGGATCAACAAGCACCAACTATTTGACTCGATTCGACTTCACAAATCATTAAGGCCCGTATTAGACCCGAATTGACTTCTCGGATCAACAAGTCTTCCATTTGACCCAATTCGGCTTCTCGGATCAACAAGTATCCATAACTTGATTTGTTTGTTTTATCAAGTCACCAAGTACGCACAATGTGACCCAATTCGGGTTCTCGGATCAACAAGCACCAAATATTTCACTCGATTTGACTTCACGAATCATTAAGGCTTGTATTAGACAAGAATTGACTTCTCGAATCCACAAGTCTTCCATTTGACCCAATTCGGCTTCTTGGATCAACAAGCGCCAACTATTTGACTCGATTCGACTTCACAAATCATTAAGGCTTGTATTAGACCCGAATTGACTTCTCGGATCAACAAGTCTTCCATTTGACCCAATTCGGCTTCTCGGATCAACAAGTATCCATAACTTGATTTGTTTGCTTTATTAAGTCACCATGTATGCACAACGTGACCCAATTCGGCTTCTCAGATCAACAAGCACCAACTCTTTCACTCGATTTGACAACACGAATCATGAAACAATTTTGCACTAGTATTCAGTGACTTTCTCTCTCTAAGAAAAACGCTCTCTCCTCTCTCTAAACAAAGCAAACCCTAGCCTTCCTCCTCCTCGGCCGACAGCTGTTGCCACCGGCAGCCGCCGGCCACTCTTTCTCAGTTTTTTATTTTTTGCTTTTATTCACTTGTTTCGTTTTTCTGTTGTTTTTATATCTAAGTTTGTCCAGATCTTGTTTTTATTTCATTTTTTCTAGGATTGACTCTTTTCTAATGATTTTTATCAACACTGTTGATTATTATTCACTCTACAGCCTTGTCTCTTGGTTCGAACTTCATATTTTTTTGAGATATGCTCGTCTTTAGTTCTTTGTCAACGTTGGGGACTCTACGTTTCCGCCATTCAAGGAGTTTCGAGCTTCTGGGTTCGAGCTCTTTTGGTATTTATTTGGAAGAATTACCGGGTTTGTCTTACTGGGTCATTATGGCGCTGTGAAGACCGGGTCTACCATTGAAGGCATATCGAAGGTCGCGAACTTTCCGCCATTGAAGGCCTCTGCTTGCTCCTGGGTTCTTCCTTTTTTCCCAGATCCGCCGCGGAAGGGTACCAGATTCATGGCGGCGCCGCTGCTCTCTATGGCGGCGCGGGTCTTGCTGCGAAGGCTCGCTGCAACAACCTTCGTCGGTTCACAGCGGCGATGCTGGTCGCCCGGCGACATGATTTCTACGCATCTCCAGGCCGCGCTCTGTCCCGATCTGAGGTCGATTTGACCCTCCATGTCACTGAGTCCGCCAGCCTTCCGAGTCGACTCACTCTGAGTCAATGGCCGGGTTTGCTTTGCGGTGCAGGTATTGGATTATGTCGGACCTCCGGCTGAGCAGGTATTGGATTATAGTCACCAACCAGCCACCATCACCCCTGTGCCTATTGCCGGAATTCTGGAGGAGCCTCCGATGTGGGTTCACGTGGTCTGAGTTGGTGGTCCAGCATTAGAGTGTTGGAATTTTTGAGTCTATTTGCGATTTCAGGCAGTGCCCGTTTTACAGTCTATTCCAGAATTTCTAGGTTCTTTGACACAGCCTGTGTGCCTTTTCTGCGTGAATGATGTGGTGACCGCATGCCCATGGGGCTGCCTTGTATTAATTTTACCGAATCGAGTATCAGCATACACGGCTACATCTTCATCTCTTTCTGCTGATTTTTACTGCTGCTATTGAGACCCGTGTGTCTCATTCTGCTGCTATTGAGACCCATGCTTTGTTATATGTTTGACGGCCGGTGAGCCTTTTTAGCCGAGTGGAGGTGTGGTTAAGCTGCTGTATTAAGCTGATAATTGAGTGACCTGCTTCCATTTCGTTAGCGGACTTTTATTGTACTTTCTGTGGTTCCATTTTGTGTCATATAGAAGACGTCCTTCCGCGGCTTGA
>OY282505.1:26981987-26995901 GCA_958295605.1 Ajuga chamaepitys
AACTACCGTCTGTGTTGATCTTCATCCAACCAGGCCAAGGAGGATGCCAACTCACTCTACGTGAAGTGGGAGGAGGCTTCAGAATCGGTGGAATCCGTAGCCGAGTAAGACACGCAAGCTCCGCAACTGTGCCGGTCGTGTATCCTCTGTGGAAGGCGGACGCCTCGCGTAAGGCAGTCCAAATGAACATCAGAATCTGTGTAGAACTGGTCCGTCGATCCTCATACACTACTCCGTTTCGGGCAGCCCAAATCGCCCAGACATAAGTCACCACCGCTACACGCCAAAGACTCTGTATCTGGGAGCTAAATGGTTCCTGCATCGCCTGCAAAAGCAGATCATGGAATCCGTTATCTAGAACAATACTGACTCCAAAGACTGAGCATATACGACTTAAGACCGAAATAGAAAAAGGACAAGATGTAAGTAAATGGTCTAGTGACTCCCCTTCCTTGCAGCAGAGCAGACATATGGACGGACCCTGAAATTTCCGTGCCTGCAACACCTACCAAGTTGGGAGCCTGTTATATATCGCCCTTCAGATGAAAAAAGACCTGCAAGGAGGGATAAAAGGAGCCCATATCCAGGAGGCCCATGAAGGCCTCTGGAATTTGGGCCGAAGATGCTGATATGCCACTGCTGAGGACACCTCGCCTTCCTTAGAACTCGTCCAAACAAAGGCATCCCTATCTGAGGCAAGCGAGGTGTAGGAAGTGATGTCTCGAACTATCGCTGGGTGAGTCACAACAAAACTCTCCTCCAGGTGCCAAGTGCCGGAATAATAATAATCTGAAATCCTCCGCGTAAGCCAAGGCCGAACTCCAACAGGTATGTCCAACCGATCCGCCAGAGAGTACCCTAACCAATTATCTGTCCAAAACCGATGAGAGGATGAATGGCATACAAGAAAGCGAGCCTCCGAAGCAGCCTTATGTAGAAACTCCCGAGAATCCGAAAAGATGGAGGAATGCACATAGTGAGACCTAACTCTGCCCTCCGGAGTGAGCCATCTCTTCCGGATGAATGTCATCCCCGGAGTCTCCAGAGAGAAGACTTCCCACGCAAACAGGCATAAGAACGCATCATTTGAAATACGGATCGAGCGAACACCCAGACCCCCTTCTGACATCGGGGCACAAACTTTCTTCCAGGCCACATTGAAAATACCCTTCGACTCCTGTTGCCCTGTCCATATAAAGTTTCTCATTGTCGTCTCCATTTCGTCTAAGAGAGAACGGGGCCAACGATAAACCATCATCGAGTGAACAAACGAACTCACGATAACCGAATTCACCAGACACGTGCGACCTGCCATTGACAACAACGAACCCTTCCATCTCGAAAAATTAGCTTTAATAGCCTGAGCCCAGAGCCGCAGAGCAGAGGCTTTAGGAGCCCCTCGAAATAAAGGAACGCCTAAATATCTAGCGGGCAGAGTGCCCACTGACATCCCTGTCACTGCGCTAACTGTAACCCGAAATGAACGAGAAGCCGTATGACTGAAAAAGACACTCGACTTGCCCAGACTCACCACTTGCCCAGAGATAGCCTCGTACCTGTTAAGAATCCTAATGATCTCTCGAATACTATCTAATTTAGCTGCCGAAGTGATAAATATATCATCTGCATAAAATAGAATCGGAGGACAACGAACCCCACGCTTCGCTAAAGCCGGCCTCACCTTCCCAGAGAAAATCCCACTTGTAATCATCCTGCCAAGAATCTCTTCTGCCAAACAAAATAGAAGCGGTGAAAGGGGGTCACCCTGCCGAACCCCCCGAGAACAGCCAAAGTACCCAAAAGGGGAGCCATTTATCATAATAGACAGCCTAGCTGAATTCAGAATAGCCTCCACTCGAGCAATAAAAATACCTGAGAATCCCAGATGCCTGAGGACCGATAAGAGAAAGGACCAGCTAAGGGTATCAAAAGCCTTCCTAATATCCACCTTCAAGGCCACATTATCCACACTCTTCGGTCTATGCAAGCAATTTATGCACTCCGAGGCCAAAGCAATGCAATGATGAATGCTACGTCCTGGAATAAACCCAAACTGATAGGGGGAGAGGTACTCCCCAATAAAAGACCCAAGACGAGACGTCAAAATCTTAGTGAAGATCTTAAATAGGAAGTTCCCCATGACAATAGGCCGAAAGTCCTCAACCTTCGATGCCCCCTCAAACTTAGGCACCAAGGTGACAAAACTGGAATTAAGCCCTGCTGGAATATATCCTGTAGCAAAAAAACAACAGACCGCTTCCACCACGTCCCCCTTGATCAGCTCCCAACAATGCTAATAAAAAGAACCCCCAAAACCATCCAGACCCGGCGAGCTATCTGACGAGAGCCCAAACACAGCTTCCTTGACCTCTATCTCTGATGGAATCGCCACCAACCCCTCATTATGCTGCAGACCTATACCTGTCTCAACTAGGTCTTGCAAGTCCAGAGCAGGATCCGCAATATCATCATCCACCGAGAATAAACCCGAGTAATAGCCAACCACATGCTCCGTAATCAATCGCACATCCGTCGTGACCACCCCATTCACCATCATCATCTTAATTCCTGACGAACCCTTTGTGACTCGACGAAGCTGATGAAAGAACTTAGTATTCCTTTCCCCATCCGAGAGCCACTTCGTTCTGTTCTTCTGCCGAAAAAACCACATCTGCCTGAGAAGTATAGCATTAATCTCTGCCTGAAGATCCACCTCCTTATCAAACCTCTCTGCTGAATAACCCGGTGTATAAATTTCTTCTTGAGCAGCTGAAAGATTGGCTTGAGCCTCCTCCATTTGAACAAAAATGTTTCTGAATACCATCTGATTCCAGACCCGGAGATCACCTTTCAGGCGCTTCAACTTGTTAATACAGGCCAAAATAGTGTCCCCAGCAACCATGGGACCTCCCCACGAATCAGCAACCAAAGCCATAAAACCCTCGTGCTCCATCCCCATATCCTGAAACTTGAAGGGCCGGGGAAGCCTCTCCCCTTCAGACCAACACTGAAAAAGTATCGGATGATGATCTGAGTTATTCCTTGGCAAAGCCACTGCCATAAGAGAGTCCCACAAATCCGAGAAAGTATCCGAGACAAAAGCTCTGTCAATCTTAGACGCAAAAATGCGACGCAATATCCGTCTAGAACACCATGTGTAGCTACTACCAGAAACCGTAATCTCATGTAACCCAGCATCCTCAATCGCAATACGAAATTCCTCACAAGAAATGGCTGGGGGAGGACGAAGACTAATCCTTTCATGCGCCCCCAGCACCGCATTAAAGTCACCCAGCACACATATATGACAATCAGAAAACAAAGACAAATCTTTCCAAAGATCACGCCGACGCACATAGCTATTACTAGCATGAACAAAAGCACAAAATACATGTACACCATCAATGAGCCTCTCAACAAGCAACAACTGCGAGGAAAAGTACATAACACTGACCAAAGAAGCCCAGCTCTCACGACAGAACACCCAAATTCTAGGCCGCATACCAATCCTTTCATTGGCCCCCACAAAGTGCAAATCAAGACCGCCAAAATGAGCTATGGATAGAATCAATACATACCTTAGGCTCAAGAATGGCCACCAAGTCAGGAGCATGTAACCGACAAAGCTCCTTTAACGTACCCTTCGTAAGTTCCCCACCAAACCCTTGAGCATTCCAACAAATAATCTTCATGGAGAAACCGAGGGAATACCGTGCTCAGGCGGCGCATCATCCATATGTCTCAAAATACCCTCCCAATCCTTCATAGCAATCAAATGCATCATACACATTGCCGGACCAGCATCACTCCTCTCAAGAACACAATCCGGTCTCGGTGTAAAACCCTCCGGTCCCTGCCTTCGAACTAACGCTCGGAAAGATGGATCCATCTCTTCCTCCAGATCATCAATCGGGTCAAAATCAGAACATGGATGATTCTTCCCAACCGAAAATGGGACCAAAGCTAAGGACTCCTGAGGATGATCACCGAGCATCTCATCCATCAGAACATCCCCGATACCCACCACACCCACACCCGCCATAGCGTCCTCCTCTTCCGTATCAACACCTCTCCCCACTATATCAATATCCCCCCTACACCCTCCCCTACACCCTCCTCCGCATCAACACCCTTCCCAATGCCCTCCACCACATCCACTCCCTCCTCAGCACCCTCCCCTATGTCTGCTCCTAAAATAGCAAACCTATTCCCCCCCGAGAGGAACCCCCCTGAGCCCGGGCAGCCTGATGAGCTCTACGGCGGCCCCGCCTTCGAGCACGTCGGGAAATCACCGGTTGGAAATCTCCTCCCGTAACAAACCCCTCTCCCCCCACCCCCGCACCCTCATCAACCGACATCTCCTCCTTCCCCTCCTTTGCCCCTGAGACATCAGCTCCTACAACCTCTCCTCCAACATTCCCCCTCCCATCTCCTCCAACATCCGATGCCAAAACAGCGCCACCATCTCCTAATAATATCCTCCTCCTCTGTCTCCCCCAGGTCTTTGCCTCATAAGTGAGACCAATACGATGTTGACGACCCTGAACGTAAGCCATAATATGATGTGGCTAAACCTTTGGGGCGGCCAGCTTAACCAAAATACGTACATATCGACCACCCAGACTCCCCTCATCTAACTTAACCGGGGTGCCGACACTACGAATAATATCAAATAACACAGACTGAAAGCGATACTCAGGGGGAAGGTTAAACAACCTAACCAAGTCTGAGCTGCCAAAGACTTGGACCTAAGGGGATCGAAGTCCGGAGACCAGCGGAATAGCCTCAAATGGCCCGGTTGGAGAGACAGAGACCGCAGCCATGCAATGCGATCCCGTTCTTCAACCGAACCGAACTGAAGGTTTAAAAACCCCAGTCCTAACGAAACAAGTGTCAACGACCCCCTTAAATCCCAAGTCTTAGCCAACTTAGCAGATAAAACAGACAAACTCCACGGTTTCTCTAAACTACCATAAGAAATACGACCATTAAGTGATCGATCACGAAATAAAGCTAGACGAGCCGAAATATCGAAGATGATAAATCTACTGAAAAACGCGTACCTGGAGCCACCTCGCTTGATACCTTCTGTGATGATACCTTCTCATATGAACCACCCTCTTTCATACCACCTACATCAACATATGCCCCACTAACACGACCTACCCCTGCTGCCATGCTACCCTCACCCCTAACACCACCTGCTGCCATGCTACCCTCACCCCTAACACCACCAAATTCCTCAATGCGACTTCCACCTGCAACTCCCTCAACGAAAGACATCCCACCTAAAACACCTACCAGCCCAATCGGCCCACACTTTCTCTCTGATCCCAATTCAGGAACAAGTTGTGGCCCACCCCCTGGCGTGGCAGTATGTGGATTAACAGCATCACCTCTACCTGGCTGCTTATGAGAACCTGGACCCCACCTCCCATTCATCCTCATCCCCGCAGCACCACCCACCCCCTTCTCAGCAGCATGCAACCCAATCTCCTTCACCGTCGACGTCCCCTCATTTCCGGTAGCATGGGTCCTCCCTTCCAGGCGCTGACCCACCGGAGCAACCTTCTCATTCCCCAACTTCTGAACCATCGGAATACTAATCAACTCCTCCAAGGAGAAACGACCAAACAGGATCGCCGAAATAGTAGCATTTCCCCCGACGTCCTCGGGAACCCCCTCGACCGGCGGAATCTCATGCCTCTCCTGAAAAACCAAACCGCGACCTCCCCGAGCCCCTGCAGATGGAGGCAAAGGGAGGATACCATCCCCTATTTCCGGCACCTCCTCCGATGGCCATTCAGTAGGGCCAGCCGGAACCAACCTCTGACCAACCTTAGCCGCCCTAGATTCTAGCAATCGTCTCTCCGAAATAAACACCGGCGACTGCATCTCCGGAGCCATAAGATCCAATAATCCGGTAAAAGCCAAGGACAGCGTATAGCGATGGAGCCAAGAGTGCTCCTTCATCACCTGGGCGTAAACCTGAGCCTGCAACTCCGACGATTGCGCCATTAAAACAAATCCTCACCTCCGAAAATGACTACTAACCAACTGCAGAAGATGCCAAAACTGAGCCCTAACAACCCAACACCTACCAACAAACAACCCAGAGCCTGCCAGGAAATGTCAAACACCTACCAGAAACCTCCAAGAAAACACCAGCCAATATAAATCCGTCGTACAACCTCCAACTCCTCCGATAATCCAAAAATCCGATAAACAAACCAGATCCGTCGTTGAAAACTCGTCGCACTACCTAAATCTGACTAACCAAAACCAGATAGCCAAAATTAAACTCCGACGGGCATAAACCAATGAACAAATCCGAATCCGACAAAAAACCTAAGACGTAAACCCCGAAGAACATACAATCTGTGGACGTAATAAAATCACGACCAACATGCAATCGTAACAGTCCGGTGAAGTCATTACAACGTACTCAATTACTAGATCCAAATGAATAAATTCAGCGAATGAAAATACTCAATTACTAAATCCAAATGAATTCATACAGCGAATGAAAATACTCAAGCAATTCCGAGAGCGAATTCTAAGAGCGAATTCCTAGAGAGAAAGATGTGAGGGAGAGAGCATAGAAAAAGAGAGAGAGAGAGAGAGAGAGATAGAGTGAGAGTGTGTGAGAGAGAGAGATGAATGTGAAAATGTGTAATTGTTTCTTTGTGTGTGATAGAGGGAGGGAGATAGATAGATAGATAGATAGAGAGAGAGAAAGAGAGAGAAGAGATTAATGTGTAAATGTGTTCTTGTTTCTTTGTGTGTGAGAGAGGGAGAGAGAGAGTGTGAGATGAATGTGTAAACGTGTGCTTGTTTCTTTGTGTGTGAGAGAGGGCGGGAGATAGATAGATAGATAGATAGATAGATAGATAGTTAGATAGATAGATAGATAGAGAAAGAGAGAGAGAGAGAGAGAGAGAGAGAGAGAGAGAGAGAGAGAGAGAGAGAGAGATGAGAGAGAGAGAGAGAGAGTGAGAATGAGATGAATGGATAAATGTGTCTTTGTTTCCTTGTGTGTGAGACATGCAGGGAGATACATAGGTAGATAGATACATAGATAGATAGATAGATAGATAAAGAGAGAGAGAGAAAGAGATGAATCTGTGAATGTTTTTTGTTTCCTTGTGCGTGAGAGAGGGAGGTCGATATATATAGACACAAAGAGAGAGAAAGGAGAGATGAATCTGTGAACATGTGTTTGTTTTTTGTGTCTGAGAGAGGGAAGGAGATAGATATATAGATAGATAGAGAGAGAAAGAGAGAGAGAGAGAAAGAGAGAAAGAGAGAGGGAATGAGATGAATAATGTGAGTTTATTTCTTTATGTGTGAGAGAGGGGGGGAGATAAATTGATAGATAGATAGATAGAGAGAGGTGGAGAGACTCAAAGAGGGAGAGAGAGAGAGAGAGAGAGAGAGAGAGAGAGAGAGAGAGAGAGAGAGAGAGATGAATGTGAAAATGTGTGTTTGTTTCTTTGTGTATGAGAGAGGGAGTGAGATAGATAGATAGAGAGAGAGAGTGAGAATGAGATGAATGTGTAAATGTGTGCTTGTTTCTTTGTGTGTGAGAGAGGACGGGAGATAGATAAATAGATAGAGAGAGAGAGAGAGAAAAAGAGAGAGCGAGAGAGAGAGACAGAGAGAGAGAGAGAGAGAGAGAGAGAGAGAGTGTGAGATTGAGATGAATCCGTAAATGTTTGTTTGTTTCCTTGTGCGTGAGAGAGGGAGGTAGATATATGTAGACATAGAGAGAGAAAAAGGAGAGATTAATCTGTTAATATGTGTTTGTTTTTTCTATGTGAGAGAGGGAAGTAGATAGATAGATAGATAGATAGATAGATAGATAGATAGACAGAGAGAGAGAGAGAGAGAGAGAGAGAGAGGGAATGAGAGAGAGAGTGAGAGAGAGAGAGAGAGAGAGAAACAGAGAGGGAATGAGATGAATGTATAAAAGTGTGTTTGTTTCTTTGTGTGTGAGAGAGGCGGGAGATAAATTGATAGATAGATAGATAGAGAGAGGTGGAGAGAGAGAAAGAGAGGGAGAGAGAGAGAGAGAGAGAGAGAGAGAGATGAATGTCAAAATGTGTGTTTTTTTCTTTGTGTGTGAGAGAGGGAGGGAGATAGATAGATAGATAGATAGATAGAGAGAGAGAGAGAGAGAGAATGAGATGAATATGTAAATGTGTGGAGGTTTCTTTGTGTGTGAGAGAGAGAGAGAGAGAGAGAGAGAGAGAGTGAGATGAATGTGTAAACGTGTGCTTGTTTCTTTGTGTGTGAGAGAGGGAGAGAGATAGATAGATAGATAGATAGATAGATACATAGATAGATAGATAGATAGATAGATAGATAGAGAGAGAGATAGAGAGAAAAGAGAGAGAGAGAGAGAGAGAGAGAGAGAGAGAGAGAGAGGGAGAGAAAGAGTGAGAATGAGATGAATGTGTAAATGTGTCTTTGTTTCTTTATGTGTGAGATATGCTGGGAGATACATAGGTAGATAGATATATAGATAGATACATAGATAGATAAAGAGAGAGAGAGAAAGAGATGAATCTGTGAATGTTTTTTGTTTCCCTGTGCGTGAGAGAGGGAGGTCGATATATATAGACACAATGAGAGAGAAAGGAGAGATGAATCTGTGAATATGTGTTTGTTTTTTGTGTGTGAGAGAGGGAAGGAGATAGATCGATAGATAGATAGAGAGAGAAAGAGAGAGAGAAAGAGGAAAAGAGAGAGGGAATGAGATGAATCTATAAATGTGTGTTTGTTTCTTTGTGTGTAAGAGAGGGGGGAGATAAATTGATAGATAGATAGATAAAGAGAGGTGGAGTGAGTCAAAGAGGGAGAGAGAGAGAGATGAATGTGAAAATGTGTGTTTATTTCTTTGTGTATGAGAGAGGGAGTGAGATAGATAGATAGAGAGAGAGCGAGAGAATGAGATGAATATGTAAATGTGTGCAGGTTTCTTTGTGTGTGAGAGAGGGAGGGAGATAGATAGCTAGATAGATAGATAGATAGAGAGAGAGAGATAAAGAGAGAGAGAGAGAGAGAGAGAGAGAGAGAGAAAATGAGATGAATGTGTATATGTGTGCTTGTTTCTTTGTGTGTGAGAGAGGGAGGGAGATACATAGATAGATAGATAGATATATAAATAGAGTAAGTGTGTGTGTGTGCATGTGAGAGAGAGAGAGAGAGAGAGAGAGAGAGAGAGAAGGAGATGAATTTAAAAATGTATGATGTTTCTTTGTGTGTGAGAGAGGGAGTGAGATAGATATATAGATAGATAGATAAATAGAGAGTAAGAGAGAAAAAGAGAGATAGAGATAGAGAGAGAGAGAGAGAGAGAGAGAGATGCGAAATGTTTGTTTATTTCTTTGTGTGTGAGAGAGGGATGGGGATAGATAGATATATAGATAGATAGAGGGAGAGTGAGAGAGAAAGAGATGAATCTATAAATGTTTGTTTGTTTCCTTGTGTGTGAGAGAGGGAGGTTGATATATGTATATATATATATAGAGAGAGAGAAACGAGAGATGAATCTGGAAATGTGTCTTTGTTTTTTGTGTGTGACAGAGGGAAGGAGATAGATAGATAGAGAGAGAGAGATAGAGAGAGAGATAGAGAGAGAGAGAGAGTAAGTGAGAGAGAGAGAGAAGGAGAGAATGAGATGAATGTGTAAATGTGTGCTTGATTCTGTGTGTATGAGAGAGGGAAGGAGATAAATAGATAAATAGATATATAGATATATAGATAGATAGAGAGATAGATAGAGAGAAAGACACAAAAAGAGAGAGAGAGAGAGAGAGAGAGTGAGTGTGAGAGAGAGAGTGAGAATCATGTGTGCTTGTTTCTTTGTGTGTGAGAGAGGGCGAGAGATAGATAGATAGATACATAGATAGATAGATAGATGGATGGATGGAGAGAGAGAGAGAGAGAGAGAGAGAGAGAGAGAGAGAGAGAGAATGAGATGAATGTGTAAATGTGTCTTTGTTTCTTTGTGTGTGAGATATGCAGGGAGATGCATAGGTAGATAGATACATAGATAGACGGATAGATAGATAAACAGAGAGACAGAGAAAGAGATGAATCTGTAAATGTTTGTTAGTTTCCTTGTGCATGAGAGAGGGCGGTAGATATATATAGACAAAGAGAGAGAGAAAGGAGAGATGAATATGTGAATGTGTGTTTGTTTTTTGTGTGTCAGAGAGACAAGGAGATAGATAGATAGAGAGAGAGAGAGAGAAAGAGAGAGAGAGTGAGAGAGAGAGAGAAAGTGTGAAAGAGAAAGGGAATGAGATGAATGTATAAATGTGTTTGTTTATTTATGTGTGAGAGAGGGGGGAGATAAATTGATAGATACATAGATAGAGAGAGGTGGAGAGAGAGAAAGAGAGAGAGAGAGAGAGAGAGAGAGAGAGAGAGGAGTGAGAGATGAATGTGAAAATGTGTGTTTGTTTCTTTGTGTGTGTGAGAGAGAGAGAGAGAGAGAGAGAGAGAGAGAGAGAATGAGATGAATCTGTAAATGTGTGCAGGTTTCTTCGTGTGTGTGAGAGAGAGAGAGAGAGAGAGAGAGAGAGAATGAGAATGAGATGAATGTGTAAATGTGTGCTTGTTTCTTTGTGTGTGAGAGAGGGAGGGAGATACATAGATAGATAGATATATAGATAATGTGTGTGTGTGAGTCTGTGTATGAGAGAGAGAGAAGGAGATGAATGTGAAAATGTATAATTGTTTCTTTGTGTGTGAGAGAGGGAGTGTGATGAATGTTAAAGATAGATAGATATAGAGTAAGAGAGAGGGACGGGGATAGAGGGGGAGAGAGAGAGAGAGAAAGAAATAAATCTGTAAATGTTCGTTTGTTTCCTTGTATGTGAGAGAGGGAGGTAAATATATATATATATATATATATAGAGAGAGAGAGAGAGAGTGAGAGAGAGAGAGGGTGAGAGAAAGAGAGAGGGAATGAGATGAATGTATAAATTTGTGCTTGTTTCTTTGTGTGTGAGAGAGGGGGGAGATAAATAGATAGATAGATAGATACATATATAGATAGATAGATAGAGAGAGAGAGAGAGATGAATGTGAAAATGTGTGTTTGTTTCTTTGTGTGTGAGAGAGGGAGCTAGATAGATAGATAGATAGATAGATAGATAGATAGATAGATAGATAGAGATAGAGGGGGAGAGAGAGAGAGAGAGAGAGAGTGAGATGAATGTGTAAATGTGTGCTAATTTCTTTGTGTGCGAGAGAGGGTGAGTGAGAGAGAGAGAGAGAGAATGAGATGAATGTATAAATGTGTGCTTGTTTCTTTGTGTATGAGAGAGAGAGGGAGATAGATAGATAGATATATATATAGATAGATAGGAAGATAGATAGATAGAAAGAGAGATAGAGACCGAAAAAGAGAGAGAGAGAGAGAGAGAGTGAGTGAGAGAGAGAGAGAATGAGATGAATGTGTAAATGTGTGCTTGTTCCTTTGTGTGTGAGAGAGGGCGGGAGATAGATAGGTAGATAGATAGATAGATTGAGAGAGAGAGAGAAAAAAAGAGAGACAGAGAGAGAGAGAGAGAGACAGAGAGAGACAGAGAGAGACAGAGAGAGAGAGAGAGAGAGAGAGAGTGAGAATGAGATGAATCCGTAAATGTTTGTTTGTTTCCTTGTGCGTGAGAGAGGAGGTAAATATATATGGACACAGAGAGAGAGAAAGGACAGATGAATCTTTAAATGTTTGTTTGTTTCTTTGTGTGTGAGAGATGGAGGTAGGTATATTTTTATGTATATATATATAGAAAGAGAGAGAGAGAGAGAGAGAGAGCATGAGATGAATGTGTAAATATGTGCTTTTTTCTTTGTTTGTGAGAGAGGGTGAGAGATAGATAGATAGACAGATAAATAGATTGAGATAGAGAGAGAGAGAGAGAGAGAGAGAGAGAAAGGAGAGATTAATCTGTAAATGTGTGTTTGTTTCTTTGTGTGTGAGAGAGGGAAGGAGATAGATAGATAGATAAAGAGAAAGAGAGAGAGAGAGAGAGAGAGTGAGAGAAAGAGAGAGGGAATGAGAGAGAGGTAGATAGATAGACAGATAGAGAGTAAGAGAGAGAGAGAGAGAGAGAGAGAGAGAGAGAGAGAGAGAGAGAGATGAATGTTAAAATGTGTCTTTGTTTCTTTGGTGTGAGATATGGAGGGAGATACATAGGTAGATAGATAGATAGATAGATGGATAGATAAAGAGAGAGAGAGAGAGAGATAGAGAAGGAGATGAATGTGAAATGTGTGTTTAGTTCTTTGTGTGTGAGAGAGGGATGGGGATAGATAGATAGATAGATAGATAGAGAGAGAGAGAGAGAGAGAGAGAGAGAGAGAGAGTGAGAGAGAGAGAGAGAGAGAAAGAGAGAGGCAATGAGATGAATGTATAAGTGTGTGCTTGTTTCTTTGTGGGTGAGATAGGGCGGAGATAAATTGATAGATAGATAGATAGAGAGGTAGAGAGATAGAAAGAGAGAGAGAGAGAGAGACGGAGTGAGAGTGTGAGAGAGAGAGAGAGATGAATGTGAAAATGTGTGTTTGTTTCTTTGTGTGTGACAGAGGGAGGGAGATAGATAGATAGATAGATAGATAGATAGAGATAGAGAGAGAGAATGAGATTAATGTGAAAATGTGTTCTTGTTTCTTTGTGTGTGAGAGAGGGAGGGAGATAGATAGATAGATAGAGAGAGAGAGAGAGAGAGAATGAGAATGAGATGAATGTGTAAATGTGTGCTTGTTTCTTTGTGTGTGAGAGAGGGAGGGAGATAGATAGATAGATAGAGAGAGAGAGAGAGAGAGAGAGAGAGAGAGCGAGAGAGAGGGAGAGAGAGAGCGAGAGAGATAGAGAGAGCGAGAGAGAGAGATGAATGTGAAAATGTGTCTTTGTTTCTTTGGTGTGAGATACGGAGGGAGATACATAGGTAGATAGATAGATAGATAGATAGATAGATAGATAGATAGATAGATAGATAGATAGATAGATGGATAGATAGAGAGAGAAGGAGATGAATGTGAAATGTGTTCTTAGTTCTTTGTGTGAGAGAGGGATGGGATAGATAGATAGATAGATAGAGAGAGAGAGAGAGAGAGAAAGAAAGAGAGAGTGAGAGAGAGAGAGAGTGAGAGAAAGAAAGAGGCAATGAGATGAATGTATAAGTGTGTGCTTGTTTCTTTGTGGGTGAGAGAGGGGGAGATAAATTGATAGATAGATAGATAGAGAGGTAGAGAGATAGAAAGAGAGAGAGAGAGAGAGAGACGGAGTGAGAGTGTGCGAGAGAGAGAGAGATGAATGTGAAAATGTGTGTTTGTTTCTTTGTGTGTGAGAGAGGGAGCTAGATAGATAGATAGATAGATAGATAGATAGAGATAGAGGGGGAGAGAGAGAGAGAGAGAGAGAGTGAGATGAATGTGTAAATGTGTGCTAAGTTCTTTGTGTGCGAGAGAGGGTGAGTGAGAGAGAGAGAGAGAGAATGAGATGAATGTATAAATGTGTGCTTGTTTCTTTGTGTATGAGAGAGAGAGGGAGATAGATAGATAGATATATATATAGATAGATAGGAAGATAGATAGATAGAAAGAGAGATAGAGACCGAAAAAGAGAGAGAGAGAGAGAGAGAGTGAGTGAGAGAGAGAGAGAATGAGATGAATGTGTAAATGTGTGCTTGTTTCTTTGTGTGTGAGAGAGGGCGGGAGATAGATAGGTAGATAGATAGATAGATTGAGAGAGAGAGAGAAAAAAAGAGAGACAGAGAGAGAGAGAGAGAGACAGAGAGAGACAGAGAGAGACAGAGAGAGAGAGAGAGAGAGAGAGAGAGTGAGAATGAGATGAATCCGTAAATGTTTGTTTGTTTCCTTGTGCGTGAGAGAGGGAGG
>OY282505.1:27011101-27026101 GCA_958295605.1 Ajuga chamaepitys
ATAGAGTGAAAGAGAGAGAGAGAGAGGGAGAGAGAGAATGAGATGAATGTGTAAATGTGTGCTTGTTTCTTTGTGTATGAGAGAGCGAGGAAGAAAAAATTGATAGATCGATAGAGAGAGAGAGAGAGAGAGAGAGAGAGAGACATAAATGTGTAAATGTGTGTTTGTTTCTTTATGTGTGAGAGAGGAAGGAAGATAGATAGATAGATAGATAGAGATAGAGATCGAGAGAGAGAGAGAGAGAGAGAGAAAGAAAGGTAATCGATATTATATATAACTGTAAAAGCAATCAGTTTACAACGGAAACATGGAAGACCACGCAAATGCTGAGTAACATGGGAAACCATGCAAGTGCTGCTATTACAAGCCAATAGCTAGCACAGGTGAGGTTGGCCTCATTAAAAAACCTTCGTCCGGCAAAACCCAGTGGGAAATCCGTACGAAGGAAAAAGAGCACCAACCCAAAACATCAGGTCGTCTGGCAGACATAGGCCTCTGTATAGTCCTGTATCGCCAGTCGAATGATATACTCCGGAAGTGGTTGGAACCAAACATACGGCACATGAAGTTTGGAAAGTGCATCCGCCGCTCGGTTGCCCTCCCGGTGAATATGTGAAACAACTAAATGATGTCGATCATACCAATCCCGTACTCACGACCAGCGGCCTCGCAAATGCCAAGGGATCGAAGGACAGGAACCGGCAAATAAAGCAACCACTGCCACAGAATCACTCTCGAGCCAAATATACCTCCATCTGTTGTCGTAAGCCACTTCTAATGCAAGAATACAGGCCTCGAGTTCCGCATCAAAAGCGCATCCAACCCCAAATTCAGAGGCCCATCCTCCGAGGATCAGCCTATCGGATCCTCTGTAGATCGCGCCGCCAAAGATGTCCCCCGGTGTACCCGTCGAACTACCGTCTATGTTAATCTTCACCCAACCAGGCCAAGGAGGATGCCAACTCACTCTACGTGAAGTGGGAGAAGGCTTCAGAATCGGTGAGATCCTCAGCCGAGTAAGACACGCCATCTCCGCGACCGTACCGGTCGTGTACCCTCTATGGAAGGCGGACGCCTCACGTAAGGCAGTCCAAATGAACATCAGAATCTGTGTAGAACTGGTCCGTCGATCCTCATACACGACTCCGTTTCGGGCAGCCCAAATCGCCCAGACATAAGTTACCACCGCTACACGCCAAAGACTTTGTATCTGGGAGCTAAATGGTTCCTGCATTGCCTGCAAAAGCAGATCCTGGAATCCGTTATCTAGAACAACACTGACTCCAAAGACTGAGCATATACGACTTAAGATCGAAATAGAAAAAGGACAAGATGTAAGTAAATGGTCTAGGGACTCCCCTTCCTTGCAGCAGAGGAGACATATGGACGGTCCTTGGAAATTCCGTGCCTGCAACACCTCCCAAGTTGGGAGCCTGTTATATATCGCCCTCCAGATGAAAAAAGACCTGCAAGGAGGAATAAAAGGAGCCCATATCTAGGAGGCCCATGAAGGCCTCGGGAATTTGGGCCGAAAATGCTGATATGCCACTGCTGAAGACACCTCGCCTTCCTTAGAGCCCGTCCAGACAAAGACATCCCTATCTGAGGCAAGCGGGGTATAGGAACTGATGTCGCGAACTATCGCTGGGTGTGTCATAACAAAACTCTCCTCCAGATGCCAAGTGCCAGCATAATAGTAATCCGAAATCCTCTGCGTAAGCCAAGGCCGAACTCCAACAGGTATGTCCAACCGATCCGCCAGAGAGTACCCTAACCAATCATCTGTCCAAAACCGCCGAGAGGATGATGGCATACAAGTAAGCGAGACTCCGAAGCAGCCTTCTGTAAAAACTCCCGAGAACCCGAGAAGATGGAGGAATGCACATAGTGAGGCCTAACTCTGCCCTCCGGAGTGAGCCATCTCTTCCGAATAAATCTCATCCCCGGAGTCTCCAGAGAGAAGACTTCCCACGCAAAACGGAACAAGAACGCATCATTTGAAATCCGGATCGAGCGAACACCCAGACCCCCTTCCGATTTCGGGGCACAAACTTTTTTCCAGGCCACATTGAAAATACCCTTCCGCTCCTGTTGACCTGTCCAAATAAAGTTTCTCATTGTCGTCTCCATTTCGTCTAGGAGGGAGCGGGGCCAGCGATAAACCATCATCGAGTGAACAAACGTGCTCACAATAACCGAATTCACCAGACACGTACGACCTGCCATCGACAACGACGAACCCTTCCATCTCGAAAAATTAGCTTTAATAGCCTGAGCCCAGGGCCGCAGAGCAGAGGCTTTAGGAGCCCCTCGAAATAAAGGAACGCCTAAATATCTAGCGGGTAGAGTGCCCACTGACATCCTCGTCACTGCACTAACTGAAACCCGAAATAAACGAGAAGCCGTATGACTGAAAAAGACACTCGACTTGCCCGGACTTACCACTTGCCCAGAGATAGCCCCGTACCTGTTAAGAATCCTAATGATCTCCCGAATACTATCCAATCTGGCTGCTGAAGTGATAAATATATCATCTGCATAAAATAGAAACGGAGGACAGCGAACCCCACGCTTCGCCAAAGCCGGCCTCACCCTCCCAGAGGAGATCCCCCTTGTGATCATTCTGCCAAGAATCTCTTCCGCCAAACAAAATAGAAGCGGTGAAAGGGGTTCACCCTGTCGAACCCCCCGAGAACAGCCAAAGTACCCAAAAGGAGAGCCATTTATCATAATAGACAGCCTAGCTGAATTCAGAATAGCCTCCACTCGAGCAACAAAAATATCTGAGAATCCCAGATGCCTGAGGACCGATAAGAGAAAGGACCAGCTCAGGGTGTCAAAAGCCTTCCTAATATCCACCTTCAAGGCCACATTATCCACACTCTTCGGCCTATGCAAACAATTTATACACTCCGAGGCCAAAGCAATGCAATGATGAATGCTGCGTCCTGGAATGAACCCAAACTGATAGGGGGAGAGGTACTCCCCAATAAAGAAACCAAGACGAGATGTCAAAATCTTAGTGAAGATCTTGAATAGGAAGTTCCCCATGACAATAGGCCGGAAGTCCTCAACCTTCGATGCCCCCTCAAACTTAGGCACCAAAGTGACAAAACTGGAATTAAGCCCTGCTGGGATATATCCTGTAGCAAAAAAATAACAGACCGCTTCCACCACGTCCCCCTTGATCAGCTCCCAACAATGCTGATAAAAAGAACCCCCAAAACCATCCGGACCCGGCGAGCTATCTGACGAGAGCCCAAACACAGCTTCCTTGACCTCTATCTCTGATGGAATCGCCACCAACCCCTCATTATGCTGCAAACCTATACCTGTCTCAACTAGCTCTTGCAAGTCCAGAGCAGGATCCACAATATCCTCATCCACCGAGAATAAACCCGAGTAATAGCCAACCACATGCTCCGCAATCAATCGTACATCCGTCGTGACCACCCCATCCACCATCATCATCTTAATTCCTGACGAACCCTTTGTGACTCGACGAAGCTGATGAAAGAACTTAGTGTTCCTATCCCCATCCGAGAGCCACTTCGTTCTGTTCTTCTGCCAAAAAAACCTCATCTGCCTGAGAAGTATAGCATTAATCTCTGCTTGAAGATCCACCTCCTTATCAAACCTCTCTGTTGAATAACCCTGAGTATAAATTTCTTCTTGAACAACTGAAAGATTGGCTTGAGCCTCCTCCATTTGAACAAAAACGTTTCTGAAAACCATCTGATTCCAGACCCGGAGATCTCCTTTCAAGCGCTTCAACTTATTAATACAGGCCAACATAGGGTCCCCAGCAACCATGGGACCTCCCCATGAATCAGCAACCAAAACCATAAAATCCTCGTGCTCTATCCACATATCCTGAAACCTGAAGGGCCGGGGAAACCGCTCCCCTCCAGACCAACACTGAAAAAGTATCGGATGATGATCTGAGTTATTCCTTGGCAAAGCCACTGCCATAAGAGAGTCCCACATATCCGAGAAAGTATCCGATACAAAAGCTCTGTCTATCTTCGACGCAAAAATACGACGCAATATCCGTCTAGAACACCAAGTGTAGCTACTACCAGAAACCGCAATCTCATGCAACCCAGCATCCTCAATAGCAGTACGAAATTCCTCACAAGAAATGGCAGGGGGAGGACGAAGACTCATCCTTTCATGCGCACCCAGCACCGCATTAAAATCCCCCAGCACACATATATGACAATTAGAAAACAAAGACAAATCATGCCAAAGGTCACGCCTACGCACATAGCTATTGCTAGCATGTACAAAAGCGAAAAAAACATGTACACCATCAATGAGCCTCTCAACAAGCAACAACTGCGAAGAAAAATACATAATACTGACCGAAGAAGCCCAACTCTGACGACAGAGCACCCAAATGTTAGGCCGCATACCAATCCTTTCATTGGCCCCCACAAATTGCAAACCCAGAGACCGCCAAAATGAGATATGGATAGAATCAATGCATACTTTAGGCTCAAGAATGGCCACCAAATCAGGAGCATGTAACCGGCAAATCTCCTTTAAAGTACCCTTCGTAAGTTCCCCACCAAATCCTTGAGCATTCCAACAAATAATCTTCATGGAGAAACCGAGGGAATACCGTGCTCAGGCGGCGCATCATCCATATATCTCAAAATACCCTCCCAATCCTTCATAGCAATCAAATGCATCATACACATTGCCGGACCAGCATCACTCCTCTCAAGAACACAATCCGGTCTCGGAGTAAACCCCTCCTGTCCCTGCCTGCGAGCTAACACTCGGAAAGATGCATCAATCTCTTCCTCCAGATCATCAAACGGGTCAAAATCAGGCTGACCCTTCCCAGCCGAAAATTGGACCAAAGCTAAGGGCTCATGAGGATGATCACCGAGCATCTCATCCATCAAAACATCCCCTATTTCCACCACACCCACACCCGCCATAGTATCCTCCTCTTCCGCATCAACACCTCTCCCTACTGCATCAAAAACCCCCCCTACCTCCTCCCCTATTTCCCTCTCCGTATCAACGCCCTCCACCATATCCACTCCCTCCTCAGCACCCTCCCCTACATTAATACCCTCCCCTATGTCAGCTCCTCAAATAGCAAACCTATTCCCCCCCTGGGAGAAACCACCCTGTGCTCGGGCAACCTGAGGAGCTCTACGGCGGCCCCGCCTACGAGCACGTCGGGAAATCACCGGACGGAAATCTCCTCCCGTACCAATCCCCTCTCCCCCCACCCTCCCACCCTCATCAACCGACATCCCCTCCTTCCCCTCATTTGCCCCTAAGACATCAGCTCCTACAATCTCTCCTCCAACATACCCCCTCCCCTCTCCTCCAACATCCGATGCCAAAACAGCGCCACCAACTTCTAAAAACATACTCCTCCCCTGGCTACCCCAGGTCCTTACCTCATAAGTGAGGCTAATACGACGCTGACGACCCCGAAGGTAAACCATAACATGATCGGGCTTAACCTTCGGGGAGGCCAGCTCAACCAAAACTCGTTCATATCGACTAGCCAGACTATCCTCCGATAACTTAATCGGAGTTCCGACATTACGAATAATATCAAATATCACAGGCTGGAAACGATACTCAGGGGGAAGGTTAAACAATCTAACCCACGTCTGAGCTGCCAAAGACTTAGACTTAAGGGGATCAAAGTCCGGAGACCACCGGAATAGCCTCAAATGGCCCGGTTGGAGAGAAAAAGACCGCAACCGTGCAATACGATCTCGTTCCTCAACTGAACCGAACTGAAGGTTTAAAAACCCCAGTCCTAATGAGACAAGTTTCAACGGTCCCCTTAAATTCCAAATCTTAGACAGCTTAGCCGATAATACAAACAACCTCCACGGCTTCTCCAAACCACCATAAGAAATACGGCCATTAAGAGAATAGTTACGGAAAAAATCAATCCTATCCGGAGGAACAGATAAAGAAACGTCAACAGATAAAGGAGCCTTACCTGAAACATCCGAATTAGACGGAAAAGGAGGAATTGACCCTTTGTTAGCCGAAGTTGTACCACCTTGCTTTCCACGTGGTCCCCACCTCCTAGCTGCCCTCCTCTCTGTAGCAACACCACCCACCTCCTTGTCCCCTACTGCATGTCTCGGATCGCCACTTACACCAGCATCTCCACTTGCCCTCGAACCACCTGGAGCCACCTCGCTTGAATCCCCACCTGCAGCGTCCACATTATGTGCATCCACAGCAACATGCAAAACACCCTCCCTACGTACAATGCCCTCCCCACGTACAACACCCTCCTTAAGCCCACCCCCCTTTGGCCCACCACGTATACGTGGGCCCTTGCGTGGTCCCTCCTCTCTTATCACAGCAACACCTCCAGCTTCTTCCCCACCTACGTCACCCTCTACGCGAACCCCATGACCACCACCGCCCCCCTCTACATGAACCTCATCACCTCCAGCTATACCATCTCCACCACCTACGTGAGCCCCATTACCGCCATCATTTACTTGAACCCCATCACCTGTTGCATTTCGAGAGACCACCGGAACCGATTTCGATGTCATTAGAATTTCATTCACAGCCATATCCACAGCCTCCGTAGGACTGAAACGTCCAAACTGGACCACTGGAATCCCGTCCTCCGTCGGAACAGCTCCGACCACCGGAACAACCTTCGACGATGGCGCTACCTTCGACGGCTGCGCTGTCTTTGTCATCGGAACACTAGCTGACAGTGGCAGTGGTAGAAGACCATCTCTGACTTCCGGAATCCCCAAAAAAATACCAACTCGTGCCGCCGGCGCCTGGGGAACAACCGGAGCCATAAAATCCAACAAACCAGCGAAGGCCACGGCTAACAAATGTCGACGGAGCCAGGGATGATCCTTCATTATTTGCGCATAAACCTCAGCCTGAGAATCTGTCAAAGACTCCATTCCAAGTACCTGCACCTTTCGAAAGTGACCCCTAACCAATCCTCAGAAAATGCCAAAAATTAAGAGAGGATATGGACACACACACACACTAATGGCCTGGATATGGACGGTGCTGATTTCATCTATCACATTTCTTTATCTCCTTTACAAAATGCTATACTTGAAAACGAAGAATAAGCTTCCTCCAGGCCCAAAGGGCCTTCCAATTCTGGGCCATTTCCACTTACTGGGCAAGAATCCCCATCAAGACCTCAACAAACTAGCCCAAAAACACGGCCCAATCATGTACATACGGTTCGGCCCGATCCCCACCATCGTCGTCTCCTCTCCGGCCGCCGCCGAGCTCTTCCTCAAGACCCACGATCTCGTCTTCGCAAACCGACCCGATCACGAGGCCTCAAATTACGTAGGCTACGAACAACGCAACATAGTTTTCGGCAAATACGGCCCATATTGGCGCAACATGCGGAAACTCTGCACGTTGCACCTTTTAAGTGGGCTGAAAATCAGTCATTTTCAGCCCATGAGGAAGGCTGAGCTAGGCCTCCTCGTGGGGTCACTCAAACGGGCCGCTGAAACCTGTTTGACTGTCGATATCAGCGCTAAGATTGCGTCTCTTAGCGCTGATATGACTTGCACGATGGTGTTTGGGAGGAAGTTTGCGGATAGGGATTTGGATGAGAGGGGGTTTATGCAAGTGATGAAGGAGACGATGGCGGTGGCGGCGGCGTTTAACGTTGGAGATTATTTTCCGGGGCTGAGGAGGTTTGATATTCAGGGATCCGCGCGGAGGTTGAAGAAGCTGAGTAAGATTTTTGATGGGTTTCTGGAGAGGATTATTGATGAACATGCTGAGAAGAAGGAAAAAGATGGAGATTTTGTGGATACAATGATGGGGATTTTGGAGTCTGGTGAAGCTGAATTTGAGTTTGATCGTCGCCATGTCAAGGCTGTTTTATTGGATATGTTGTTAGCCGGAATGGACACATCAGCAACCTCTGTGGATTGGGCACTCTCAGAATTAATCAAACACCCAACAATAATGAAGAAAGTCCAGAAAGAAATCGAAGAAGTCGTGGGAATGAGCCAAATGGTTGAAGAGTCGCATCTCCCTAGCCTCAAATACTTGAATTGTATAATCAAAGAATCAATGAGGCTCCACCCAGTGGGCTCACTGTTAATCCATGAATCCATGGAGGCCTGTGAAGTTGATGGATTCGACATACCGAATAAAGCCAGAGTTTTGATAAACGTCTGGGCTATTGGGAGAGACCCGAGTGTGTGGGCTGACCCTGAACGATTTGATCCCGATAGATTTCTTGAAAACAATGTAGATCTTCGTGGGCGTGATTTTGAGCTTCTACCATTTGGGTCGGGGCGAAGAGGATGCCCTGGATTACAACTGGGCTTGACAATAGTTCAGTTGATTGTGGCCCAATTGATTCACTGTTTTAATTGGGAGCTTCCAGAGGGAATGTTGCATAGCGAGATTGATATGTCTGAAAACTTTAGTTTGGTTACTGCTAGGGCAACACATCTCATGGCTATTCCTATTTATAGGTTGGAGAAATGAGTGTATATGAGAGAGAGAAAGAAAGAGAGAGAGAGAGAGAGAGAGAGAGAAAGAGAGAGAGAGAGAGAGAAGACAGATGAATCTGTAAATGTGTGTTTGTTTCTTTGAGTGTGAGAGAGGGAGGGAGATAGATAGATAGAGAAGGAGAGAGAGAAAGAGAGAAAGGGAGCGGGGAGAGAGAGAGTGAAAGAGTGAGGGAGAGAATGAGATGAATGTGTAAATGTGTGCTTGTTTCTTTGTGTGTGAGATAGCGAGGAAGATAAATTGATAGATATATAGATAGATAGATAGATAGATAGAGAGAGAGAGAGAGAGAGAGAGAGAGAGAGAGAGAGATAGAGAGAGAGATAGAAAGAGGACAGATGAATCTGTAAATTTGTGCTTATTTCTTTGTGTGTGAGAGAGGGTGGGGGGGGGAGAGAGAGAGAGAGAGAGAGAGAGAGAGAGAGAGAGATAGAGAGCGAGATAGAAAGAGGACAGATGAATCCGTAAATTTGTGCTTATTTCTTTGTGTGTGAGAGAGGGTGGGGGGGAGAGAGAGAGAGAGAGAGAGAGAGAGAGAGAGCAAATGAGATAAATGTGTAAATGTGTGCTTGTTTCTTTGTGTGTAAGAGAGCGAGGAAGATAGATAGATAGATATATGGATAGATAGATAGATGGATAGATGGATAGATAGATAGATAGATAGAGAGAGAGAGAGAGAGAGAAAGAGAGAGAGAGAGAGAGAGAGAGAGAGAGAGGGAGAGAGAGATAAATGTGAAATGTATGTTTGTTTCTATATGTGTGAGAGAGGGAGGGAGATAGATAGATAGATAGATAGATAGATAGATAGATAGATAGATAGATAGATAGATAGATAGATAGATAGAGAGTGTGCGTGTGTGTTTATGAGAGAGAGAGAGAGAGAAAGAGAAGGAGATAAATTTGAAAATGTGTGAGAGAGAGAGAGAGATAGATAGATAAATAGAGAATGAAATATATATATATATATATAATATATATATAGAGTGAGAGAGAGATGAATGTGGAAATGTGTATTTGTTTCTTTGTGTGTGAAAGAGGAAGGGAGATAGATAGAAAGATAGATACTTAGATAGAGATAAAGAGACAGAGAGAGAGACAGATAGATAGACAGAGAGATAGATAGATAGATAGATAGATAGATAGATAGATAGATAGATAGATAGAGTGTGTGTATGACAAAGAGAGGCATAGATATTTTTACTTTTGAAGTAATATTGATGTGACAAAAGAAATACCTGAAGTTGAGGTAGTTGATTGGGGATGGGCTAATAGGTTATGGTTGGTTGGTCCCAGGTCTGAGATGCAGTTGGCATTTTTAATAGGTTATGACAGAGAGAGAGAGAGAGAAAGAGAAGGAGAAGAATTTGAAAATGTGTGTTTGTTTCTTTGTGTGTGAGAGAGGGAGGGAGATAGATAGATAGATAGATAGATAAATGGATCGATAGATAGAGAGAGAGAGAAGGAAAGAGAGAAATAGAGAGAGAAATAGAGTGAAAGAGAGAGGGAGAATGAGATGAATGTGTAAATGTGTGCTTGTTTCTTTGTGTGTGAGAGAGCGAGGAAGAAAAAATTGATAGATACATAGATAGATAGATAGATAGATAGATAGAGAGAGAGAGAGAGAGAGAGAGAGAGAGAGAGAGAGAGAGAGACATAAACGTGTAAATGTGTGTTTGTTTCTTTATGTGTGAGAGAGGGAGGAAGATAGACAGATAGATAGATAGATAGAGATAGAGATCGAGAGAGAGAGAGAGAGAGAGAGAGAGAGAGAAAGAAAGAGATAGAGAGAAATCGAGATAGATAGATAGAGAGAGAGAGAGAGGAGGAGTAGAGTGAAAGAGAGAGAGAGTGAGAGAGAGAGAGATAGAGAGAGGACAGATGAATCTGTAAATGTGTATTTGTTTCTTTGTGTGTGAGAGAGGGTGGAGAGAGAGAGAGAATGAGATAAATGTGTAAATGTGTGCTTGTTTCTTTGTGTGTGAGAGAGCGAGGGAGATAAATTTATAAATTAATAGATAGATAGATAGATAGATAGATAGATAGATAGATAGATAGATAGATAAATAGAGAGAGAGAGAGAGAGAGAGAGAGAGAGAGAAAAGAGAGATGAATATGTAAATGTGTGTTTGTGTCTTTGTGTGTGAGAGGGGGAGAGAGATAGATAGAAAGATAGATAGAGAGAGAGGGAGAGAGAGTGAGAGTGAGTGAGAGAGAGGATGAAGTAAAAGGTTAAATGTGTGCTTGTTTCTTTGTGCGTGAGAGAGGGAGGGAGATAAATTGATAGATAGATAGATGGATAGATAGATAGATAGAGAGTGAGAGAGAGGGAGTGTGTGTGTGTGTATGAGAGAGAGAGAGAGAGAGAGAGAAAGAGAAGGAGATGAATTTTGAAATGTGAGCTTGTTTTTTTATGTGTGAGTGAGGGGGGGAGAGAGATAGATAGATAGATAGATATTTAGATAGATAGATAGAGAGAGAGAGAGAGAGAGAGAGAGAGAGAGACGAATGTGAAAATGTTTATTTGTTTCTTTGTTTGTGAGAGAGGGAGGGAGATAGATATATAGATTCGAAGATAGAAAGAGATATAGTAGATAGATCGATAGATAGCGAGAGAATGTGAATTTGAAAATGTGTATTTGTTTCTTTGTGTGTGAGAGAGGGAGGGTGATACTTAGATAGATATATAGATAGATAGATAGATAGATAGATAGATAGATAGATAGATAGTGTGTGTGTGTGTGTGTATGATAGAGAGAGGTATAGATATTTTTAATTTTAAAGTAATATTGATGTGACAAAAGAAATACCTGAAGTTGAGGTAGTTGATTGGGGATGGGCTAATAGGTTATGGTTGGTTGGTCCCAGGTCTGAGATGCAGTTGGTATTTTTAATAGGTTATGACAGAGAGAGAGAGAGAGAAAGAGAAGGAGATGAATTTGAAAATGTGTGTTTGTTTCTTTATGTGTGAGAGAGGGAGGGAGATAATAGATAGATAGATAGATAGATAGATAGATAGATAAAGAGAGAGAGAAGGAGAGAGAGAAAGAGAGAGAGAAAGAGAATGAAAGAGAGAGAGAGAGAGGCAGAGAGAGAATGAGATGAATGTGTAAATGTGTGCTTGTTTCTTTGTGTG
Source organism: Ajuga chamaepitys (assembly GCA_958295605.1). Lineage (NCBI taxonomy): Eukaryota > Viridiplantae > Streptophyta > Magnoliopsida > Lamiales > Lamiaceae > Ajuga > Ajuga chamaepitys. The sequence goes on from OY282505.1 coordinate 27,022,761, forward strand.
TGAGAGAGCGAGGAAGAAAAAATTGATATATATATCTATATATATATATATATATATATAGAGAGAGAGAGAGAGAGAGAGAATGAGAGAGACATAAGTGTGTAAATGTGTGTTTGTTTCTTTATGTGTGAGAGAGGGAGGGAGATAGATAGATAGATAGATAGATAGATAGATAGAGATAGAGATCGAGTACCAAGCGAAGCGGGAAGGTTGATGATTCCTTCAGGTTGGACCTCACCCTGAGTGAAGGTCTGTAACGGCTTGGGGGCCGGTCGGAGTTGTTCGCGAGGTATGCCCATTTTTTGGAAACAATCGGCGAATATGACGCTGACTGCGGCCCCATTGTCAACGAAAACTCATTTTATTGTAACATTGGCGACGGCCATATCGATTACGATGGCATCAGTATGTGGGGTGGGCTCGAGGACAGGATCTTCATCAGTGAAACTTACAATTTCAGATTTGTGGAGACGTTTGTGGCGTGGCTCCTCGGGAGGAGGCCTGCGCGCTTCGGCCTTCAGGGCACTTCAGGAAGTCCCGGTGGGAATGGCCCCATATATCACATTTATAACGTGATTGGGCGGATTGTCTCCAGGTCCTCCATGAGGTGGCGGAGGCGGTAGCAACTGGGGCTGTTGACGACTTCCCTGGTCTTGCCGAGCATAGTTGTTTTACCCCGACCTGTTATTCTGCCACTGAGGTCTGTTTTGTCTTGGTCCTCGGTCATTGTAACCTTCACGGCCTTGTTGTGAGCCTCCATTTTGGTTCGACCAAGACCTGTCTTCGGTCCGATCTACATATTACCGCAGGAAACCCCTCTTCAAACAATCCTCAATTTCTTTTCCAAGTTCGCGACACTCTTCGGTGTCATGTCCATGATCGTGGTGGTACGCACACCACTTATCACGGTTACGTTTCTCTGCCGGAGCAGTCATCCATGGGCACGGTCGCAGATCATTGTTGTGAACAGAAAGTATTTATGTCCTTGATTTCGTAAGCGGAGTGAGCTGAGGGATATCTCCGCGGGTTCCAAACATCCTCTGCTTAGGCGGGTGAAGGCACTAGGCCGGGTACTGGTCCCGGCTTGTGTTTTATCTGATTGCCGTTTGGTGGCATGTTTCTCGCGCTTGCGGCGGGTTCGCTCCTCAGCCTTGGCGAACCTGCATACAATGTTGAAAAGAGTCCGGGTCGTGGTAAGAGGGTTTCGGATAAGCTCGGTGTAGAGCGGCCCGGGCCGGAGACCATTCATAAAGGCATTGATGATAACATCATCAGATCGGCTGCCAACTTTGAGGCTTTCGGCGGTAAAGCGATCGAGAAATTGGGTAACAGTCTCCCCATCTCGCTGTTCCAGATTCATGAGATCGGCCAAAGTGGCCATGGGTTTTGCTCGCGTATGGAAACGCGCCCAAAACGGATTGGCGAGATCCCGAAAAGAGGTAACACTGCCTCGGGGTAAAGAATCGAACCAAAGTCTGGCTTCATCTTGAAGATACTCAGGAAACACTTTGCACAAGTGGTGAGGTGTACAGTTGGGGTTGAACATAGCGTACTTAAAGGCGTTTAGAAAATTACTTGGATCGCAGGTGCCGTTGTAGACGGACACAGGGGTAAGCTTGAACCCCTCGGGGAGTGAAGTAGCAAGAATTTCCTTAGAGAACGGGATGATGATCTCCCTGTCGGCATCGAGGCCCAACACCTTGTCAAGCATTGCAGCAAACTAGGCTTGTTCTTGTTCCAAAGGATCAAGTACACGGGATTTGTCCAAGCAAGCGCGCTTTGGTGCATCTACAAGTCTGCAACGATCCACGTCTTCGTGAGCATAATGGGGCCTCGAACCGTTAGAACTGCGGTTTTCCGCTGGAGATGCTGATCGCTGTCGACGGCGATCATGCCTTGCTCGGTGAGGTGGATATTCATCCACCTCGCGAGATCGATCACGAGGCGGATTTCTTGCCCCTGGTCAACGCCATTGTTGGCTTGCACACCGGAGTTAGCGCGCCGATTATTCCATTCTTGGGGGTTAACTTGTGTCGGATCATTGACGGGGGCGAGATTCTTGCATGTTAACATGCTCCGCAGGCGGATCTTGATTCTGTTGACGCGGCAATGGGGGATTTTGATCCACAGGGGGATTACGATGAGACCGAGTAGGGTTAACGGATCGGCGGGTGTTCACCATGGCTAACACGACAACGTTGAAGTATACTAGGGTTTTATTTTCAAGTCGGTTCCCACAGACGGCGCCAATTGATAAAGCGCAATCCGTTTATCAAAGGAATTCGGAGTAAAACCTGATCAACGACACTATGCAACGCAAGAAAAGCAAAGAACACAAGATATACGTGGTTCGATCCGGAGATCTACGTCCACGGGCGGAGGCAATCACCTACCGAGGTGTTTTTCACTATATTTCTTTCAATCTTACAAGTTGTAGTTTTTGAGTACAAAGTGCGAACCCTCAATCCGTCTACAATTCTACTACTTATGCTATCACAAACAAAACCCTAACTGAATCCATATAATTGCGCCCACCAAATATGCATGGAAGTTGGGAGGAGATCATGGGGATCTCAATATCCAAATGTGCAGTGACTAAGCTCGGCTGTGTTGGGCTCGTGCTGTGTTGGGCTCGGTGGACCCGACTACTGGGCCATACCTATCAGAGATGAATGTGAAATGTATGTTTAGTTCTTTGTGTGTGAGAGAGGGATGGGGATAGATAGATATATAGATAGAGAGAGAGAGAGAGAATGAAAGAGAGAGGGAATGAGATAAACGTATAAGTGTGTGCTTGTTTCTTTGTGGGTGAGAGAGGGAGGAGATAAATTGATAGATAGATAAATAGAGAGGTAGAGAGAGAGAAAGAGAGAGAGAGAGATAGAGAGAGAGACAAAGTGAGAGAGAGAGAGAGAGAGAGAGAGAGAGAGATGAATGTAAAAATGTTTGTTTGTATCTTTTTGTGTGAGATATGGAGGGAGATACATAGGTAGATAGATAGATAGATAGATAGATAGAGAGAGATGGAGAGAGAGAGAGCGAGAAGTAGATGAATGTGAAATATGTGTTTATTTCTTTGTGTGTGAGAGACCGATGGGGATAGATAGATATATAAAAAGATAGAGGGAGAGAGAGAGAGAAAGAGATGAATCAGTAAATGTTTGTTTGTTTCCTTGTCTGTGAGAGAGGGAGGTAGATATATATAGATAGAGAGAAACGAGAGATGAATCTGTAAATGTGTCTTTGTTTTTTGTGTGTGAGAGAGGGAGGTAGATATATATATATATATATAGAGAAAAACGAGAGATGAATTTGTAAATGTGTCTTTGTTTTTTGTGTGT
>OY282505.1:27031101-27063601 GCA_958295605.1 Ajuga chamaepitys
TTATGTGTGAGAGAGCAAGGTAGATATATATATATATATATATATATATATATATAGAGAGAGAGAGAGAGAGTATGAGATGAATGTGTAAATGTATGCTTTTTTCTTTGTGTGTGAGAGAGGGAGTGAGATAGAAATATAGATAGATAGATAGATAGAGAGTAAGAGAGAGAAAGAGAGATGGAGAGAGCGAGAGAGAGAGAGAGAGAGAGATGAATATGAAAATGTGTCTTTGTTTCTTTGTGTGTGAGATATGGATGGAGATACATAGGTATGTAGATAGAAAGATAGATAGATAGATAGAGAGAGAGAGAGAGAGAAGGAGATGAATGTGAAATGTTTGTTTTTTTCTTTGTGTGTGAGAGAGGGATTGGGATAGATAGATAGATAGATAGATAGATAGATAGAGGGAGAGAGAGAGAGAGAAAGAGATGAATCAGTAAATGTTTGTTTGTTTCTTCGTGTGTGAGAGAGGAAGGTAGATATATATATATATAGAGAGAGAGAGAAAGGAGAGATGAATCTATAAATGTGTGTTTGTTTTTTGTGTGTGAGAGAGGGAAGGAGATAGATAGATAGAGAGAGAGAGAGAGAGAGAGTGAGAGAGAGAGAGAGAGAGATAGAGAGATGAATGTGAAAATGTGTGTTTGTTTCTTTGTGTGTGATATATAGACAGATACATAGACAGATCTCTAGATAGATAGATAGATAGAGAGAGAGAGAGAGAGAGAGAGAAGGAGATGAATGTGAAATGTGTGTTTATTTCTTTCTGTGTGAGAGATCGATGGAGATAGATAGATGATAGATAGATAGATAGATAGATATAGAGAGAGAGAAAGAGATAAATCTGTAAATGTTTGTTTGTCGCTTGGTGTGTGAGAGAGGGAGGTAGATAGATAGATATCTAGATAGAGAGAGGGTGAGAGAGAGAGAGAGAGAGAGATTGAGATGAATGTGTAAATGTGTGTTTGTTACTTTGTGTGTGAGAGAGGGAGGGAGATGCATAGATAGATAGATAGATATATAGATAAAGTGTGTGTTTTTGTGCGTATGAGAGAGAGAGAGAGACAGAGATGAATTTGAAAATGTATTATTGTTTCTTTGTGTGTGAGAGAAGGAGTGAGATAGATATATAGATACATGGATAGATAGATAGAATGATAGATAGAGAGTAAAAGAGAAAGACAGATAGATAGAGAGAGAGAGAGAGATGAATGTGAAAATGTGTCTTTTTTTCTTTGTGTGTTAGATATGGAGGGAGATACATAGGTAGATAGATACATAGATAGATAGATAGATAATGAGAGAGAGAGATAAAGAGATGAATCTGTAAATGTTTGTTTGTTTCATTGTGTGTGAGAGAGGGAGGTAGATATATTTAGAGACAGAGAGAGAGAAAGGAGAGATGAATCTGTGAATGTGTGTTTGTTTTTTGTGTGTGAGAGAGGGAAGGAGATAGATGGATAGATAGATAGAGAGAGATAGAGAAAGAGAGAGAGAGTGAGAGAGAGAGAGAAAGAGAGAAAGAGAGAGGGAATGAGATGCATGTATAAATGTGTGCTTGTTTCTTTGTGTGTGAGAGAGGGGGGAGATAAATTGATAGATAGATAGAGAGAGAGAGGTGGAGAGAGAGAGAGAGAGAGAGAGAGAGAGAGAGAGAGAGAGAGAGAGAGATGAATGTGAAAATGTGTGTTTGTTTCTTTGTGTGTGAGAGAGGGAGGGAGATAGATAGCTAATCGATAATATATATAACTGAAAAAGCAATCAGTTTACAACAGATAAAAACATGGAACACCATGCAAATACTATGTAACATGGAAAACCATGCAAGTGCTGCTATTACATGACAATAGCTAGCACTGGGAAGGTTGGCCTCATTAAAAAATCTCCGCCCAGCAAAACCCAGTGGGAAATCCGTACGAAGAAAAAAGAGTACCAACCCTTAGGAATCAGGTCGTCTGTCGGACATATGCCTCTGTGTAGTCCTGCAACACCAGCTGAACGATATACTCTGGAAGTTGATGGAACCAAACATACGGAACATGAAGTTTGGAGAGTGCATCCCCTGCCTGGTTACCCTCCCGGTGGATGTGTGAGACAACCAAGTGACGCTGATTATACCAATCATGTACCCTCGACCAGTGAGCTTGCAAGCTGTTGGATTTGTATACTGAAAGCAAAACTTTTTATATACAATGTTTCCAGTTATTCACTGTTTATCTCCTATCTGATTACATTTTCATTTTCACTATGTATGTGTCCCCATATCTCTTGCAAATAAGTAGATCCTATGGTGTATTGAAGATCACAGAAGATCATATGATTGGTTAAACTTAAAGAGATATAAAATGTAAATCACCGCTTAGACAACTTGAGGACGAGTTGTTGGTTTAGGCTGCAGTATTCAGTAGAAATAGTTTATCTTGACTATTTACTTATACTGGTACGTATTTACGTATTGATAGGATCACAGTGAGATATGTTCTTCTGCCTGACCTTATTAAAGAACTAGAGATCTCGGTGACTTATAATAACCTAAAGCCTAAATAAGATTACAGTTATGAATGCTTGTTTGTGTATCACTTTGATTTACTATGGGCTAGAGTTAAGATATAACTTTTATACTATGTATTTTGCGTGACAGCAACTTTCATATAATAATTGGTAATTTGTATTTAAGCAACCGTATCCGTTTACGATGATGATATCCCCTTAAGGAGCTCAAAAAGTTTATTATACTAAACCCTGCAGGTTGATTAAGTTCTGGTACAATAATAAGGTTGAGTGGTACTACTTAAGGAATAAATAAGAAATTAATTGATTTAAGATGTCAGATGCTTTAATTAACTAATGGATATTCGATATCTTAAATATGGGGATTAATTAAGTCTAATTCAAGCCCCGACTCAACTCGGGAATAAAGGGGTAAGTCAGTATTAATTCTCTAGTGGAATGAATTAATATTTATGAATTAATTATGTTCTGGGCTGAACAAGAAAGAATTAATCATAGTGAGGCCCATCTTTATTTCTTGTATTTGATCCCTGGACTGGCCCATATAGACTCCTAGTCCAAGTAGGAATAGAGAATTAAATTCCTAATCCTAGAAGGAATTAAATTACCAGGCTTGGCCCACACTCAACCATGTATTATAAATACATGGTCTCTCATTCTGTGAAAAAGAAGAATTAACATTCACAAAGATCACTGAATAGAGAGAAAGAGAGAGTAGGCGGCGGCGGTTTAAGGTGTTCCTTCCCACTTGGAATTCTTCAAGGTTCGTCGTCCATCCGACGTTGAGGATTGAGTAGGGAATACAGTCCAGAAGGTTAAGACGGGAGTCAGAAATCATTCAATCAGAAATCGACCTCTTGTGTAAACAACTATCAGGTCGAATCCTTAACTCTTGAGTGTTATAAGCGCATGTTAGGGTTTATATAAATTTATAGATCCATCTCTAGGGTTAATTAATAAAGATACAAATTATGACAACCAAGAAGGGTCCTAGGGAAAGGGATTAATTATATTACTTTCTACAAGAGTATTATAATAGATATAATTCCAACACAAGCGCCATGGGATCGAAGGACAGCGGCCTGTAAACAAGGAAACCACTGTTACGGAGTCGCATTCGAGCCAAATATATCTCTATATGTTGTCGTAAGCAACTTCCAATGCAGGAATAGAAGCCTCGAGTTCCGCATCAAATGCGCATCCAACCCCAAATTCGGATGCCCACCCTCCGAGAATCAACCTATCCGAATCTCTGTAGACTGCCATCTGTGTTGATCTTCACCCAACCAGGCCAAGGAGGATGCCAGCTCACTCGGCGTGAAGTGGGAGCAGGCTTCAGAATGAGAGAAAGAGAGAGAGAGAATGAGAGAGAGAGAGAGAGAGAGAGAGAGAGAGAGAGAGAGAGAGAGAGAGAGAATGAGATGAATGTGTAAATGTGTGCAGGTTTCTTTGTGTGTGAGAGAGGGAGGGAGATAGATAACTAGATAGATAGATAGATAGATAGAGAGAGAGAGAGGTAGAGAGAGAGAGAGAGAGAGAGAGAGAGAGAGAGAAGAGAGAGAAGGAGATGAATTTGAAAATGTATGATTGTTTCTTTGTGTGTGAGAGAGGGAGTGAGATAGATATATAGATAGATAGATAGATAGATAGATAGATAGAGAGTAAGCGACAGAAAGAGAGATAGAGAGAGAGAGAGAGAGAGAGAGAGAGAGAGAGAGAGATGAATGTGTAAATGTGTGCTTGTTTCTTTATGTGTGAAAGAAGGAGGGAGATAAATTGATAGAAAGATAGATAGATAGATACATAGATAGATAGATAGATAGACCGATAGATAGATAGATAGAGTGTATGTGTGAGAGAGAGAGAGAGAGAGAGAGATAGAAGGAGATGAATTTGAAAATGCGTGATTGTTTCTTGTGTAAACAACTATCAGGTCGAATCCTTATCTCTTGAGTGTTATAGGCGCATGTTAGGGTTTATATAAATTTATAGATCCATCTCTAGGGTTAATTAATAAAGATACAAATTATGACAACCAAGATGGGTCCTAGGGAAAGGGATTAATTATATTACTTTCTACAAGAGTATTATAATAGATATAATTTCAACAACTCGTATCAGAGCAAGGTCAATCTTCTTGGCTCTGTCAGATATAATTTGTTTATTGATTATATATGTGCGCTGTGTATGTTTAATTTTTGTCGTTCTTCGTGGCTCGTTTTACGTCATGTTTGTTGGCGTTGGGTTAGTTTTACCACGAGAAAATCCGTGGTTAGAATAGGTTTGTTTTTACTTGTATTTTGTTGAAATATCTGTAAAAGTCGAAGAACGAAGATGAAGAACACGAAAAACGCGAAGAACTCGGCATCAGCAGGCCCCAGCGCCCGGCGCTCGGCGGCAGCAGGCCCCGGCGCCCGGCGACGGCAGGCCCCGGCGCCCGGCGCTCGGCAGCAGCAGGCCCCGTCACCCGGCGCTCGGCGGCAGCGGCCCCGGCGGCCGGCAGCAGCAGCCCCGGCGCCCGGCAGCAGCTGGTCCCGGCGACCGACATATTGCGGTTGGAGGGGTGGCGGCGGCTAGGGTTTGCAAACCCTAGCAGATCATTGCCGTGCACGGGCCTGGGCATGCGCGAGGCGCTGGGCTTCGGCCCAGCAAGCGCAGACGACTCTAGACGGCTCGGCACCCTCGGCCGTGGCGTGGGCGTGGGCTAAGGTTTCGGCCCCACAGCCCATTGGCCCATCCAGCCTGTTTACTAGCCCAGTGTGTTTTTCGTTTTAGCCCGGCCCATACTCGAGTATGCCAGGCCCGACGTGAAGGCCCAAGAGACTTGAAGATTTGTATTTCCTAAATTATTGTAATAGTTTAGGATTTAATTTTTCCTTGTTGAGCCACGAAAAATGATTTTTATTTATTTTTATTGTTTCTTTATTGCTCAATGGATGAATGATATTTATTATCATGTTTATTATGTCTACGTGATTTATTAATTGCACTTAGACTATCATGCTAGGACCTTCTCGTATATTAGTATATTTAAATTCTCCGAGTATGCTTTATTTGTTGTGCTTAGTTTTATTTATGCTTAGGATTACGTGTTGTTGCATGGACAAACCTTTTGAAGTAAAAGACTAAGCAAAACCCGAAAATTTTAATTTCTAAAAAAAAGTCAAAAGACCTCCACAACCGGTCTCTAGGCAAAATAAATAATAAATTTAGGAAACGTCCACACGCGTGGCTTGCTCACATTTATTATTTATAAGTTTGCTAGCTGGGACTTCGAAATAAATCATTTAATTCCAAAAGAAAAGTGGGAGTTACACGCGTAAACGTCCACACGCGTGGCTTACACGTATGATTTTCACAATTTTTCTAGATAATTGGAAACAAATGGGATAACGAAGGTTAAATAAATTGGAAGCGACGTAGTCCACGAAAGTGTGTCAAATCCAAGAATTTGCTTAGATATTAATTTTAAGTACAACTCCCCGCGGAGTCACTTCTTAAAAATAATATGGTCTAGTATAAAAGTCCAATTATTAATTTCATTTGTCAAAAGGTTAGGTTGACATGGATTGAAATTAAAATGACTAGGTATTTTAGTCTGGTTAAGGGATTTACATATAAACCTCCACCCGCGTGGCTTATATGTAAATCTCTTGGGCTATTGGAGGATTCAATCAATATTGTTTTATCAAAAGGTTACAATATTGTTGATTCAAAATATATGTGATTGTGCTCTTACATGTTTATTGTTTAATATTTTCAGATATGTCGTTATCGTCTGTTATAAATATTCTTGCACAACACCCCTTAACCGGTCCTAATTATAAAGAATGGAAACGTAATTTGGAGTATATTCTTATCGCTGAGGAACACTATTTCATGTTAGTTACTCCTCGTCCGGATCCCCTTACTGCACAGTCCACTGATGAGGAGCGGGCAAAGCATGACAGGTGGCACAAGTCTAATAATGTGGCCAAGTGCTACATTATGAACACTATGTCGTCTGCCTTGCAGCTCCAGCATCAGGACATGGACGATGCTGCCAACATCATGTTGAACCTTCAAGAGGTGTATGGGGAGTCGGACAGAGCTGCTCAGTTTGACTTAATCAGGCAAATCATGGAAAGTCGGATGACCGAGGGCAGCTCATAGCATAATCATGTCATGCACATGATTAATCTCATGGACAAGCTTGACTTGATAAGAGGAGGTATCGATGGCGAAGCCAAGGTCGATATCATTCTCAACACTCTTCCCAAATCCTTTGAGAACTTCCGTCTCAATGTTGTTATGGCCAAGAAAGACTATACTCTTAACGAGTTGCTTAATGACCTACTTACAGCAGAGGGGGTTATGGGAAAGCATGCACAGGCTTTGGTCACTGCCAATGGGCCCATTGTTCCACCGAAAGGTAAGAACAAGAAAAAGAGGCGAAAGGGCAAGGCCAAGGCAAATAGTGGGAGTAACGGAGGGGGCCCTAGTGGTGGAGTAAAGAAACCTAAGGGAAAGTGTTTCAAATGCGGTAAGACTGGGCATTGGAAGAAAGATTGTCCTGTGCTAAAGTCAAAGGACCAAGGTATGCCATTAGCTTTAGTAACTGAAACATGTTTAGCCGCTATTTCTGCCCATTCGTGGGTAGTGGATACAGGTGCGACTGATCATGTTTGTTACACCTTGCAGGGCTTCCAGCCAACAAGGCAGCTTAGAGATGGCGAGATCGTCATCTCCATGGGCAATGCAGCAAGAGTCGCAGCAGTTGCAATTGGAGATTTTTCTTTATGCTTTAATGACATTGTTTTAGTTTTAAGAGATGTTTTGTTTGTGCCGAGTTTTCGGCGCAATTTAATTTCAGTTTCAAAACTTTATTGTGATGGATATTCAGTTTTTTTGGGTAGTAACGTTTCTATCATGAGAAATAACATAGTTATCTGCACTGGTGTTTTGAAAAATTCTCTTTATACTATAACTTGTCTGCATAATACCCAAAACTTCGTTGCATCAACATCATTGAACCCAAGGAAAAGGAAATTATCTTCTCAAGAGGATTGATAAAGCGCAATCCGGTTATCCAATGAACTCGAAGTAAAGTCCAATTCGTAACGTAACCCAATGCAAGAAAATTAAAGAACACGAGATGTACGTGGTTCGATCCGGAGATCTACGTCCACGGACGTAAATAATCACCTGCCGGGGTGTTTTTCACTATCTTCCTTTCAACCTTACACGTTTCCGTTTAGGAGTACAAAGTGCGAACCCTAAATCTGAGTACAATTCTGCTACTTATACTACTCAATTCAAACCCTAACTAAACCCCTACAATTGCGCCCACCAAATCTGCATGGGAGTTGGAAGGAGATCGTGGGGATCCCACTTTCAAAATATGCCGCGACTGGGCTGCTACAAACTCTTGCGCGCTTCTGGGCCTGCTTGGTTGCTGGGCTCGTTCTTCTGGGCTCAGTTGCTCCGGGTCGGGTTGATCCGACCCGAAATTACCTGGCCATACCTATCAGATGCCCCCCCACCAGCCAGAGCGAGGTAGGAGCTACGGTTATGAATAGGGCAAGGTATAACAGGTGCCGATGTTGAGCGATGCAACGAAGTGACGAGCAAGAAGAGATGCTGTCTTGTCGAACCGAAGTACCCCTAGAGTCCGAGAATTGACCGGAGCCGAGATGATACATACCCGGAGTGATGGGCTCCGCGAAGATCAAACTTGACTGAACTGAAGTATCCCGAGGTAATAAGTTTTAGCGGCATCGAACTGGAATTTACCCGAGGTGAAGGGAACACCGGAGTGAGACCCAAAACTTCCTAGGGAAGAATGAGTTTGATGTGATTGGCGGCGCCATCATTAGAAAGAGGGATGTGAAGTGACGCGTTTGAGATTTCCAAGAAGCGTGTCTCCCACGCGCCTTGGTAACTGTAACGCGCGTGACCACCACGCGCGAATATGAGACGCGGAATTTGAAAGTGCCAAATCTGAGCCGTTGATGCAGGAGTATATATAGAGAATGTTTGCACAGTAAACTTCATCTTCTCATTTGCGATTTGCAAGATATAGAGAGTGGGAAAAAAGGAGATTCATCTGTGCCATTTGTGAACTATCTCGAATCAACACCAAGTAAGTATGTCTTCCTCATCGTCTTCATCTTCGATTAGGGAGGTAGGAACCGATAACACCCCGTTAGATGTACGTCCTCTGCGTTATATTATTCCAGAAAGACGAGTGAATAGGATGGTATATAGGGCAGATTTTATGGAATCCGGCACCCAGGCAGTAGGGTTTGGTGAATGTCTAGAGGAGGATTTTGAGGTGGCTGTGGAGGCACTGCGGATGACGCAGGTGCAAATAGAAACCCTGATCCCATCTTTTTACTTTCCATTTAATTTAGAATACATAGTGCCGGAGCCTAGTGACCGAGCTTGTTGCACGCCGAAGAGCTTCATTAGCGTGTATATAGACCATCTGAAAATAGGAATAAGATTCCCTCTTTGGGACATCGTGGTACAGCTGCTGAGATATTACAACATTTCCCTGAGTCAATTAGCGCTCAATGCCATGAGGCAAGTTGTCGGGTTCACCGTGGTATGTAAAAATGTCGGGGTAGAACCAAACGTAGAGTTGTTTAGGTATTTCTTCCAACTGAAGGCCTTCGGGAAATCGAAGGGTTGGTACTCCTTTAGCCCCCGGGCTCGAGGTGGGTTTAAGGTGCAAAACCCGAGCATTTATGTGAAGACGGGGCTGGCCCTCCCGAGGTGGAGGAGGGAGGAGGTGTTAGATAATGCTCCGGTGGCGGAGCCGGAGCCGGAGGTGGTTAGGCAGTTCCGTACTGTAGGTACGTTCAAGACCCTCTGCACCGAGGAGGAGGCAGGATTAAGCCCGTATTACTCGGGCGGAGCAGAGGGGGTTTCCACCCCGGGGGAAGGAGTCGGAAGCCGGGGCTGCCGAGGAGGATAGGAACTTTTAAAATTGCGCAACATACAACAACCGGCACAGGATTAACCACGGATTTTTTTTGCTGTGGGACGCTTCGGAAAGGAGTCTACGGGAAGCCCCGCAGTGCCTGCGGCAGCAAAGAAGAAGGGAGCTGCGACCGAAGTAGCCCACAGAAGTAGGGTGTCGCCCAATCCGAGGCCGTCAGCAGGGATGGAGGAGGATGTTGTGGAAGCGGGGGCGACCCCGAGATCCAAGAGGAGGCGGGAACCATCTGTGACTCCACCGGGAGCGGCCAAAAGACTGCGCACGGAGCCGATCCCCGAGGTAAAGCATGTAACAACCCTTTGCCGGGGTAAAAAACTGCAGTTGAAGCTTGGTTTTTTTTATGTTTTTCTGATGTTTGTTTCTTGGTATTGTGTTTTAAGGAGCAGGGGCCCACAAGCGAGCTGGGCTTGGAAGGGCCGGATACCGAGGAGCTTCTGCGGCTGGCGCAGGGGATCATGGACCTCGGCCGAAGAAGTGAGAGAGAGGCCAAGGAAGAGCTAGCTGAGGCAGTGAGAGAACTATGTGCCCGTAATGACAGGTTAACTCATGACCTGTTCGAGGCGCGCAAAAGAGCTGCCTTGGTGGAGAAGGAAGTTGCGTGACTACGCGAGGTGGAGGCAGAGGCCGGAGCGCTCCGCGGCGAAACAGCGGAACTGCGGGCGAAAATGAAAGCCAAGGAGGCGGCTGTAGTGGACGGTCAGGGGGCAGTTTTGAAGGCATTTGCCGAGAAGCTATTGCAAACGAGCACCTTCCTCGACTATCAGACCAACTTCGTCGCGGTCGGGGACACGGCCACACGATCAATGCTGCTGGAGAAAATCAAGGAAATCTATCCGAACGTGGATGTCTATCATCCAGAGTTCGGGTACGATTTTAACGTCGTGGGCTCCATGGAAGAGGCGTATTACAAGGCATTGGCCCGTGTCCCGGAGTGGCCCTTGGTGAAGGCGCTGGCAGAGAAGAAGAAAATCCTGAGTGCCGAGGAGATCGCTGCCTACGATGCGGACCAAGATGACGAGTTCTTGGCCTTTCGCCGCGGTGAATTCATCTCGGAGCCCCGAGACAAGGATCCACCTCCGCGCATGGAGATCAGTGCGGAGGCAGCGAGAGGTGACGCGGGGGTGATCCAAGTGCTGCCGGAGGGAGAGCACGAGGTCGATGTGGAGGCGCCGCAGGAAGCTGAAGGAGGCCAAGAGGGGGAGGTCAGTCGTTCCCCGCAATTTTGATGATTTGATATATCATAGACGATAGGTACTTGTAACTTTGTTGTAATGACCGCAGACGATGTATGCTTCTTTTTTGTACTAAATATGAAGTCCTTTTTTGTCCATACTGTTGAGTTATTGCTTTGTGATGATGTGAGTGTGTTCCGTAGTACTGATTGTGTGCTGCGACCAGAAGGATACGGAGGAGTTGCACAATACAATAAAGAAACTCATGCAGTCTTTAGACTGGTTCCGTGGAGAGAACGATAACCTGCAAAAACAAGTGGTTCCTCGGTTGGAGAGGAGGTGGCCATAGCGGAGAGAAGGGCCAAAGAGGCCGAGGAAGCAAGGGCCAAGGCCGCGGAAAAGGCGAGAGACCGGGAGCTGAAATACTTGTCGACAGTCGCCGAGCTAGACCGCGTCATCATCCACCAAAGGGAGTATGAGCGAATACTGACGGAGTACGGCCTGCTAACTTTCGAGAAGGTCGAGGAGCGGATAACCGAGATTCAGGGCAAAATCTCATCGCTGATGACGGCCGGACATGCTGACTCCTCCGAGCTTGTAAGAAAGCGGGAAGTATTGGAGTTACTCCTTAATATGTACGAAGGTTTGAGAGGCCGCGGCAGGTGGCGGCACACGGCACAAGAATATATTGCAAGCTCCAGCCGGGGCCCAGAGATCGCGAAAGCTCCACGGAGGAGTAAAAAGGGGGCGGCGGGGAAAGGCAAAGGGATCGTAATCCAGGAGCCGACCCCGGTGACTGCTGTCGAGGAGGAGGAGGTTGAGAAGCTAACCGAGGAGATCGAGGTGATGGACCCCGCGGAATGGGATCCCACAGAATGGGCTAAGACTCCGAGACCAGCGTCTCACCCGAGTCCTCGGGGCAGAGCGAGGGGTGACGTTCCAAGGCCAGTGCCAAGAGTAAGTCCTCGGCGTAGAGGAAGTCAAAGCAGGGAAAGATCAGGAGCTCAAAGCCGAGGAGCCTCCAGATCCCGGAGGACGCGGAGAAGCCCCCGGGACGGTCTCAACGCCGGAGCGCAGAGTATTGGCTCGGAGGCCGAAAATAATGTTTACGTGTTGTAGTAATGTATGCGTATATGTAAAGAACACCTTGTGAGAATTAAAATGGAAGAAATGTTTTGATATGTTTTGATAAGTATGTTCAATAAAATTGATTAACTTTTGATCAGGTGGCAAATGCAAGTACTTCAAATTATTTTGACATGTCATTACAAAAATAATGAGGTATTTAGTACTCGGGAGTACAATATGTAAGCAAGGCCTGGTAGAGAAACGAGGCAAAGAATCTCCCCGGACGGATCGGGTGGGAGTTAATGATCTCTCTGGACGGATCGGGCGAGAGTAAAGGGCCTCTCCGGTTAAATGGACGAGAGGGAATATTAGTCCGGGGACTAAATGTTGATCTCTCCGGACGGATCAGGCGAGAGATCAATGTGTCCGGAGATAAATAATGATAAGTCTAAGCTAGGGCGTCCCCGCAGCGTAGAAAAAAGTACAGTAAGATTCATAAAGTGAAAACTTTATTCAAAGTAATTGTCGTAACAATTGAAAAATACAAAGAGATTCATAAACAAGAAGACATTATAGTACGAAAATGAAATAGCGTACAAGGAATGTAAAGGTAGAAAAGATACTTGGCCATCGGTACTCATAGATAAAAGCGCCTCAGATTGGTAACATGCCATGTTCGGGGAATCGTCGTACCATCTAGATGTGCTAATTGATAGCACCCGGAGTCATACGCGGCAATGACACGGTAAGGCCCTTCCCAGATGGCATGCAGTTTACCCTTGGGGGCAGCCTTGCTGGCAGAGTTGAGCCGGAGTACTAGATCTCCGACATTAAACCGAGTACCCTTAACCCGGAGGTTGTGATACTGAGCTGCGCGTTGCTTACATTTAGCTTGCTGAATGAAAGATTGATCGCGACGATGTTCGAGCTCGTCCAAGTTAGCACGGAGTGCATCGTTGTTAGCCTCGGGATCCAGAGTAACGAGGCGGGGACTGGGTACCCCTACCTCTGCAGGGATGACAGCCTCGGAGCCATAGGTGAGGTTGTATGGGGTTTCTTCGGTTGATGTGTGCGGCGTGGTACGGTAGGCCCAAAGAACCTGCGGAAGATTCTCGGCCCAGAGACCTTTAGCTTGATCCAAGCGTTTGTTTAAACCAGTAAGCAGTGTGCGATTGGTGACTTCGACCTGACCATTCGCTTGTGGATGAGCGACCGAGGTGAAAACTTGTTTGATGTGCAACTCTTCGCACCAGGATCGGAAGGGGTCATTGGCGAACTGTTTGCCATTGTCTGAGATAATGGCGCTCGGGATGCCGAAGCGGCATATGATGTTTCGCCAAAGAAACTTCAAGATGTTCTGACCGGTGATAGGAGTGAGGGGCTCAGCTTCAACCCACTTGGTGAAGTAATCAGCGCCAACTACAAGAAATTTTAGTCCTCCCGGAGCAACTGGAAACGGGCCCACAATATCAGTTCCCCACTGGATAAATGACCAGGCACTTTGTATGCCAGTGAGCTCAGTTTGTGGTAAATGCTTCACTCGAGAGTGTCGCTGACACTTGTCGCATTTTGCCACTAAGTTATGGGCATCATTAAACAACGTGGGCCAATAGTATCCCCACCGAAGAACTTTCTTAGCCAACGTCCGCGAGCCAATATGGCTGGCACAGGCCCCCTCGTGAAATTCGCGGAGAACATGGTCAGCCTGTACAGGGTCAAGGCAACGAAGGCTCGGTTTTAAGTATGATTGTCGGTACAAGATCCCATCGTGGAGTGCATACTTAGGTGCCTTAAGAACTATCCGCCGAGTTTGTAATTTATCGTCTGGCAACGTACCATCCCGGAGATAATGGATGATCGGAGTCATCCAATTGGGACTGTTCTCAGTTAATACGGAAACTGTGGCCTCATGAATGGAAGGATGAACTGCATCTTCGACGATGATGTCCGGAGACATGTTAGTAGGGACGGCGGAAGCCATTTTGCTGAGAGCATCCGCTTGAACATTTTCTTTGCGAGGCACCTGCTGGATATCAACCGAAGCAAAAGTTGACAGAAGCTTAAGTGTCAAAGCGAGGTACCTTTTCAACGTGTCATCCTTGGCTGCATAGGTGCCTTTGATTTGACTAGAAACTACCTCGGAATCTGTGAAAAGCTGGAGATGTGAGGCTGCAAAGGATTCAGCGAGCCGGAGCCCGGCAAGAACTGCCTCATATTCCGCTTCATTGTTAGTCACCTTGAACTTAAACCGCAAGACATATTTGATTTCAACGCCCTCGGGGCCAATGAGAAGGACCCCGGCGCCACTGCCTCAGGTCGTAGAGGCACCATCCACGTATAACTGCCACTTGCAGGTTTTAGCTTCGAGATCAGCATGGTTAGGATTAGTATCATATGCAGTCGAACCTGGGTCAACAAATGGTGCCTCGACCAGAAAATCCGCCAGGGCTTGGCCTTTGATTGCCCGGCAAGGTAGGAATTGAATATCGTATTCCCCTAGTTCGATGCCCACTTGGCCAGGCGCCCTGACACGTCGGGCTTAACGAGGATTTGGCGAATGGGGTGATTAGTGAGAACCATGATGTCACGTCCTTGGAAATAAGGACGTAGGCGGCGGGCCTCCATGATAAGAGCAAATACTGTTTTTTCTACCACGGAATACCAGGTCTCCGCCCATTGGAGTGCTCGGCTCACGAAATACACGGGTTGCTGACTCCCATGAGCCTTGTGGACGAGGGCCGCGCTGATTGCTTCATCGACAGATGCTAAATACACATAAAGGGGTTCTCCGGGGACAGGCGCAGACATAGTGGGCAACTTCTTGATGTGTTGCCTTAAAGCCTCAAAGGCCTCGGTGCACTGCGGAGTCCACTCGGGCAACATCTTGATGTGTTTCTTTGAAGAATGGAAGCTGATGCTCTGCAGCCTTAGACAGAAAACGATTTAAGGCCGCAAGACCACCGGTAAGGCGCTGAACCTCCTTTACCGTCTTCGGTGGCTGCAGATCCAATACATCTCTAATCTTGGCCGGATTGGCCTAGAGACCATGCTGTGAGACCACATATCCCAGAAACTTTCCTCAGCCAACGCCGAAGGTGCATTTTGCCTCTGGCAAAGATTATGACGTCGCAACGTGCTTAACATTTCAGCAATATCTTGTACACATGTAGTTTGAGAGGAACTTTTAATAACAAGATCGTTAACATATACCTCAACATTTCGACCAATTTGATCTCGGAAGACGTGGTCCATAAGGCGCTGGTAAGTGGCTCCCGCATTCTTGAGCCCAAAAGGCATTTTCTTGAAGGCAAAGCACCCGAAGTCAGTGATAAAAGTATCAAGTCATTGTGGTCTGATCGCGGTGGCGAATACCTCAGCAACGAGTTCCAAAGGTACTTGTCAGAAGTTGGGATAACATCACAATTGACTACACCAGGTACTCCCCAACAGAATGGTGTAGCAGAGAGAAGAAATCGAACTTACTTGAGATGGTCAGATCTATGATGAGTTATGCATCTTTGCCCATTTTGTTCTGGGGATATCCCTTAGAAACAACTTCTTATCTGTTAAACCTAGTACCATCAAAATCGGTACCCAAGACCCCTGTCGAGTTATGGTAAGGGTGCAAGCCTAGCTTGAACCATATAAGGATTTGGGGTAGTCCAGCACACGTGTTGAAATAGAGATCACATAGTTTGAAAAAGTAGTTTAACAAAGTTTAAAGCGGAAGTACATAACGAAATCTTCACAGTTTGCTTACGTGTCCCACAAAATAGAGTTTAATAAAGCTCTTTATCAATTATTAGTAGCTTTCACTTCGGACGAGGGCTCACATGCATCTTCATTCCTCTTCCACATTAGTACCTAAAAAGAGGGGGATGAGTGTTCGAGAAAAACACTCTGTGGGTTCACTCGGTTGCCCACTTAGATGTCATACAAAGAATTGCAATTACGGACAACTACCTAAATAATGCATATACCATCAACACATAAAACACATCCGCAAAAATGTTGGAATCTAAATTAAAATAAATAAACACATATATACATATTATATAGATACACATAGGAGCACATAGGTGGGGCACGCGTTGCCCCGCTCGAGGGTGATCTTTTGGTCCATAACATGTACGGTGTTACCCGTAGAGCATAATCATATACGGTTTTACCCGTAAGCATAATCATATATAGTTTTACCCGTAAGCATAATTGTGTACGGTTTTACCCGAAAGTATAATCGTTTTACATGTAAAGCATAGCATGTATGGTTTTACCTGTAAGGTTTTTTAAAAGCATAGCATGTACAGTTTTATCCATAAGCATAATCATGTACGATTTTACCCGTAAAGCATAGCATATACGATTTTCCGCTTAAGATTTTTGAAAAACATAACATGTACGATTTTACCCGTAAGGTTTTTTGAAAAGCATAGCATGTACGATTTTATCCGTAAAGTTTTTGAAAAGAATAGCATGTACGGTTTTACCTGTAAGGTTTTTGAAAAGCATATTCGGGAGCGACCCGAGGATTTTGTACGGTGTTACCCGCTGTCCTAACATAGCTAATATGGTATTACCCGTATACAATACACATAATATGGTTTTACCCATAACTGCATATAAATTTCACACAAGTTACACATAAACTTCACATACTTGCATGAAAACAAGTAGACAACATAAAATATCCACATAGAGATTCCCCCCCCCCCCAGGAGTGCGTACGACTAGTTGGTTGTATAGTCCTTCTGTAGATAGGAGTCCTCTTCTACTTCAACTTCTTTTAGTCCAGCTATGCTTTATGGAAGAAGAAAGGAAGACTTCAAGCTATGTTTTGGTCGGAGGAGGTGATGGAAGAAGGCTCCCTCACACCTCTATTTATAGATCTACCAAGCACAAAATCATGGGAATAAAACCGTGGTATTGGCTGCTAGTTTTGGTAATATTGTGGGCATAAAATCATGGAATTTAGCCATTGGTTTTGAGAAATATTGTGGGCATAAAACCATGGAATTTAGCCATTGGTTTTGGAAAATATTGTGGGCATAAAACCATGGAGTTTAGCCATTGGTTTTGGTTAGTAATCCTATGGAGATGGCTTGCCATAAAAATGTAGGCTTCTCTTATCATTTGGTAATATAGCGTCTAAGTGTTGTATAATTAAACGTCCGTGTCCCAATCCGTTTAAAAATATTAATTCATACCACTACTTATAAAGATCAATAATTATGCAAGTGTAAGAAAAATAATTACAACAAGTAAAATGTGCACAAAATAATGCAACTAATATATTTTCACTCAATTCAAATAAAATAATGCAACTAGAAATTTTGTGCCTTTACATAGCATATCGGGAGAGATAGTTGAACCCCATTTATATTTAGCCACGGTCTGAGTACGCTGCCTTAGACTCATGAACTCTACCTCTTTTTGGTCTCTAAGCACTTGAGGAAAACAAATATCCATTACTGACCCCGTGAACTTATTCCAAGTGAGCGTATCCTTTTGCTCGGGGGTTAGTGTCCTCTCGTGTACCTTCCACCACTGGTTGGTGTCTCCCGATAGTTAGAAACAGGCACTTGGGAATGTCGGAACTGCTATACAACGTTTTGACTCCTAGTGGTACCATTGTTCAATGCTGGCTGAACCCACGATATCTCCTGCTGCAACACGTGTTGGAGAGCCTGAAGGAATTCTCGAGCAGCATCTACCCTAGATGCAGGCACAACTGCCCTTACTCGGGGGTGTTAGCCCCACGAGAGCCTACAGCTTGTTCTGAAGCACTAGCCCTAGAGGTTCTACAGGGTGTTTCTGCCATCCTAGATCTAATATAGGTGTTCTAGGTTAGAAGCTCATCTCCTAAGTTCACAAGCATTCTACCTAAGTTCAAAGCATCCTAAATTCCGTCAATGTTCTCCCGTTTCTTATCCTATCCTAATTACACATCCATCGATAGAGTCGTGCTTGGTTGATTTCGTGATCATATCTCATAATGGTTTCACGTAAAGTTGTGTTTGTGTGTGCTTATGTGATGTTTTATTTATGATGGTTTTACGAAAATGATTTTTGAATTCTTTTGCATATCCTGGATCCAGGCTTAAATCACAAATCAGTTAGCCATCATCGTTTTATAAAATAGTTAGTTGAAATTGTACTTCATAATCACGACATACAACGTACTCAACACTTCGACTTCAAACATAGAATTAAGAAGAGGGGGGAAACAGAGTAGCATAATTCTTATACAGGCCAAATCTTAAACTAAACCTTAGTAGCCTAAATCCCTCATTCAGCGACTATCTGGAGGAATAGCCACCTTATAAGTCTCCTGTGTCGGCCCTAAGCTAGAGAATCCACATCAACTATTAGGTATGGAGAGTATCTAACATTAAATTGCGGGGGTGGCGCAGGCACAAACTCCCAATACATTGCTCGGGTCTGACAGTCCTCCACTAGCTGTTAGGTGACAAACTAAGTAATCATCCCTGGATTTACGATCGCTGCCATTAGGTAAAGCTCGGCCATATCATGAAGATCAGCCTCCGGAGCGGCCATATATTGAGCCTGCCTTTCGATTTCGATGGCCCTCGTGATTTCCCATTGGTACTGAGCCTCCATCTATGTCTTCGCTTCCTCCCAGCCCATTGGCTATCTATACGAACTAGCCTTCTTGTTCACGGAACGCGGCCCTTCTTTCCACTGCCTGGACCAATAGTTCGTAGTATAGATCGTAGATAGAGTAGGTGACGGTCGCCCCGTTCGGGGGAGTCAATACATAACTGGCAGCCTGAGCCAGAGTTTTCCACTGGCAACACACACTACAACATAAATGGGCTAATGTAACACCCAAAAAGTGTTACATATATACTAAAATATGTTACTATAGACTTTAGGTAACACTTTATTGGTGTTACATTTGCCGGTGCTACCTAAAGTCTAATGTAACAGTTTTGATGATCTTTAGTAACACTTTTAATAAGTGTTACATTAGATTTTAAATTATAACACTTTATGGTAACACTAAAAAATGTTACATATAACCCCCTTTATGTAACACTTTTAATTGAAAGAAAAAATTAAAAATTTGTCATTGTTAGGCTTCGAACCCAGGTTGCTAGATTGCAGGAGCTTAAGCGCAAAGTCTTAACCACTAGGCTACAATAACTTTTTTAGTTATTATTTTAAGAAAAACAATATATATACACAAGATTTTATTATACCATCAATAAAATACACTCAAAATTAAGTTTTCATCAAACTACAATCTAACTTAATTTTATTTACGTTATTCATATCAATTTGACACAATATTTCCACTATTTTTTTTTTTTCATTTTCATCCACTCATATATATATTTATATATATATAACTTATTTTATATCACATTAATTTTATACATCTAGTTATTGTATATAAATTTTAAGACATTATCATTAATTTTAATTACCATAATTTTATGTATTAAGACACCTTAATTGTTGTGTTTCATAGATTTTAAATAAAAAAATAAACTTACAAATATGAAGAGACATGACCAAATGTCCCAAGTCTAGGCTCTCACACTTAAAAAAATGTATTCAAATTCTTAAAGGCTAAAGCTACAAGTCTATTTTGTAATTGTTTAGTAAAAATATAATGTGTGTATATCTATATACATACACACAAATAAGTCACAAATAAAATTTAATTTATTTTTGATAACGAATAAGTAAATCATTAGGTGCTCTAATGAATTGTTATTTTTGTAGGTCTGAGTTGATCGCTTTCACCACTTATGTTACAGATATTCTGTTGTGATAATTAAAATGTAACACATTAGACAAATAAAAATTAAAGTCACATAAGAAAAATAATCCACAAATATTTAATTAATTTAAAATAAAATAAATAATTTTATTATTTACAAGTGTTACTTATTTATAAGTGTTACATATTCAAAAGTGTTGCGTAAAAAGTGTTACTTGTTTGAAAGTGTTACCTAAATGTGTTACAATTTAAAAGTGTTACGTTCAAAGCGTTACATATTCTAAAAGTGTTACATGAAAGTGTTACATATTCGCAGATGTTACAAAAGTGTTACATGAAAGTGTTACATATTCCTAAGTGTTACAAAAGTGTTACATAAAAGTCAAAATTTTAAAAGTGTTACAAACGAAGTGTTACATAAAGTCATTTATGTTGTAGTGACACGTATTCTCAGGTGATGTGTCACCTCGATATTAGTTATATTGATCCTGGCACCCAAAGCTTGCTACCTCAGAAGACGCATACGCTGCAAGAAGTGCCATAATTTCTCTCCTGGCTAGTTGAAGGTCACATCGTAAAGCATGACTTTCGGGGGTCCCATGATGGTTCGTTAGCACAAAGTACCTTTCTTACAATAAATCAACACTTAAGAAAAGAGAGAATTTCGAGGAGTTTTTCTCATATGGCATGCATGAATGCGTGCACTAGTCAAATTTTAATCAATTTTAATAATCTTGAATTAATGAAAATACATAACACTTCATCATGTATTTTCATACTTCCTCATCTCATGTTTTCATTCATACTCGTACTTTTGTACCATTTCATCATACTTCTCTTTCTTTCTCATTCGTGTTTTCATACTATTTTCTCTTACGTTTCAACTGTTCTTTTCATACTTTCCACTCTTACTTTCATGCTTTATACTTATGCTTCTTATAATATTCAATGTATGATAAACGGTATTCTAAAAGCTTATCTTTTCCGTAAAATTCAAATTTTAGGTCATACCCGAGGTTGATACAGAGTTGCAACAGTGACTATGTCTCTCTAACGTACCTCTTTGTTAGTCCAGCTTGGATCACGAGTTTCTTCCCAAATCGTCACTCTAATACTACCCTATAGCGCGCCTAGTTCACTTTCCAATGAATTGAGTTGCCACTACTTACCAGGTATTTTCCTTTTTTTTTTGTACTTGGTTAACCTTGCTTATCTCTTATTTTCTTCCTAATCATTCTTATCTTTTCATCACCTTATCTTAACTTACTCTTATACTCTTACATAGCGGAAGACAAACTCGTAATCTCAGTTGTCTTGAACAGAAACTCACACAAAGGAAACATAACTTGATACCTTAAAACTCAAACTTCAAACTTATTCATTACTACTTCATTTGACTCAGTGATAAAGTTGGTACTTAAATAAAAACTTTAAAACGACGTTGTACCTTCCCTCTTAAGTAGGGTCGGATTCTCAACACGTCTGCCCTCTCTTCATTCGTCGCACACTGCCTTTTCTCGGTTAGTAGCCTTAATATCCTTACTTGCGGTCCTTGTGGTGGCTCATACTTAAAAACTTAGATATAAATTTATATAACAGGTTTACCCACTTCCGAAGTTAAGTTGTGTTGTTCTGCGTGGAACTATCTTTGTCGTAATCCCGCCTCAGTGTGGAACCTATTATTATTAAAAGGTTAAACTATTTCTTTATTTAGCCGCATTTATGTTATTCACCAATTTACTAGTGTTATCGAATATATTAACTCAATTATGAATCATGTATCGCGTATCTTTTGAAGAAGGGGCGGGGGAAGGAGCCCAAAATATCACTTAAACTTATGATTCATTTGTCTTAATCTTAATAGATCACGTCGCTAACTCTTGATCATTCATTTTATCAACATTTCATAACATCATCATCATTTCACATCATACTTATCTTATTATCATCATTCATCAATTTCTAACATTTCTACTTGTAATTCCATTAACATTATCAACATTATTATCATTATCATTCTAAATTCATTTATTCTTCTAACTAATTTTCGACTAAATCATTATTCTCCAAATCAACCTGTTTCATTTTATTTTCTAAGTCATTCCTAATTGTTCCTATTTTCATCATTTCCTTTTCATTTGATTATAAATTGTATACTTCATTGAATTTTCACATAAAATTATAATAATTTAAATCAATCAACCTATAAACCTTAAACCAACACCACATGTTTGCATATTCAAGTACATTGTACAATTTAAATATGATACATAATCATACAAGTTGCCTAATTAATACATAATCATCATACATTCCACATAAAATCATAAAAACTTTAATAAACCCTAATTCAAAATCCTATTTTCAATCGAAACCCTAATCTCGAATTGAAACCCTACTTATTTCTATTTCTTATTTGATTTTCATTTCTATCACTTATTTATCTTATATCTATGTCCAATTTATCATCTAATCATCTATAAACGAATTGTATGTCACTTATTATTTCATTTTCATTTATCAACTAATATCCACAATTAGTCACTATTTATTTTATAAGTGTACGTATATCGGTTAATCTCTTTTAATTCCACCCTGCTCAACAAACATAATGATACTTTGATGATTTGCTCAAATCCTTGTGAGGAGCTGAATAGAATTATCTTTCACTATTCAATTAATTCATATTTATATACTAATTATTACTATTAAATCATACTCCCTCCGTTCCAAAACAGATGATGTTTTAGAAAAAAAAACAGAATAATTAAGAAACAAATATATTACCAAATATAGTCCCTAAAATTTGTGGAGATAAGATTTAATGAAATCAAATGTGAGTGGGAGGTTGAAAAGTCAAAGATATTTTTGGATTTACATAGGGGCAAAATAGAGAGAAATGGTAAAAAAACCCTAAAACACACTACAAGAAAAATGGCTTCTTGTGACAAAAGTCTTACTGATAGCGGGAATATTGTCACTATAAATGTATCAATTGTGACAATGATTCTACTGTCACTAATTATTTGAAAACTATAGTATTTGTGACAAAAAAATTAGTGTCACTATATATTGTCACTATTTGGGGTGAATTTTTCTATGTTGGTAAAAATTAAAACTTGTCACTATTGCTATTTTAAATAGTGACAATAACTAAAGTTGTCACTACATAACAAAAAACATAGTGACAACATCTAAAGTTGTCACTAAATAAAGAAAAAATTAGTGACAACAACTAAAGTTGTCATTAGTTAAAAAAAGATTTAGTGACAAAAAATTGATTAACACTGATTGTTGGAAGACTTACAATAACTAAAGTTGTCACTCACTAAATAACAATTTATTGCAAAAAATATCACGTGTCACTAATTGTTGGAAGAATGAGACAATATTTCATATTGTAATTAAATTATCTAGTGATATTTTTTAATTAGGTAAAGAGAAGATTACAAGTTGTTGACACTGTACTAGTTAATATAGTGTCAATATATCGTGTAGCCGCTACTTTTAGAAGAAAAATGTGAAATTTATGGAGATAGCTTGGCCTACTCCTACTTGTAGTCTATGTATAATGAATTTTTATACATATATTCACCACGTTGCTTAAATATATATTTTTGTGGAATACGTGCAAAATAAAAAGAATAATTATGTTAACTAGAAAAATAATAATAATAAAAAAGAAAAAACATGTGTAAGTTGTTTGTCGGTGGAAATGAAAATAGGCTAGGCTATACGTTGGATGGTTTGAGCTTGATTTACAAGCATCGGGCCCAAGTCTAGAAGTGGTAATTTAGGTGGTCCAGAGTGGTCGGGCCCACCCCGTTGGGTCAATACCATATTTCAGGTTGGGTCGGACCAATTAGTTAGTCCGACTCAGCCTATGCCCCTATAATATACTAAAATTATTGGGCCAAAAAGTACTTCGGGCCAAGATCCTATGACCTTATCTAAAATATCGGGTCAATTGGGTTGGCCCGAGCTCGACCGATTTTATCACTTCTACCCAAGCCTGATGTATTATTAATAAAAGACTTATTTTATAGCTCAAACCTGACCTACTTCACTATCGAATCTGGTCTGGGTCTATTTAAAACCTACGAGAGGCCTATTCCTACAGTACAAAAAGTGGAGTGTTTGAGGAAAAAAGTAATTTCTTAATAAAAAATTGAGGAAAGGATCGAATTTAAATTTTTCAGCTTACATCTTCATCACCTTTAAAATCAGCAAGGGTGCTTAATTGGTTTATAATAGCTACTACCTCCATCCCGCTCTAATTTACCTACTTTCTTTTTTGGTTTATTCCAATCTAATTTGTCAGTTCATAAATGACAATTTTTTTCATAATTTCCACCCTCAAAATCTCCACTCTCAATCTCCATATTTGAAAAAGTAAAAAATTTCACTAAATCTGTTTTTTCTAAACCTCCATGCCCGACCAAGGTAGGCAAATTAGGTCGAGACGGAGGGAGTGCATGATAATATCTAAATTTTGTTGAGCAATTGTTTTTTTTTTTTTTTGGGTCAAATATGGCATCTGGACGACAATAGGTTATGTGTTAATGTACATGTGTTGGAAACTTCTCAAATCCCTGCATTAGAATTCACAGCTTTTGTGGTTATCAAGGATTGTACATCTGAGTATAACCCGACTCCTCGAGTTACTTCTAGCATCTTTTCATTTCACTTCCCCTCCCACACTAGCGCACATACAATATTCCGCTCTAATGAATCTGTATCAAAATTGATGCTTCATGTACCTAAGAAAAGAGATAATCAATATCCACCCCTGCGGTGCATGCTGGAGAGACGGCGGAGTGAGGAAGTCGAAACAAATTAGCTTGAAGGTTCCAACTAGGATGGATTCTTGAAGCCGTTCGAGAGTCCGTTCGGAAGGTAACTTATTCGCTTCTCTCCCCCTCTATCTCCTTTTGCATGTCTGTTTTTAATCTCTACATTAGTGGTGGATGTTGTATATGTAGAATTATAGCCATTCAAATTCACATTGATCCCCTCTCAATCTCATATAAGGATGAAATCAGACTATGGAAACTTAGACTAATTCATGCTAAGGTGAGAACAGAAATAGAAAATCAATAACTCAATAAAATTATTAACTTTATTGATACAAGAAAAAAAAAAAAGACACAAAATATTATTCAGAACAAAATCCCTTTATCATAATAAAATTATATGTACATTAAACTCGAATTTGTTCATTGTTCGTTATATGCAACTCATTGCACTTTTTGTTAGCAGCATTAATAACTTATGCTAATGATGAATTACAAATTTGCAGCCCGGCAGGCGCAGGCATGCATTATTTCTAATGTCTTGTATCTTGGATGTAAAATTACGCAAGTTCCGTTGATGTGTATTGCCATGCTGCATGTCGCAATTTGGAATGAGAAAATGTTAAAATACTGCAGATTAAGAAACATATCGAAGATAATTAGATAAGATCTATATCTTCGTTGGTTGAGGTTTTATCTATTTCCTTTTGGCAAAAACAATGGAGGCAGGGACAAGATTTTCAAGCAGTTGATGATGGGCAGGTAATATTCCTCTCTTTCTACTTTATGCTTTGCTGTTGTTACTTGAGAGAAATGCTAGTTTGAGGAGTTTGACCTGAGAATTATCTAATGACTGATGTAGGGCCAATATGTTCAGATACCATTTAGAAAAGACATGAATACAATATTTGGTTTGTTTGGTCCTTTCCCCACATAAATGAACCAACAGTTTGACAAGAGTTACTTTAAATTTTTGTATCTGTAAATTTAACATACGATAATCACTAAATTTGTTGAAGCTAAACCAAAACATATTACAATTTGTTTGGAATTTTGAGAACCAGAAGTACAGTGGCCATTCATGGAAAGGAAGTCAGAAATTGCACAACGTTGACAATCTGCAATATTTTTTATAGCAGATTTTCAATCATTAGATAGCTGAAGTCCCAACCTCACTGACAAAGAAATTCACTTTCTATTCACTGCAGAAATAACATAAATACATCATAAAATCCAATTAAAACTATTTTATTCTAAGACGAGCTAATAATATACTTGATGACATACCAGATGATAAGGCCATATGACAAGGCCTACTCCTCCCTGTGACTTGGAATTATCTTCATTAATTTGTGTTTAGAACCTTTGGGAACTTCATTATGCTCATGCTCTGGTGCTTCCAACTATCTGTAGGAAGTAAAAAGAATTATCGCATATTTTACTAATGAAGAAACTAAAAATATTTTGTTATGCATATATTGATTTATACTTGCAATCCTACTGAAAGCCATATCACTTCATCTCCCATTAGAATTAATACGGAACAAACTAAAAAGTTCTGTTGGATCCAAGTGACTTCGTAATTTCTTAGTGTACAAACATCGTCTTAATGTATTGGAATAAATATAAGATATTATAGGGAAATGTAGCCAAAATCACCTGCTCGGGTCCAATTAGGGGAAATGATACAACTCCCTTATGTTTTTGAATTGCTTACTGAAATTAAATTCATTTGAAGTAATGCACTAATAGATGCAATTAATAATATTAATTAACTAAACAATGATTATAAACCTTTGCTTCTTTAGTCCTCTAGTGAGCACAAAGGTTGATCCATTGATCAAGAATGTGACCTCCATCCCTCTCAACTATATTATTATGTAAAGGAACATTAGGCCAATACTTTTTTTTTGATAATTACAGTAGGCCAATACTTTGCTTTCAAATAACACTTCCAATTTCTCCATTTCCGCCCAACATATTCAAGAATCCATTTCCCAGCAGCAATATGGAAATGTGACGGTATCACATGGCCATCTGTAACACTTATAAATACTAGTGAAAACTAGGAAAAGTAAAATAATGCATCATGTAAAAAAATGAAAATAAGATAGCAATATGTTAACAAAATCATTTTTTCGCGTGAACATACTAAACTGTTACAACAGTTAGCAGCTCATCAGTATTTATAGTGGGAATTTCATTTCAATTCTTCACATCAATTGGACAGTAATTTCCTTTCCTTCCAATAGCGCAAAAAAAGTATGATACTCTCACCACCTATCGATAAGCTGACTTCATTATATTCAACATGAATCAATGTGATCGGTAAGTTAGGGCTACGTCTTCGTTAGCCACATCTGCAAATGAGCAATTTTAAACAACTAGAACAAATTTGGAACCAAAACCTTATGTTTTAACCTAGCCTTTGGTAAAAGAATATGTTTTGCGATAGACAAAATTTTCAAGCTATGATCACATAATTAAAAATTCTAGTGCTCAATATGTAAATCATACAAGAAATTTATAAACTCTTGCCTGCACCTTCACGAAGAGAAAATTGAAATACCTGTTGTATTCCAGAGAGGTAATTTGGCGAGATGTGAATCCCCAACAATCTCTTATATTGTGAAATATCAGCATCGTGGGTACATCATATCAAGATAGGCAGTTATGGAGTTCCTCTCAATCACGCGGGATTTTGCGGATTCACTTATTAATTTCACGGGTTCCTACACTTATGTGTATTTTTCTGCCTCATTAGGTTGCTTTTAAAAAGACGGAAGAAGCTGGACCATATTTTTGTCCACAAGGGTTAAGCTCAAGGCACAAATTTCATCTTTTTTTTAATTATTATTATTATTATTATTATTATTATTATTATTATTACTATTATTATTTTCAAATTTCATCTTTTTGTTTATTATTCTTTTTCTTTCCAATTTGAAATGTATTCTATAAGACTGGAACCTAATGATCTTTTCAAAGGAAAAATATTAGTTAAATTCGCAATATATTTGATTCCCATGATAGCATAATGTTGACAATCTGTTTATTGTCCTGTACTTTTTAATAGAATATTAATTAGATTAGTATGAATTTTCCTAGGATTATCAATTATGTCAACTAAATTTCTTATAGACTATTTACAAGGTAGGAATTCAGGGAGTCCGGTTCGATTGATACTAAATTGTAGGGTCAATGCTATATTTAGGATTAGGTCGGACCAAAACTTAACTGGAGCTACAATTAGTCCAACCCTATAATATACTAAGATTATTGGACTAGTCCACGGTCCGTCGAGCTTTTGGTTAATCGGGCCAAATAGTACTTCAGAGAGATTTATATGGGCACAACATATCTAATCAGGCTGACTAGATTGTTCCATCAACCTGACCAATTTTGCCACCTACTATTTACTACTCCCTCCATCCTATAATGAGAATTCTATTTCAAATTTTTTTTTGTGTAAATTGAGTCATGTTTCAAAAATCAATAACTCATTTTATAATTCCAAGTAAAAACTAAAATTAATAATTTTAGGAATTAGTTATATATGATGAAATAAGTGCGAATTGATGGTTGTTGGAGAGTTTCGACTTCATTAAATTAACCAAAATTAATAAGTTATATATTTTCAAACAAACCTCTCGTTACAGGAATACTTAGTATATATTGAAGTATAAATTACTGAAAATCCAGTATGGATTTTTGGTGATATACAAGAAAGATGTCCTAAAGGCCAATAGGTTGGGCATATAATATTGTATATAATATTTTTCATATACTCACTCCGTCCAATAATAAAAGTTTTGTATTAGAAATTCTTTTGGCCCAAATTAAGCCATATTTAAAAAATTAACACATTGTTTTACTAGTTCAAGACTAAGTTTTTAATACAACATGTTAGTTAGATATAATTGAATATATAATAATACTTTTTTTAAAATAAGTCGTATAAAGCGTGTATTGATTATATTTGGACATTTGTACATTCACCAAATTAGGTAAAAATAAAAAGTTGTACATTTTCAAATATGACTCATATGATGGGATGGAGGGAGTATTACTTTGAAAGTGTGCATAGCTCAATATGAAAGGGAGGTTAGGTACGTGGTTAATTGTGAATTACAAAAAGATTCAGAATGTGAATCGAGATAGACTTCGATTTACATTTCAAATTAACGTCCGAAGGACGAATCAACAAAGTCTGGAGCACGAAAGAACCTATCAAAACTATCCTAACAAGTATCCTATCTATGAAAAGTGATTTAGAGTCGTGAGGAATCTAAAAATTACTAAAACTGGATACTTCAGGTTAGACAAGACGTTTACTAAAATCTATTATCAGACATAAAGAGATGGTTATCCAAACAGTTTCAGATGAAGGACTTAGGAGAGGCAGCTTACATCCTTGGGATCAAAGTTATAAGGGATTCCAAGAAAAGGATGTTGAGCTTATCTCAAGCGGCCTACATTGATACTGTGATTGCTCGTTTTAGCATGCAAACCGCCAAGAAAGGATTTCTACCTTTCAGACATAGCGTTCCACTTTCTAAGGAGATGTGTCCTAAGACACCAAAGGAGAAAGAGGAAATGAGACAGGTACCCTACGCTTCCGCAGTGAGAAGTCTTATGTATGCAATGCTATGCACGAGACCTGATATTTGCTATGCAATCGGCATAGTGGCAAGATATCAGTCTAACCCTGGACATGCCCATTGGACTGCGGTAAAACATGTACTCAAGTACCTGAAAAGGACTAGAGATTACAGGCTAGTTTACTAGGCAGACAGTCTAAATCCCTTGGGTTATACGGATTCGGATTTCCAGGCAGACCGGGATGAGAAGAGATCTACCTCAGGCTATGTGTTTACCTTGGGAGGAGGAGCCGTTTCATGGAGGGGTGCAAAGCAGAGATGCATTGCAGACTCCACTATGGAAGCTGAATATGTAGCCGCATCGAATGCTGCTAAGGAAGCAGTATGGCTCTGGAATTACCTCTTGGATCTAGGAATGACACCTAGTTTGCCTAAGAGTATCACAATCTATTGTGACAACTCAGGTGCAGTGGCAAACTCAAAGGAACCCAGGACCCACAAGGCGACAAAACACATAGAGAGAGTACCACATAATACGAGAAATCGTAAAACGAGAAGATGTGCGGATAGAGAAGATTTGTACGACAAAGAATTTAGTTGATCCATTCACGAAGAGCTTACCGCAGAAAGTCTCTGACAAGCATGTTCAGGGACTAGGACTGCGATTGATGCCACCCACTTAGGAAACTTTCAGTATAAGTGGGAGAATGTAATAGCTATATAGTTAGACACCGAGTATACTAAAAGTTTGGTTTAGTGTAAGTGGGAGATTGTTGGATTTGTATACTGAAAGCAAAACTTTTTATATACAATGTTTCCAGTTATTCATTGTTTATCTCCTATCTGATTATATATGCAGTTTCACTATGTATGTGTCCCCATATCTCTTGCAAATAAGTAGATCCAGTGGTGTGTTGAAGATCACAGAAGATCATATGATTGGTTAAACTTAAAGTGATATAAAATGTAAATATAATCAAATAGGAGATAAACAGTGAATAACTGGAAACATTGTATATAAAAAGTTTTGCTTTCAGTATACAAATCCAACATTGATACAGGTGCGACTGATCATGTTTGTTACACCTTGCAGGGCTTCCAGCCAACAAGGCAGCTTAGGGATGGCGAGATCATCATCTCCATGGGCAATGCAGCAAGAGTCGCAGCAGTTGCAATTGGAGATTTTTCTTTATGCTTTAATGACACTGTTTTAGTTTTAAGAGATGTTTTGTTTGTGCCGAGTTTTCGGCGAAATTTAATTTCAGTTTCGAAACTTTATTGTGATGGATATTCAGTTTTTTTGGGTAGTAATGTTTCTATCATGAGAAATAACATAGTTATCTGCACTAGTGTTTTGAACAATTCTCTTTATACTATAACTTGTCTGCATAATACCCAAAACTTCGTTGCACCAACATCATCGAACCCAAGGAAAAGGAAATTATCTTCTCAAGAGGATCAAACACATCTTTGGCACCTAAGACTAGGTCACATCAGTCTTAACCGGATCCAAAGACTAGTGTCTGATGGAGTGTTGGATTCGTTCCAACCAATTCAGACTAGAGTCTGCGAATCCTGTCTAAAGGGAAAGATGTCGACAAGGCCTTTTAAGGCAAAGGGGAATAGGGCCAAAGAGGTGTTAGAACTGATCCATTCTGACTTATGTGGACCAATGTCCACCCATGCTAGTGGAGGGTATGAGTACTTCGTCAGATTCGTTGACGATTACTCAAGATACGGGTACGTTTATCTACTTCGCCGCAAGTCTGAATGCTTTGAGAAATTCAAAGAGTTTCAGGCGGAAGTGGAGAAGAAGCTAGATAAAAGTATCAAGTCATTGCGGTGATCGCGGTGGCGAATACCTCAGCAACGTGTTCCAAATGTACTTGTCAGAAGTTGGGATAACATCCAAATTGACTACACCAGGTACTCCCCAACAGAATGGTGTAGCAGAGAGAAGAAATCAAACTTTACTTGAGATGGTCAGATCTCTGATGAGTTATGCATCTTTGCCCATTTCGTTCTTGGGATGTGCCTTAGAAACAACTTCTTATCTGTTAAGATACCTAGTACCATCCAAATCGGTACCCAAGACCCCTGTCGAGTTATGGTCAGGGTGCAAGCCTAGCTTGAACCATATAAGGATTTGGGGTAGTCCAGCACACGTGCTGAACAAGGATGCTGGTAAGTTGGAATCTAGGTCTCAGGTAAGAAAGTTTATAGGGTATCCAAAAGGAACGAAAGGTGGTTATTTCTATAGTCCTAAGGATCACAAGGTCGTTATTAGCACTAATGCCCGATTCTTAGAAGAGGACTACATGATTAACCACAAGTCCAGAACCGATATTATCCTTCAAAAACTCGAAGGGAATGTCAGTACGATTCCAATTCCATAGCCACAAGTGCAAGAGGCAATAATACCAAGTACTGCACAACCCGTTGACATAATGCCTACACAACCTCGACATAGTGGGAGGGTTGTTCGTCAGTCTGATCGGTTCATGTTTGTGGGAGAATCTTCGGATTTGATCCCAGGAGACGGACATGCCGATCTCGATCCCTGGACTTATGCCGAGGCAGTAAATGATGAAGATGCGAAAGAATGGCGTCGTGCTATGGATTCAGAATATGAGTCCATAACTGCTACGGATGTATACGAGAAAATTGAACTGCCAGATGGCTATAAAGCTATAGGCAGTAAGTGGGTATACAAGAGAAAGAGAGGAGGCGATGGAGAGGTTACAGCCTTTAAGGTCAGGCTAGTGGCAAAAGGGTATACCCAGGTGGAGGGTAAAGATTATGACGAAACCTTTTCGCCAGTAGCCATGCTCAAGTCCATTCGGATCCTTCTCGCCATAGCAGCTCATTTAGATCTTGAGGTTCGGCAAATGGATGTCAAGACCGCTTTCTTAAATGGTTACCTTGAAGAAGGTAGGGACATCTATATGCAGCAACCAGAAGGTTATGTGAGGCAAGGCGAAGAGCATCTGTTCTGGAAGCTCAAGAAGTCCATTTATGGACTCAAGCAAGCTTCTAGGTCATGGAACTTACGTTTTGAAAAGGTGATTAAATCCTATGGATTTACTCAAAGTAAAAATGAAAGTTGTGTGTATTGCATAGATGTCAACGGAGATAAATTATTTCTTGCACTTTATGTAGATGATATTCTCCTAGTTGGTAACAATGTGGAGGTATTATCAGACATAAAGAGATGGTTATCCAAACAGTTTCAGATGAAGGACTTAGCAGAGGCAGCTTACATCCTTGGGACCAAAGTTATAAGGGATCGCAAGAAAAGGATGTTGAGCTTATCTCAAGCGGCCTACATTGATACTGTGATTGCTCGTTTTAGCATGCAAACCGCCAAGAAAGGATTTCTACCTTTCAGACATAGCGTTCCACTTTCTAAGGAGATGTGTCCTAAGACACCAAAGGAGAAAGAGGAAATGAGACAGGTACCCTACGCTTCCGCAGTGAGAAGTCTTATGTATGCAATGCTATGCACGAGACCTGATATTTGCTATGCAATCGGCATAGTGGCAAGATATCAGTCTAACCCTGGACATGCCCATTGGACTGCGGTAAAACATGTACTCAAGTACCTGAAAAGGACTAGAGATTAC
>OY282505.1:27071101-27076101 GCA_958295605.1 Ajuga chamaepitys
GAGAGAGAGAGAGAGAGAGAGAGAGAGAGAGAGAGAGAATGAGATTAATGCGTAAATGTGTGCTTGTTTCTCTGTGTGTGAGAGAGGGAGAGAGATATATACATAGACAGATAGATAGATCAAGATAGATACAGAGAGAGAGAGCGAGAGCGAAACAGAGAGAGAGAGAGAAAATAGAGATGAATTTGTAAATGTATTTTTATTTCTTTGTGTATGAGAGAGAGGGAGATAGATAGATGGATGGATAGTTAGATAGAGAGAGAGAGAGAGAGAGAGAGAGAGAGCGAGAGAGAGATGAATGTGAAAATGTGAGTTTTGTTTCTTTGTGTTAAAGAGTGAGGGAGATAGATAGATAGATAGATACATAGATAGAGATAGAGGGTGTGTGGATGAGACAGAGAAAGAGAGAAAGAGAAGGAGATGAATTTGAAAATCTATGCTTGTTTTTTTTGTGTAAGAGAGGGAGGGAGATAGATAGATAGATAGATAGACAGAGAGAGAGAGAGAGAGAGAGAGAGAGAGAGAGAGAGAGAGATGAATGTGGAAATGTGTGTTTTTTTTCTTTGTGTGTGAGAGAGGGAGGGAGATAGATAGATAGATAGATAGAGAGAGAGAGAGAGAGAGAGAGAGAGAGAGAGAGAGAGAATAAGATGAATGTGTAAATGTGTCTTTGTTTTTTTGTGTGTGAGAGAGCGAGAGAGATAAAGTGATAGATAGATAGATAGATAGATAGATAGAGTGTGTGTGTGTGTGTATGAGAGAGAGAGAGAGAGAAATAGAAGGTGTAAGGAAGTGTTCAATGTCATCAAGTGAGCTCTATTTTGAAATAGGATGTGTCTAGAATGTGGAACCGGGATCATGAAGTGAAGAACCGGGTAGTTAGACCGGGTTTTAACGTGAAGAAGCAAGTCTGTACAGAAAAACCGGGTTCAGGGTTGTTGGAGGATAACCGTCAGTTGTGACGAGTTGGTTACAGTTTTGTGACGGAATAAACCGTCACATTTGTCCGGTAGCAGCAGTCGTCTTCAATCAGTTAGAACTTCTTGCATGGTTACATTCGAGCTACAAGGCCTATATCATTGGAAAGCTCTCTTCCTGATGAACAACACTACGTCGAGCAATTTCCAGTTTTCTTAGATTACAGAGAGAATTTGAGAGTGATAGTTTTCTGCCCTAATTTGTTCTAGAATTGGGCATATTCATTTCTGAGTGTGATTTCTGTAATTGTTTGGATATCTTAGTGAATTGAGGTGTGCCTGGCCTCCGTGGATGTAGTTCATCTTGAACGAACCACGTAAAACGATTGTGTGATTCATTTTATTTTCAGTTCTGCGCGAAGCTTACTTCGGCCACAACTCTGGCCGAACAGTCGTGTGTTTTTCAAACTGATTGTCTTCGAACTCATTCCAGATTCTTGGTGTTGTGTGTTTGGGAGTTGATTTGTCTAACAAGTGGCGCCGTCTGTGGGAAACAACTCGCACAAGTCAAAGAAGAGGAGGAATGGCTGGTATGAAGATGGATTTTGAGAAGTTTACTGGAAGAAATGACTTCACATTGTGGAAGATCAAGATGAACGAAGTCCTGGTTCACAATGGCCTTGATCTTGCACTGATACCTCTGGAATCATGGGAAGAAACTGAGAAACCTAAGTTTGCAGCAGTGGATAAGAAGGCCCTAAGTCTTATCTTCTTGTGTTTAGGTGATATACCGTTGAGGGAGGTTTCAAGATGCAAGAGTTCCTTAGAAGCATGGAGGAGATTGGAAGAACTGTATCAATCCAAGTCAGTATCTAACAAACTGTTCCTGAAACAGAAGATGTTAGCCTTCAAAATCACAGAAGACAAGGTAATATCTGATCAACTTGATGAGTTCATTAAGATGATTGAAGAATTGGAAGATCTGGATGTGAAACTGGAGGAGGATGACAAGGCATTGATGGTGTTAAACATTCTTCCAAAATCCATGGAAAGTTTTAAGGATGCCTTGATGTATGGAAGAGATGAGCAGCTGTCCTATGATGGAATAGTGAAGGCTTTGAGGTCAAAATGCTTCCAGACTCAAGGAGACAAAGGCATGGTGCAATCTGGAGAAGGTTTGAATGTTAAATTCAAGAAACCGTGGCAAGGCAAGAAGGGTCAGAATGCTAAGGATCCAAAGTCAGGGGATTCAAATCCTAAGAAGGGGAATGACTGGGTTGAAAAGAGGAAATGCTTCAAGTGTAAACAGCCAGGTCACCTGAAGAAGGATTGTCCTAAGAAGAATAAGAAAGCTGGAAATCAAGGGGCAGAAGCTGCTGCCATTGATCATCAACAAGACCCTCCAGAAGTATTAAATGTTACTGATTCAAGAATGGTGAAGGAATGGGTCCTGGACACAGGGTGTTCTTTTCATATGTGTCCTCATCAGTCATGGTTTAATGAACTGAAGAAAGAAGATGGTGGAAATGTTCTCCTGGGGAATGACCAATCATGCAAGGTCAAAGGAGTTGGATCAGTGAGCATAAGAATGTTTGATGGAGTGATCAGAATCATCTCAAATGTTAGGTATGTTCCTGGCCTTAAAAGGAATTCTTCTATCTCTTGGCTCATTGGTAACCAGTGGATGTCAGTTTAGCTCAGTAGAGGGATTCTTGCATATCACAAAACATGGAGAAATGGTGATAAAAGGAAGACAGCATAATTGACTATTTATCCTGATTGGTTCACCTATTGTTGGAAGTGTAGATGTGGTCTTGAACAATACTGAGATTGCTAAATGGCATAAGAGACTTGGACACATAGGAGAAAAAGGACTGAAGGAATTGGCAAGGAGTGGAGTAATTGGAAATCTGGGAAATCAAGAACTGGAGTTCTGTGATCAGTGTGCTCTGGGCAAGTCCAAGAAGCTGCCCTATGGAAAGGGAGTTCATACAACTCAAGAACCATTGGATTATGTTCACTCTGACATATGGGGCCCAGCAAGAACAGAATCCCATGGTGGTGCCAGATATTTCATGTCCCTGATTGATGATTACAGCAGAAAGGTATGGATCATGTTGTTGAAGAACAAGAGTGATGCCTTTCATAAGTTCAAAACATGGTTGATCCAACTAGAAAATGTCAAAGGGAAGAAGCTGAAGCACTTGAGGACTGATAATGGACTGGAGTACCTCTCTACAGAGTTTACAAACTTCTGTGAAGAAAGAGGAATCAAGAGACACAGGACTGTGCCAATGAATCCTCAACAGAATGGAGTTGCAGAAAGGTTTAACAGGACTCTCCTTGAAAGAGTAAGGTGTATGCTGTTGGATGCTGGGTTGCCAAAGGTGTTTTGGGGAGAAACTATTGCTAGAGCATGCTATCTTATTAACAGGTCACCCTCATCAGTAATTGGGTTCAAAACACCTGAAGAGTTGTGGAGTGGACAGAAACCAAGCTATGAAGGGTTAAGGGTGTTTGGATGTCTTGCGTTTGCTCATATCAGGCAAGATAAATTAGATGCAAGGGCTCTCAGATGTGTATTTCTTGGATATCCGGATGGGATTAAGGGTTACAGATTGTGGTGCCTAGAACAAGGAAATCAGAAGATAATCACAAGTAGAGATGTGAAGTTTAATGAGAATGTGATGGCCTATACTTCTACAGGCCCTAAGGAAGAATTTGATGCTGCAAAAGAAGCAGAGGAGATATCAATTCAGGTGGAGCAACCTGCAGAAGACAATCACACACCTCAACCACACACAGAAGTACAAGACAGTGATTCATCATCTGAAGAAGAAACACAAACTGGACCAGTTCAAAATATCAGGAAATACAGCATTGGAAGGGATAGGCCTAGAAGACAAATCAACAGACCTGATTTCTATGGCCAAGCAGGGAGTGTATATTATGCCTTAAGTGTTGCTGAAGACCTGGAATCACAAGAGCCTAGCAGCTTTCAAGAAGCATTAGATTGTGAGGAAGGTGAACACTGGATACAGGCAATGACTGAAGAAATAGAGTCTCTGGAAAAGAATAAGACCTGGATACTGGTGGAGAAACCAAAAGGTCAGAAACTTGTGAGCTCAAAGTGGATATACAAGAAGAAACTAGAAACTGCAGGGTCCAAACAGGTGAGGTTTAAAGCAAGGTTGGTAGCCAGGAGCTTTACACAAAGAGAAGGAATTGATTACAATGAGGTCTTCTCTCCTGTGGTAAAGCATTGCGCAATCAGATTGCTTCTATCAAAGGTCACTCAGGAGGATATGGAACTACAGCAACTGAATGTAAAGACAGCTTTCTTACATGGAGAACTCAATGAGGAAATATATATGAAACAGCCAGAAGGCTTTGTTGTTCCTGGGAAAGAAGACAAAGTATGTTTACTGAAGAAGTCACTATATGGACTTAAACAAAGTCCTAGACAATGGAACAAGAGGTTCAATGACTTCATGATCAGTGCTGGTTTTGTGAGAAGCCTTTATGACAGTTGTGTTTACTTCAACAAAGTTTCAAAGCAAGATAAAGTTTTTCTTCTGTTGTATGTGGATGACATGCTAATTGCTAGCAGAAACAAGGAGAGAATACAATGGTTGAAGGACAGACTTAATGCTGAGTTTGACATGAAGGACCTGGGAGAAGCTAAGAAGATATTCGGAATGAACATTCTAAGAAATAGAGAAGCTGGAGTGCTGTGGTTATCTCAGAGACAATACCTTCAGAAAGTGTTGGAGAGGTTTCATATGCATGAAGCTAAACCTCTCTCTACTCCAGTCAACTTACAGAAGAAACTTTCCAAAGATCAATGTCCAAATACTGAAGAGGAGATTATACAGATGAGCAATATCCCATATGTAAGTGGGGTTGGAAGTCTTATGTATGGAATGATCTGTAGCAGGCCTGACTTGGCATATGCTGTATCTTTGGTAAGCAGGTTCATGTCAAATCCAGGAGTTGAACACTGGGAAGCTTTGAAACATGTGATGAGGTATCTAAAAGGATCAGTGAACATGTCACTGAAATTTGAGAAGAAAGCAGGTGGAG
>OY282505.1:27081101-27083601 GCA_958295605.1 Ajuga chamaepitys
CCATATAAGGTAAACACAAATCCAGAAATAGATTTCCTTGTGTCTACGTTTGCTGCAAAATCAGAATCAGCAAATCCCTCCAATGCAACAGTGCTTCCATCCACTTTCTTCTCAAACTTCAGTGACAAGTTCACTGAACCCTTCAAATACCTCATCACATGTTTCAAAGCTTCCCAATGCTCAACTCCTGGGTTTGACATGAACCTACTTACTAAAGACACAGCATAGGCCAAGTCAGGCCTACTACAAATCATTCCATACATAAGACTTCCAACTCCTCTTGCATAAGGGATATTGCTCATATGTATGATTTCCTCTTCAGTCTTTGGGCATTGTTCTTTGGAGAGTTTCTTCTGTAGCTTAACTGGAGTGGAGAGAGGTTTGGCTTCATGCATATGAAACCTCTCCAACACCTTCTGTAGATATTGCCTCTGAGATAACCAAAGCACTCCAGCTTCTCTGTTCCTTAGAATGTTCATGCCCAAAACCTTCTTGGCCTCTCCCAGATCTTTCATGTCAAATTCAGTGTTAAGTCTGTCCTTCAACCATTGTACCCTCTTCTTGTTCCTGCTGGCAATTAGCATATCATCCACATACAATAGAAGGAAGACTTTATCTTGCTTTGAACCCTTGTTGAAGTAAACACAACTATCATAAAGACTTCATACAAAGCCAACACTGATCATGAAGTCATTGAACCTCTTATTCCACTGTCTTGGACTTTGTTTGAGTCCATATAGTGACTTCTTCAGCAAACAAACTTTGTCTTCTTGTTCAGGAACAACAAAGCCTTCTGGCTGTTTCATATATATCTTCTCATTGAGTTCTCCATGTAAGAATGCTGTCTTTACATCCAGTTGTTGTAATTCCATGTCCTCTTGAGTAACCTTTGATAAAAGCAACCTGATTGAGCAATGCTTTACTACTGGAGAGAAAACTTCATTAAAATCAATTCCTTCTCTTTGTGTAAAGCCCCTAGCCACCAATCTTGCTTTAAACCTCACCTGTTTGGATCCTGCAGTCTCTAGTTTCTTCTTGTATATCCATTTAGAGCTTACAAGTTTCTGACCTCTTGGTTTATCCACCAATATCCAGGTCTCATTCTTTTCCAGGGACTCCATCTCTTCAATCATTGCCTGAATCCAGTGTTCACCTTCTTCATAGTCTAGTGCTTCTTTAAAACTACTAGGCTCTTGTGATTCCAGGTCTTCAGCAACACTTAAGGCATAGTAAACACTCCCTGCTTGACCATAGAAATCAGGTCTGTTGATTGTTCTTCTAGGCCTGTCCCTTCCAATGCTGTATTCTCTAACATTTTGTGAAGGTCCAGTTTGTTCTTCTTCTTCAGATGATGAATCACTATCTTGTAGATTTTCTTGTGGTTGAGGTGTGTGATCATCTTCAGCAGGATGCTCCACCTGAATTGATATCTCTTCTGTCTCTTTAGCACCATCAAATTCTTCCTTAGAGCCTGTAGAAGTATAAGCCATCACATTCTCATTAAACGTTACATCTCTACTTGTGATTATCTTCTGATTTCCCTTCTCTAGACACCACAATCTGTAGCCCTTTATGCCATCTGGATATCCAAGAAATACACATCTTAGAGCTCTTGCATCTAACTTGTCCTGCTTGACATGGACAAAAGCAAGACAACCAAACACCCTTAACCCTTCATAGCTTGGTTTATGTACACTCCACACCTCCTCAGGTGTTTTGAACCCAATCACTGATGAGGGTGACCTGTTAATGAGATAACATGCTGTAACAATGGTTTCACCCCAAAATACCTTTGGCAACCCAGCATCCAATAGCATACACCTAACTCTTTCAAGAAGAGTCCTATTAAGCCTCTCAGCAACTCCATTCTGTTGAGGATTCATTGGAACAGTCCTATGTCTCTTGATTCCTCTTTCTTCACAGAAGTTTGTGAACTCAGTAGAGAGGTATTCCAGTCCATTATCAGTCCTAAGGTGCTTCAGCTTCTTCCCTTTGACATTTTCCAGTTGAATCAACCATGTTTTGAGCTTATGAAAAGCATCACTCTTATTCTTCATCAACATGATCCACACCTTTCTACTGTAATCATCAATCAAGGACATGAAATACCTTGCACCACCATGAGTCTCTGTCCTTGCAGGACCCCATATGTCAGAGTGAACATAATCCAATGGCTCTTGAGTTGTGTGAACACCCTTTCCATAGGGCAGCTTCTTGGATTTGCCCAAAGCACACTGATCACAGAACTCCAGGTCTTGATTCCCCATGTTTTCAATTACTCCACTTCTTGACAGTTCCTTCAACCCTTTCTCTCCTATGTGTCCAAGCCTCTTGTGCCATTTAACAAGCTCAGAACTGCTCAAGACCATATCCACACTCCCAACAACAGGTGAACCAATCAAGATAAACAACCCATTATGCTGTCTACCTTTAATCACCATTTTTCCATGTTTAGTGATATGCAGGAAACCATCTACTGAGCTAAATTGGCACCCACTAG